>CM051262.1:23738507-24076007 GCA_027921565.1 Artemia sinica
CACGGTGGCGTCATACACATTATTCATTTATTCCATCACCAGAGGACACGTTGGATATTAAAAATCAAAAAATGTTTTGGTTTGTAAGGGAGAATTTGATTGGAGGAAAGAGGGTAATTGGAAAGGTACTCGACCCTAATCACTTGGGCAGAAAATTTCATCAGGAGGGAGTAACTTTCTGGGGGTCGCTCATCAATCATGTAATTTAAACGTTAGTCAGGAATATTTTCTACCTCTTTTTAAATACAATTCCAATTACGATTTGAAGTTCATTTTACCTGCGTTGGAACGTATGCAAAAGGGTTGGAGTTGTAGATGACGCATGGGTATATGGTTCTTTTTCCTGTAATATAATACCCAAATCATCTGAGAAGGTACTGCTCTTAGAATTCAAAACGAAAAATCTAGATAATGGTCTTACTTGCCTGAATATAATCGGTTTTTAGACTCCTTTAGTTTTTTCCCCAAATTCCTAAGCCAATTAATTCAGGTACAGGAAAGCCACAGTTTTGAAAGTTTCCCCCTCTTTAAACAGCGCTTTCCAGATGATTAAATGTATGATTTTATTAAAAAATAATGGCATATACGCATATGATTACTACAACTCCACCTCGAGGTTAAGTGAGGTGTGTCATTGACATCTATCGAAGCATTTTATAATTCCTTCATGATCTTCAATGCACTACTGCCGACTATGAATTTTCCAACAGGATTTGGGCAAAGCGAGGATGAAAAATGGGTGGGACTATTGCAAAACGTACTTGGAAAGTGATGTATTAGCGTTAGCTGACATTGTCTGTAAGAATAGGGATGAAATTTATTTGGAATTTGGGTTTGATTTGGGTAATTATTTTTCAACTTCTCATCTGGTGTTTGATTTAATTCTAAAAATCACCAAAGAAGAAATAGGTCTGATCACAGACTTGGATCAGCATCTATTTGCAGAAATATCAATGAGGGTGGGTATGTTTTCCACGGGGACCGTATCTTGAAAACTGATCCAACTGGACAAAATAGCACTGGTGGAAAGTCTTATTTAGTTTTTTGGATATGAATTCCCTTTATCAGTCAGCAATGTTTCACTAATGTTTGCCTTGCGGTAAGTACCAATGGCTTAACAATCCTTGTGCTTCAAATTTCCCCAAAATTGCCAGCGCTGAGGAGAATGGACCGCAAAGAAGGTATTTAAACTGATAGTGGAATACCGATCCCGATGGAACTCCATGACTCGGTAAAGGATTTTAATTTTCCGTGCATAAGCAAACCGGTGGCTAAGGACTCTTTAAGTCAATACCATTTATCTTTTTTAGAGGATGGGGGTTAGCACTGGACACCTTCAAAAAGAAAACTTATTGCCGACCTTAATCCGAAACAGAATATCGTTGTTCATCATGTGCTATTGGGATGGATCGCAGCCAATGGTTTCAAGGTCACAAAGATACATAGAGTCCTCCAATTTGACATAAGCCTTACTTGAAAACGTTTATTGTCACTGTAGATAATTTCGGAGACCAAACTGCCTTTCCATGACGATAAATAAAAGTTCAAATAGGGATAAAATCCTTTTAATAGACAATGATGATGATAACAGTGATAGAAATTCACAAAAAAAACAGATATTTCGGTCACATATACAGTGACCGTCATCAGTAGTAAACTACTTTACTACTTATGTAGTTTTACTGTACTTTACTTACTTTTCGAAGTAGAGTGTAACTTAATTCATTCTATAGATACTCTTGTACACTTTTGGTGCCAACATCACTGAATTTAGAAAGTGGGGGGGGGGGGGAACTTAAAAATCCCGCTTCACCAATATTTTAATAAACATGTTTCAAAACATCAACCATTTTGAAGGCAAATACGTAGCATAACGTCCGCTACTCTTTTGCATATGGTGGGTGGTGATGATAAGGATGACGATTTTATATCAATACGTTTTCGCTTTTGTTTAGCTACCATTGTCGTCATCAAATCAATGTTCCTGCTAGGTGTGCTAGTATTTTCCAAGATAGATTTGAAATCTTCATCTTCTGCTTGTTTTAATATAGTTGATGGTGATGGACTATGTTCTTTTAGTTTATTTAGAATTTGTTTATTGGTAATAAGAATTTCGGGAACTTTAATGTATCCAAAAAGCTATATAGATGTTTGTCAAATCATAAAACTCCTTCACGATTTGCAACCATATCATAAATTAAATCAAGTAGATTATAAGTTTTCCCTTGAACTATAATTCGTTTCCCATTGCTGTCAACTTGAGTATGATCTCGACCAGTTTCCATGAGATATGTTAAGACTACTTTACTTTGTTCACGATATGAGTGTGGCAGTGAACTTCCAATACTTGACACTATAAATTCCTTTCGTCCTCCTTTGGTTGTGTTATTACTCCAGCAGCACCAGAATCTTAAAGAGATGTATCCTTTTTATGATCAATGACACTTAAATTGACTGCTCTTACATAATGCGGTTTGTGTTTGTCCACTCTTCGAAATGCATCTTGAAGTAAAAGTAGTTTTTTATCATCCCGTATATTCTCATCTATAATGAATTTACTTAACTTGTCCTCAAAGTTTTCCATAGATGAAAGGGTGAGTTCTATTGGGGTCACTTTGTAGGGTTTAGCCATCTAGAGAAAACTGTTTACAAGTCCTACAATTATTGACAGTAAAAGTGTAAGAAAGCTACAACGCGCTTGGAGAAGACTTTTCCTTTTAAAATCTTTTCCTTTCTTTTTGCAAGCCAAGGCACGCACAATGAAACGATGTTGCTTTGCCAGTTGTTTGACTGCTTCTGGTGTTGAACATTGCCCTCGGTTAAATTTAATCAAAGTTTAGATATTAAATTAATGAATTCTTAGTCAATACTGTGTTTGAGTATGGTGGTTTTGAAGTGCTTAGAACTGAAAATAAATGTATATTTTCATGTAGTTTCTTCAATGTTATGATGGCAACTAATAACCTTTTTTTACTGTTAACGGAAAGATATACTGTAATTTCATTGTCAAAAATATCTGTGACTACACGCAAATCCTCTGGTGTATTTTGATTAAGATCCAATTGAATGTAGCCACAGGTTTTATTTGTCGCCTGATTGTACGCTGAAAGTTTGAAATTTTGGAGCACCAGGATATATTTTATTTAGTGAGAGTTATTAGAGAAGTTGAATCACGAACAACTCTGTAAATGATATAGTGGGTACAGTTCAAAGCAAGTGTTATCATATATATACTCTGATGAAAGAGGGTGTGTGGAACTAGAGTTACGGAAACCTATTCATGATGTGAGTGAAGAGTAAACAATTTTTAAATTCCTGAGACCATTGTTCAATGGATTCAGATAAATAATCAATAATCAGTCAAGAGTTAGGTTCAATAATGTCGGAAACATCAAGTCCCCGTATTAATTTTACCTGTAGGCCTACAGATGTAGCAATAGATTTTATTTTATCACATGAATCCTGCCAAAAAAACTGTAGCAATAGTAGATTTTTTCGGCTTTTCCATAAATATTTTATCACAATTTTGTATTATTTTAGTCAAGAGTATTGCTTTGCGCGACATTTAAGGAAAACATATAAATGATCTGAATGGTGTTTTAAATTGATACATATTGTTTTAGCTTCAACTGCTGATCTACAACTAACTGTAAACTATAGTTGTCTAATGAATAAATAATTTCCCTGTCGCAGTCCTACTAATACTACGCCGTTCAAGAACAACAACAACAATACCAATTTAGAATCATATTTTCTTTTGTTTTCAACAGAAAAAATAGCGCTTTACAATTAATCTAGAGAATTTTTAATCATCAGAAAAAAAGCAGAACTTTTATTTAACAATAAATATATATAATATGTTTAATCGAGATAATATCACAGTTTAAAATATTTTTTGTTTTGTTTTTCCAACAATAAATATTTTTATGAAACACATTTAATCAACATAATACAACAGCAGTTTTAAACACTTTTTTTATTTGCAACAATAATAATTACATTTTTATACACTTAGAAATGGGATCCCCCTACCCGCCGGAGTAGCCACTGTTGTGGGCCGATGGCCGGGCCGGAAGCAGTCCAGCTGCGGCGGGTGTAAATGTTTTATTATGAAAAACATTGAAATATAATTCTACCTTGCACACACAAATTTTTGTCAACAATCGAAAAATCTTCCTCTAACCCGCCCTAGTATTATGACAAATAAATTTAGGTTAATTTATTCAAATCGAGTTGTTTTCTATAGTCTATACATTCAGCTCGATCTGAAATACGGTAGTGCCCATGGGGTAGTACCTCCACACCACCCTCAAGTACATAAACTTTGTCTGATATGGCTTTCATGTATTTTTGTCTACTCTAACTATGTAGTTTTTAAATTGTAAAGTGCGAATCGCCATGACTTTCACTCTTGGTACTAAACTACTTTCCATACAGTTTCTATAAACACTCATGTCAAAATTATTTTTACATAGTGTGTAGGCACACCCCCTTGCACAATTGTTTGATATCCTTATTGTGCGTTTACAAGCATTACATCTTCGGACCTGGAAACATACTATTGGATATCAAGCCACTCCCGTTTCTCCTACTTAAACATCAACAGCTGATTTGGGCCTGGCGCTTTCTAAGCTAAAACTCTAAACTCTTAACTATAACTTAACTAAACTATAACTTTAACTAAAACTCTAAGCTATGACTCTAAGCTAACACTCTAAATTCTTAACTATAAGTAAACAAAAACTAGAACTCTAACTAAAACTCTAAGCTAAGACTCTAAGAAAAAACTCTAAACTCTTAACTAAAAACTAAACTAAACTAGAACTCTAACAAAACTCTAAGCTAAGACTATAAGCTAAAACTCGAAACTCTTAACTGAAACTTAACCAAACTACAACTTTAAGTAAAACTCTAAATTCTTTAACTATAACTAAACTAAACTTCAACTCTAACAAAAACTCTAAGCTAAGACTCTACGGTAAAACTCTAAACTCTTAATTAAAACTTAACTAAACTAGAACTCTAACAAAAACTCTAAGCTAAGACTCTAAGCTAAAAAACTCTAAACTCTTAACTAAAACTAAACTAAACTTCAACTCTAACAAAAACTCTAAGCTAAGACTCTAAGCTAAAACTCTAAAACTCCTTCACTTAAACTAAACTAAACTAGAACTCTAAGTAAAACTCTAAGCTAAGACTCTAAGCTAAAAACTCTAAACTCTTAACTAAAACTAAACTAAACTAGAACTCTAAAAAAAACTCTAAGCTAAGACTCTATGCTAAAAAACTCTAAACTCTTAACTAAAACTAAACTAAACTAAAACTCTAATCTAAGACTCTAAGCTAAAACTCTAAACTCTTAACTATAACTAAACTAAACTTCAACTCTCACAAAAAACTCTAAGCTAAGACTCTAAGCTAAAACTATAAACTCTTAACTAAAACTAAACTAAACTAGAACTCTTACAAAACTCTAAGCTAAGACTTTATGCTAAAAACTCTAAACTCTTAACTAAAACTAAACTAAACTAGAACTCTAACAAAAACTCTAAGCTAAGACTCCAAGGTAAAAACACCAAACTTTTAAATAAAACTAAACTAAACTAGAACTCTAACAAAAACTCTAAGCTATGACTCTAAGCTAAAACTCTAAAACTCTTAACTAAAACTTAACTAAACTATAACTTTAACTAAAACTTTAAGCTATGACTGTAAGCTAAAACTCTAAATTCTTAACTATAACTAAAACTTAACTTCAACTCTAACTAAAACTCTAAGCTAAGACTTTTTTTTGAGGTAAACTCTAAACTCTTAACTAAAACTTAACGAAACAAGAACTCTAACAAAACTCTAAGCTAAAACTCTTAACTAAAACTAAAACTAAACAATAACTCTAACTAACAAAAACTCTAAGCTAAGACTCTAAGCTAAAACTATAAACTCTTAACTATAACTAAACTAAACGAAACTTCAACCCTAAAACTTAAACTCTAATCTAAGACTTAAAGTAAAACTCAAAACTCTTAATTAAAACTAAACTAAACTAGAACTCTAACTAAAACTCTAAGTTAAGACTTAAAAGGTAAAACTCTATACTCTTAACTAAAACTAAACTAAACTAACTCTAACTAAAACTCTAAGCTAAGATTCCCAGATAAAACTCGAAACTCTTAACTGAAACTTAACCAAACTACAACTTTAAGTAAAACTCTAAATTCTTAACTGTAACTAAACTAAACTTCAACTCTAACAAAAACTCTAAGCTAAGACTCTACGGTAAAACTCTAAACTCTTAATTAAAAACTTAACTAAACTAGAACTCTAACAAAAACTCTAAGCTAAGACTCTAAAGCTAAAAAACTCTAAACTCTTAACTAAAACTAAACTAAACTTCAACTCTAACAAAAACTCTAAGCTAAGACTCTAAGCTAAAACTCTAAACTCCTAACTAAAACTAAACTAAACTAGAACTTCAACAAAAACTCTAAGCTAAGACTCTAAGCTAAAAACTCTAAACTCTTAACTAAAACTAAACTAAACTAGAAACTCTAACAAAAACTCTAAGCTAAGACTCTAAGCTAAAACTCTAAACTCTTAACTAAAACTAAACTAAACTAGAACTCTAACAAAAACTCTAAGCTAAGACTCTAAGGTAAAACTCAAAACTCTTAACTATAACTAAACTAAACTAGAACTCTAAAAAAAACTCTAAGCTAAGACTCTAAGCTAAAACTCGAAACTCTTCACTTAAACTAAACTAAACTAGAACTCTAAGTAAAACTCTAAGCTAAGACTCTAAGCTAAAAACTCTAAACTCTTAACTAAAACTAAACTAAACTAGAACTCTAAAAAAAACTCTAAGCTAAGACTCTATGCTAAAAAACTCTAAACTCTTAACTAAAACTAAACTAAACTAAAACTCTAAGCTAAGTCTCTAAGGTAAAACTCCAAACTCTTAACTATAACTAAACTAAAGTAGAAACTCTAACAAAAACTCTAATCTAAGACTCTAAGCTAAAAACTCTAAACTCTTAACTATAACTAAACTAAACTTCAACTCTCACAAAAACTCTAAGCTAAGACTCTAAGCTAAAACTATAAACTCTTAACTAAAACTAAACTAAACTAGAACTCTTACAAAAACTCTAAGCTAAGACTTTATGCTAAAACTCTAAACTCTTAACTAAAACTAAACTAAACTAGAACTCTAACAAAAACTCTAAGCTAAGACTCAAAGGTAAAACACCAAACTTTTAAATAAAACTAAACTAAACTAGAACTCTAACAAAAACTCTAAGCTATGACTCTAAGCTAAAACTCTAAACTCTTAACTAAAACTTAACTAAACTATAACTTTAACTAAAACTTTAAGCTATGACTGTAAGCTAAAACTCTAAATTCTTAACTATAACTAAACTAACTTCAACTCTAACTAAAACTCTAAGCTAAGACTTTGAGGTAAAACTCTAAACTCTTAACTAAAACTTAACGAAACAAGAACTCTAACAAAAACTCTAAGCTAAAACTCTTAAACTAAAACTAAAACTAAACAATAGAACTCTAAGTAAAACTCTAAGCTAAGACTCTAAGCTAAAACTATAAACTCTTAACTATAACTAAACTAAACGAAACTTCAACCCTAACTAAAACTCTAATCTAAGACTTTAAAGTAAAACTCAAAACTCTTAATTAAAACTAAACTAAACTAGAACTCTAACTAAAACTCTAAGTTTTAAGACTTAAGGTAAAACTCTATACTCTTAACTAAAACTAAACTAAACTAGAACTCTAACTAAAACTCTAAGCTAAGATTCCCAGATAAAACTCTAAACTCTTAACTAAGACTGTACTAAACTAGAACTCTAACTAAAACTCTAAGCTAAGACTCTAAGGTAAAACTCTAAACTCTTCACTAAAACTAAACTAAACTAGAACTCTAACTAAAACTCTAAGCTAAGACTCCAAGCTAAAACTCTCAACCCTTAACTAAACTAAACTAAACTTCAACTCTAAGTAAAACTCTAAGCTAGGACTCTAAGGTAGAACTCTAAAACTCTTACTAAAACTAAACTAGAACTTCAACAAAAACTCTAAGCTAAGACTCTAAGATAAAACTCTAAACTCTTAACTAAAACTAAACTAAACTAGAGCTCTAACAAAAACTCTAAGCTAAGACTCTAAGCTAAAAACTCTAAATTCTTAACTATAACTAAACTAAACTTCAAACTCTAACTATAACTCTAAGCTAAGACTCTATGGTAAAACTCTAAACTCTTATTTAAACTAACTAGAACTCTAACAAAAACTCTAAGCTAAGACTCTAAGCTAAAACTCTAAACCTTAACTAAAACTAAACTAAAATAAAACTCTAAGCTAAGTCTCTAAGGTAAAACTCCAAACTCTTAACTATAACTAAACTAAACTAGAACTCTAACAAAACTCTAAGCTAAGACTCTAAGCTAAAACTCTAAACTCTTAACTATAAGTAAACTAAACTTCTAATATAACAAAAACTCTAAGCTAAGACTCTAAGGTAAAACTCTAAACTCTTAACTAAAACTAAACTAAACTAGAACTTCAACAAAAACTCTAAACTAAGACTCTAAGCTAAGACTCTAGGCTAAAACTCTAAACTCTTAACTAAAACTAAACTAAACTAGAACTTCAATAAAAAACTCTAAGTTAAGACTCTAAGCTAAAAACTCTAAACTCTTAACTAAAACTAAACTAAACTAGAACTCTAACAAAAACTCTAAGCTAAGACTCTAAGCTAAATCTCTAAACTCTTAACTAAAAACTAAACTAAACTAGAATTCTAACAAAAACTCTAAGCTAAGACTCTAAGCTAAAACTCTAAAACTCTTAACTATTACTAAACTAAACTTCAAATCTAACAAAAACTCTAAGCTAAGACTCTAAGCTAAAACTCTAAACTCTTAACTAAAACTAAACTAAACTAGAGCTTCAACAAAAACTCTAAGCTAAGACTCTAAGCTAAAAACTCTAAACTCTTAACTAAAACTAAACTAAACTAGAACTCTAACAAAAACTATAAGCTAAGACTCTAAGCTAAAACTCTAAACTCTTAACTAAAACTAAACTAAACTAGAACTCTAACTAAAACTCTAAGCTAAGACTCTAAGGTAAAACGCCCAAACTCTTAACTAAAAACTAAACTAAACTAGAACTCTAACTGAAAACTCAAAGTAAAACACCAAACTCTTAACTAAAACTAAACTAAACTAGAACGCTAACAAAAACTCTAAGCTATGACTCTAAGCTAACACTCTAAATTCTTAACTATAGAGTAAACTAAATAGAACTCTAACTAAAACTCTAAGCTAAGACTCTAAGAAAAACTCTAAAACTTCCAACTAAAACTTAACCAAACTACAACTTTAAGTAAAACTCTAAATTCTTAACTGTAACTAAACTAAACTTCAACTCTAACAAAAACTCTAAGCTAAGACTCTACGGTAAACTCTAAACTCTTAATTAAAACTTAACTAAACTAGACTCTAACAAAAACTCTAGGCTAAGACTCTAAGCTAAAAAACTCTAAACTCTTAACTAAAACTAAACTAAACTTCAACTCTAACAAAAACTCTAAGCTAAGACTCTAAGCTAAAAAAAAAAAACTCTAAACTCCTAACTAAAACTAAACTAAACTAGAACTTCACAAAAACTCTAAGCTAAGACTCTAAGCTAAAAACTCTAAACTCTTAACTAAAACTAAACTAAACTAGAACTCTAACAAAAACTCTAAGCTAAGACTCTAAGCTAAAATTCTAAACTCTTAACTAAAAGTAAACTAAACTAGAACTCTAACAAAAACTCTAAGCTAAGACTCTAAGGTAAAACTCAAAACTCTTACCTCTAACTAAACTAAAGTAGAACTCTAAAAAAAACGCTAAGCTAAGACTCTAAGGCTAAAACTCGAAACTCTTCACTTAAACTAAACTAAACTAGAACTCTAAGTAAAACTCTAAGCTAAGACTCTAAGCTAAAACTCTAAACTCTTAACTAAAAACTAAACTAAACTAGAACTCTAACAAAAACTCTAAGCTAAGACTCTATGCTAAAAAACTCTAAACTCTTAACTAAAACTAAAATAACTAAAACTCTAAGCTAAGTCTCTAAGGTAAAACTCCAAACTCTTAACTATAACTAAACTAAAGTAGAACTCTAACAAAAACTCTAATCTAAGACTCTAAGCTAAAACTCTAAACTCTTAACTATAACTAAACTAAACTTAACTCTAACAAAAACTCTAAGCTAAGACTCTAAGGTAAAACTCTAAACGCTTAACTAAAACTAAACTAAACTAGAACTTCAACAAAAACTCTAAGCTAAGACTCTAAGCTAAAACTATAAACTCTTAACTAAAACTAAACTAAACTAGAACTCTTACAAAAACTCTAAGCTAAGACTTTATGCTAAAACTCTAAACTCTTAACTAAAACTAAACTAAACTAGAACTCTAACAAAAACTCTAAGCTAAGACTCAAAGGTAAAACACCAAACTCTTAAATAAAACTAAACTAAACTAGAACTCTAACAAAAACTCTAAGCTATGACTCTAAGCTAAAACTCTAAACTCTAACTAAAACTTAACTAAACTATAACTTTAACTAAAAACTTTAAGCTATGACTCTAAGCTAAAACTCTAAATTCTTAACTATAACTAAACTAAACTTCAACTCTAACTAAAACTCTAAGCTAAGACTGTGAGGTAAAACTCTAAACTCTTAACTAAAACTTAACAAAACTAGAACTCTAACAAAAACTCTAAGCTAAAACTCTTAACTAAAACTAAACTAAACAATAACTCTAACTAAAATTCTAAGCTAAGACTCTAAGCTAAAACTATAAACTCTTAACTATAACTAAACTAAACGAAACTTCAACCCTAACTAAAATCTAATCTAAGACTTTAAAGTAAAAACTCAAAACTCTTAACTAAAACTAAACTAAACTAGAATTCTAACTAAAACTCTAAGCTAAGACTCCCAGATAAAACTCTAAACTCTTAACTAAGACTGTACTAAACTAGAACTCTAACTAAAACTCTAAGCTAAGACTCTAAGCTAAAACTCTAAACTCTTAACTAAAACTAAACTAAACTAGAACTCTAACTAAAACTCTAAGCTAAGACTCCCAAGCTAAAACTCTCAACCCTTAACTATAACTAAACTAAACTTCAACTCTAACAAAAACTCTAAGCTAAGACTCTAAGATAAAACTCTAAACTCTTAACTAAAACTAAACTAAACTAGAGCTCTAACAAAAACTCTAAGCTAAGACTTTAAGGTAAAACTCTAAACTCTTAACTAAAACTAAACTAAACTAGAACTCTAACTAAAACTCTAAGCTAAGACTCCAAGCTAAAACTCGAAACTCTTCACTTAAACTAAACTAAACTAGAACTCTAAGTAAAACTCTAAGCTAAGACTCTAAGCTAAAACTCTAAACCTCTTAACTAAAACTAAACTAAACTAGAACTCTAAAAAAAAACTCTAAGCTAAGACTCTATGCTAAAAAACTCTAAACTCTTAACTAAAACTAAACTAAACTAAAACTCTAAGCTAAGTCTCTAAGGTAAAACTCCAAACTCTTAACTATAACTAAACTAAAGTAGAACTCTAACAAAAACTCTAATCTAAGACTCTAAGCTAAAACTCTAAACTCTTAACTATAACTAAACTAAACTTCAACTCTCACAAAAACTCTAAGCTAAGACTCTAAGCTAAAACTATAAACTCTTAACTAAAACTAAAACTAAACTAGAACTCTTACAAAAAACTCTAAGCTAAGACTTTATGCTAAAACTCTAAACTCTTAACTAAAAACTAAACTAAACTAGAACTCTAACAAAAACTCTAAGCTAAGACTCAAAGGTAAAACACCAAACTTTTAAATAAAACTAAACTAAACTAGAACTCTAACAAAAACTCTAAGCTATGACTCTAAGCTAAAACTCTAAACTCTTAACTAAAACTTAACTAAACTATAACTTTAACTAAAACTTTAAGCTATGACTGTAAGCTAAAACTCTAAATTCTTAACTATAACTAAACTTAACTTCAACTCTAACTAAAAACTCTAAGCTAAGACTTTGAGGTAAAAACTCTAAACTCTTAACTAAAACTTAACGAAACAAGAAACTCTAACAAAAACTCTAAGCTAAAACTCTTAACTAAAACTAAACTAAACAATAACTCTAAGTAAAACTCTAAGCTAAGACTCTAAGCTAAAACTATAAACTCTTAACTATAACTAAACTAAACGAAACTTCAACCCTAACTAAAACTCTAATCTAAGACTTTAAAGTAAAACTCAAAACTCTTAATTAAAACTAAACTAAACTAGAACTCTAACTAAAACTCTAAGTTAAGACTTAAAGGTAAAACTCTATACTCTTAACTAAAACTAAACTAAACTAGAACTCTAACTAAAACTCTAAGCTAAGATTCCCAGATAAAACTCTAAACTCTTAACTAAGACTGTACTAAACTAGAACTCTAACTAAAACTCTAAGCTAAGACTCTAAGGTAAAACTCTAAAACTCTTCACTAAAAACTAAACTAACTAGAACTCTAACTAAAACTCTAAGCTAAGACTCCAAGCTAAAACTCTCAACCCTTAACTATAACTAAACTAAACTTCAACTCTAAGTAAAACTCTAAGCTAGGACTCTAAGGTAGAACTCTAAACTCTTAACTAAACTAAACTAGAACTTCAACAAAACTCTAAGCTAAGACTCTAAGATAAAACTCTAAACTCTTAACTAAAACTAAACTAAACTAGAGCTCTACAAAAACTCTAAGCTAAGACTCTAAGCTAAAAACTCTAAATTCTTAACTATAACTAAACCTAAACTTCAACTCTAACTATAACTCTAAGCTAAGACTCTATGGTAAAACTCAAAACTCTTATTTAAACTAAACTAGAACTCTAACAAAAACTCTAAGCTAAGACTCTAAGCTAAAACTCTAAACTCTTAACTAAAACTAAACTAAAATAAAACTCTAAGCTAAGTCTCTAAGGTAAAACTCCAAACTCTTAACTATAACTAAACTAAACTAGAACTCTAACAAAAACTCTAAGCTAAGACTCTAAGCTAAAACTCTAAACTCTTAACTATAAGTAAACTAAACTTCTAATATAACAAAACTCTAAGCTAAGACTCTAAGGTAAAACTCTAAACTCTTAACTAAAACTAAACTAAACTAGAACTTCATCAACAAAAACTCTAAACTAAGACTCTAAGCTAAGACTCTAGGCTAAAACTCTAAACTCTTAACTAAAACTAAACTAAACTAGAACTTCAATAAAAAAAAACTCTAAGTTAAGACTCTAAGCTAAAAACTCTAAACTCTTAACTAAAACTAAACTAAACTAGAACTCTAACAAAAAACTCTAAGCTAAGACTCTAAGCTAAATCTCTAAACTCTTAACTAAAACTAAACTAAACTAGAATTCTAACAAAAACTCTAAGCTAAGACTCTAAGCTAAAACTCTAAACTCTTAAACTATTACTAAACTAAACTTCAAATCTAACAAAAACTCTAAGCTAAGACTCTAAGCTATAACTCTAAACTCTTAACTAAAAAACTAACTAAACTAGAGCTTCAACAAAAACTCTAAGCTAAGACTCTAAGCTAAAAACTCTAAACTCTTAACTAAAAACTAAACTAAACTAGAACTCTAACAAAAAAACTATAAGCTAAGACTCTAAGCTAAAACTCTAAACTCTTAACTAAAACTAAACTAAACTAGAACTCTAACTAAAACTCTAAGCTAAGACTCTAAGGTAAAACGCCAAACTCTTAACTAAAACTAAACTAAACTAGAACTCTAACTGAAACTCAAAGGTAAAACACCAAACTCTTAACTAAAACTAAACTAAACTAGAACGCTAACAAAAAACTCTAAGCTATGACTCTAAGCTAACACTCTAAATTCTTAACTATGAGTAAACTAAACTAGAACTCTAACTAAAACTCCTAAGCTAAGACTCTAAGGAAAAACTCTAAACTCTTAACTAAAACTTAACCAAACTACAACTTTAAGTAAAACTCTAAATTCTTAACTGTAACTAAACTAAACTTCAACTCTAACAAAAACTCTAAGCTAAGACTCTACGGTAAAACTCTAAACTCTTAATTAAAACTTAACTAAACTAGAACTCTAACAAAAACTCTAGGCTAAGACTCTAAGCTAAAAAACTCTAAACTCTTAACTAAAACTAAACTAAACTTCAACTCTAACAAAAACTCTAAGCTAAGACTCTAAGCTAAAACTCTAAACTCCTAACTAAAACTAAACTAAACTAGAACTTCAACAAAAACTCTAAGCTAAGACTCTAAGCTAAAAAATCTAAACTCTTAAACTAAAACTAAACTAAACTAGAACTCTAACAAAAACTCTAAGCTAAGACTCTAAGCTAAAATTCTAAACTCTTAACTAAAGTAAACTAAACTAGAACTCTAACAAAAACTCTAAGCTAAGACTCTAAGGTAAAACTCAAAACTCTTAACTCTAACTAAACTAAAGTAGAACTCTAAAAAAACGCTAAGCTAAGACTCTAAGCTAAAACTCGAAACTCTTCACTTAAACTAAACTAAAACTAGAACTCTAAGTAAAACTCTAAGCTAAGACTCTAAGCTAAAAACTCTAAACTCTTAACTAAAACTAAACTAAACTAGAACTCTACTAAAAACTCTAAGCTAAGACTCTATGCTAAAAAACTCTAAACTCTTAACTAAAACTAAAATAAACTAAAACTCTAAGCTAAGTCTCTAAGGTAAAACTCCAAACTCTTAACTATAACTAAACTAAAGTAGAACTCTAACAAAAACTCTAATCTAAGACTCTAAGCTAAAACTCTAAACTCTTAACTATAACTAAACTAAACTTTAACTCTAACAAAAACTCTAAGCTAAGACTCTAAGGTAAAACTCTAAACTCTTAACTAAAACTAAACTAAACTAGAACTTCAACAAAAACTCTAAGCTAAGACTCTAAGCTAAAACTATAAACTCTTAACTAAAACTAAACTAAACTAGAACTCTTACAAAAACTCTAAGCTAAGACTTTATGCTAAAACTCTAAACTCTTAACTAAAACTAAACTAAACTAGAACTCTAACAAAAACTCTAAGCTAAGACTCAAAGGTAAAAACCAAACTCTTAAATAAAACTAAACTAAACTAGAACTCTAACAAAAACTCTAAGCTATGACTCTAAGCTAAAACTCCTAAACTCTTAACTAAAACTTAACTAAACTATAACTTTAACTAAAACTTTAAGCTATGACTCTAAGCTAAAACTCTAAATTCTTAACTATAACTAAACTAAACTTCAACTCTAACTAAAAACTCTAAGCTAAGACTGTGAGGTAAAACTCTAAACTCTTAACTAAAACTTAACAAAACTAGAACTCTAACAAAAACTCTAAGCTAAAACTCTTAACTAAAACTAAACTAAACAATAACTCTAACTAAAATTCTAAGCTAAGACTCTAAGCTAAAACTATAAACTCTTAACTATAAACTAAAAACTAAACGAAACTTCAAACCCTAACTAAAAATCTAATCTAAGACTTTAAAGTAAAACTCAAAACTCTTAACTAAAACTAAACTAAACTAGAATTCTAACTAAAACTCTAAGCTAAGACTCCCAGATAAAACTCTAAACTCTTAACTAAGACTGTACTAAACTAGAACTCTAACTAAAACTCTAAGCTAAGACTCTAAGCTAAAACTCTAAACTCTTAACTAAAACTAAACTAAACTAGAACTCTAACTAAAACTCTAAGCTAAGACTCCAAGCTAAAACTCTCAACCCTTAACTATAACTAAACTAAACTTCAACTCTAAGTAAAAAATCTAATCTAGGAATCTAAGGTAGAACTCTAAACTCTTAACTAAACTAAACTAGAAACTTCAACAAAAACTCTAAGCTAAGACTCTAAGATAAAACTCTAAACTCTTAACTAAAAAACTAAACTAAAAACTAGAGCTCTAACAAAAACTCTAAGCTAAGACTTTAAGGTAAAACTCTAAAACTCTTAACTAAAACTAAACTAAACTAGAACTCTAACTAAAACTCTAAGCTAAGACTCCAAGCTAAAACTCTCAACCCTTAACTATAACTAAACTAAACTTCAACTCTAAGTAAAACTCTAAGCTAGGACTCTAAGGTAGAACTCTAAACTCTTAACTAAACTAAACTAGAACTTCAACAAAAACTCTAAGCTAAGACTCTAAGATAAAACTCTAAACTCTTAACTAAAACTAAACTAAACTAGAGCTCTAACAAAAACTCTAAGCTAAGATTCTAAGCTAAAAACTCTAAATTCTTAACTATAACTAAACTAAACTTCAACTCTAACTATAACTCTAAGCTAAGACTCTATGGTAAAAACTCTAAACTCTTATTTAAACTAAACTAGAACTCTAACAAAAACTCTAAGCTAAGTCTCTAAGGTAAAACTCCAAACTCTTAACTATAACTAAACTAAACTAGAACTCTAACACAAAAAACTCTAAGCTAAGACTCTAAGCTAAAACTCTAAACTCTTAACTATAAGTAAACTAAACTTCTAATATAACAAAAACTCTAAGCTAAGACTCTAAGATAAAACTCTAAACTCTTAACTAAAACTAAACTAAACTAGAACTCTAATTAAAACTCTAAGTCTAAGCTAAAACTCTAAACTAAAACTAAACTAAACTAGAACTTCAACAAAAACTCTAAACTAAGACTCTAAGCTAAGACTCTAGGCTAAAACTCTAAACTCTTAACTAAAACTAAACTAAACTAGAACTTCAATAAAAAACTCTAAGTTAAGACTCTAAGCTAAAAACTCTAAACTCTTAACTAAAACTAAACTAAACTAGAACTCTAACAAAAAACTCTAAGCTAAGACTCTAAGCTAAAACTCTAAACTCTTAACTAAAACTAAACTAAACTAGAATTCTAACAAAAACTCTAAGCTAAGACTCTAAGCTAAAACTCTAAACTCTTAACTATTACTAAACTAAACTTCAAATCTAACAAAAAAACTCTAAGCTAAGACTCTAAGCTAAAACTCTAAACTCTTAACTAAAACTAAACTAAACTAGAGCTTCAACAAAAACTCTAAGCTAAGACTCTAAGCTAAAAACTCTAAACTCTTAACTAAAAAACTAAACTAAACTAGAACTCTAACAAAAACTATAAGCTAAGACTCTAAGCTAAAACTCTAAACTCTTAACTAAAACTAAACTAGAACTCTAACTAAAACTCTAAGCTAAGACTCTAAGCTAAAACTCTAAACTCTTAACTAAAACTAAACTAAACTAGAACTTTAACTAAAACTCTAAGCTAAGACTCCAAGCTAAAACTCTCAACCCTTAACTATAACTAAACTAAACTTCAACTCTAAGTAAAACTCTAATCTAGGACTCTAAGGTAGAACTCTAAACTCTTAACTAAACTAAACTAGAACTTCAAAAAAAACTCTAAGCTAAGACTCTAAGATAAAACTCTAAACTCTTAACTAAAACTAAACTAAACTAGAGCTCTAACAAAAACTCTAAGCTAAGACTCTAAGCTAAAAACTCAAAATTCTTAACTATAACTAAACTAAACTTCAACTCTAACTATAACTCTAAGCTAAGACTCTATGGTAAAAACTCTAAACTCTTATTTAAACTAAACTAGAACTCTAACAAAAACTCTAAGCTAAGACTCTAAGCTAAAACTCTAAACTCTTAACTAAAACTAAACTAAACTAAAACTCTAAGCTAAGTCTCTAAGGTAAAACTCCAAACTCTTAACTATAACTAAACTAAACTAGAACTCTAACAAAAACTCTAAGCTAAGACTCTAAGCTAAAACTCTAAACTCTTAACTATAAGTAAACTATACTTCAAATATAACAAAAACTCTAAGCTAAGACTCTAAGGTAAAACTCTAAACTCTTAACTAAAACTAAACTAAACTAGAACTCTAATTAAAACTCTAAGTTAAGACTTAAAGGTAAAACTCTATACTCTTAACTAAAACTAAACTAAACTAGAACTCTAACTAAAACTCTAAGCTAAGACTCCCAGATAAAACTCTAAACTCTTAACTAAGACTGTACTAAACTAGAACTCTAACTAAAACTCTAAGCTAAGACTCTAAGGTAAAACTCTAAACTCTTAACTAAAACTAAACTAAACTAGAACTCTAACTAAACTCTAAGCTAAGACTCCAAGCTAAAACTCTCAACCCTTAACTATAACTAAACTAAACTTCAATTCTAAGTAAAACTCTAAGCTAGGACTCTAAGGTAGAACTCTAAACTCTTAACTAAACTAAACTAGAACTTCAACAAAAACTCTAAGCTAAGACTCTAAGATAAAACTCTAAACTCTTAACTAAAACTAAACTAAACTAGAGCTCTAACAAAAGCTCTAAGCTAAGACTCTAAGCTAAAAACTCTAAATTCTTAACTATAACTAAACTAAACTTCAACTCTAACTATAACTCTAAGCTAAGACTCTTTGGTAAAACTCTAAACTCTTATTTAAACTAAACTAGAACTCTAACAAAAACTCTAAGCTAAGACTCTAAGCTAAAACTCTAAACTCTTAACTAAAACTAAACTAAACTAAAACTCTAAGCTAAGTCTCTAAGGTAAAACTCCAAACTCTTAAATATAACTAAACTAAACTAGAACTCTAACAAAAACTCTAAGCTAAGACTCTAAGCTAAAACTCTAAACTCTTAACTATAAGTAAACTAAACTTCTAATATAACAAAAACTCTAAGCTAAGACTCTAAGGTAAAACTCTAAACTCTTAACTAAAACTAAACTAAACTAGAACTCTAACAAAAACTCTAAGCTAAGACTCAAAGGTAAACACCAAACTCAAAGGTAAAACACCAAACACCAAGTCTAAGCTAAAACTCTAAACTAAAACTAAACTGAACTAGAACTTCAACAAAAACTCTAAACTAAGACTCTAAGCTAAGACTCTAGGCTAAAACTCTAAACCTCTAACTAAAACTAAACTAAACTAGAACTTCAATAAAAAACTCTAAGTTAAGACTCTAAGCTAAAAACTCTAAACTCTTAACTAAAACTAAACTAAACTAGAACTCTAACAAAAAACTCTAAGCATAAGACTCTAAGCTAAAACTCTAAACTCTTAACTAAAAACTAAAAACTAAACTAGAATTCTAACAAAAACTCTAAGCTAAGACTCTAAGCTATAAAAAACTCTAAACTCTTAAACTATTACTAAACTAAACTTCAAATCTAACAAAAACTCTAAGCTAAGACTCTAAGCTAAAACTCTAAACTCTTAACTAAAAACTAAACTAAACTAGAGCTTCAACAAAAACTCTAAGCTAAGACTCTAAGCTAAAAACTCTAAACTCTTAACTAAAACTAAACTAAACTAGAACTCTAACAAAAACTATAAGCTAAGACTCTAAGCTAAAACTCTAAACTCTTAACTAAAAAACTAAAACTAAACTAGAACTCTAACTAAAACTCTCTGGTAAAACACCAAAACTCTTAACTAAAACTAAACTAAACTAGAACGCTAACAAAAACTCTAAGCTATGACTCTAAGCTAAAACTCTAAACTCTTAACTATAACTTAACTAAACTATAACTTTAACTAAAACTCTAAGCTATGACTCTAAGCTAACACTCTAAATTCTTAACTATGAGTAAACTAAACTAGAACTCTAACTAAAACTCTAAGCTAAGACTCTAAGAAAAAACTCTAAACTCTTAACTAAAACTAAACTAAACTAGAACTCTAACAAAAACTCTAAGCTAAGACTCTAAGCTAAAAAACTCGAAACTCTTAACTAAAACTTAACCAAACTACAACTTTAAGTAAAACTTTAAATTCTTAACTGTAACTAAACTAAACTTCAACTCTAACAAAAACTCTAAGCTAAGACTCTACGGTAAAACTCTAAACTCTTAATTAAAACTTAACTAAACTAGAACTCTAACAAAAACTCTAGGCTAAGACTCTAAGCTAAAAAACTCTAAACTCTTAACTAAAACTAAACTAAACTTCAACTCTAACAAAAACTCTAAGCTAAGACTCTAAGCTAAAACTCTAAACTCCTAACTAAAACTAAACTAAACTAGAACTTCAACAAAAACTCTAAGCTAAGACTCTAAGCTAAAAACTCTAAACTCTTAACTAAAACTAAACTAAACTAGAACTCTAACAAAAACTCTAAGCTAAGACTCTAAGCTAAAATTCTAAACTCTTAACTAAAAGTAAAATAAACTAGAACTCTAACAAAAACTCTAAGCTAAGACTCTAAGGTAAAACTCAAAACTCTTTAACTCTAACTAAACTAAACTAGAACTCTAAAAAAAAAAACGCTAAGCTAAGACTCTAAGCTAAAACTCGAAACTCTTCACTTAAACTAAACTAAACTAGAACTCTAAGTAAAACTCTAAGCTAAGACTCTAAGCTAAAAACTCTAAACTCTTAACTAAAACTAAACTAAACTAGAACTCTAACAAAAACTCTAAGCTAAGACTCTATGCTAAAAACTCTAAACTCTTAACTAAAACTAAACTAAACTAAAACTCTAAGCTAAGTCTCTAAGGTAAAACTCCAAACTCTTAACTATAACTAAACTAAAGTAGAACTCTAACAAAAACTCTAATCTAAGACTCTAAGCTAAAACTCTAAACTTTTAACTATAACTAAACTAAACTTTAACTCTAACAAAAACTCTAAGCTAAGACTCTAAGGTAAAACTCTAAACTCTTAACTAAAACTAAACTAAACTAGAACTTCAACAAAAACTCTAAGCTAAGACTCTAAGCTAAAACTATAAACTCTTAACTAAACTAAACTAAACTAGAACTCTTACAAAAACTCTAAGCTAAGACTTTATGCTAAAACTCTAAAACTCTTAACTAAAACTAAAACTAAACTAGAACTCTAACAAAAAATCTAAGCTAAGACTCAAAGGTAAAACACCAAACTCTTAAATAAAACTAAACTAAACTAGAACTCTAACAAAAACTCTAAGCTATGACTCTAAGCTAAAACTCTAAACTCTTAACTAAAACTTAACTAAAACTATAACTTAACTAAAACTTTAAGCTATGACTCTAAGCTAAAACTCTAAATTCTTAACTATAACTAAACTAAACTTCAACTCTAACTAAAACTCTAAGCTAAGACTGTGAGGTAAAACTCTAAACTCTTAACTAAAACTTAACAAAAAAACTAGAACTCTAACAAAAACTCTAAGCTAAACTCTTAACTAAAACTAAACTAAACAATAACTCTAACTAAAACTCTAAGCTAAGACTCTAAGCTAAACACTATAAACTCTTAACTATAACTAAACTAAACGAAACTTCAACCCTAACTAAAACTCTAATCTAAGATTTTAAAGTAAAACTCAAAACTCTTAACTAACTAAAACTAAACTAAACTAAACTCTAACTAAAACTCTAAGCTAAGACTCCAGATAAAACTCTAAACTCTTAACTAAGACTGTACTAAACTAGCACTCTAACTAAAACTCTAAGCTAAGACTCTAAGCTAAAAACTCTAAACTCTTAACTAAAACTAAACTAAACTAGAACTCTAACTATAAAAACTCTAAGCTAAGACTCCAAGCTACAACTCTCAACCTTAACTATAACTAAACTAAACTTCAACTCTAAGTAAAACTCTAATCTAGGACTCTAAGGTAGAACTCTAAAACTCTTAACTAAACTAAACTAGAACTTCAACAAAAAACTCTAAGCTAAGACTCTAAGATAAAACTCTAAACTCTTAACTAAAACTAAACTAAACTAGAGCTCTAATAAAAACTCTAAGCTAAGACTCTAAGCTAAAAACTCTAAATTCTTAACTATAAAACTAAACTCAACTTCAACTCTAACTAAACTCAAAGCTAAGACTCTATGGTAAAACTCTAAACTCTTATTTAAAATAAACTAGAACTCTAACAAAAACTCTAAGCTAAGACTCTAAGCTAAAACTCTAAACTCTTAACTAAAACTAAACTAAACTAAACTCTAAGCTAAGACTCTAAGCTGAAACTCTAAACTCTTAACTATAACTAAACTAAACTAGAACTCTAACAAAAACTCTAAGCTAAGACTCTAAGCTAAAACTCTAAACTCTTAACTATAAGTAAACTATACTTCAAATATAAAAAAAACTCTAAGCTAAGACTCTAAGGTAAAACTCTAAACTCTTAAATAAAAACTAAACTAAACTAGAACTCTAATTGAAACTCTAAGTCTAAGCTAAAACTCTAAACTAAAACTAAACTAAACTAGAACTTCAACAAAAACTCTAACTAAGACTCTAAGCTAAGACTCTAGGCTAAAACTCTAAACTCTTAACTAAAACTTAACTAAACTACAACCTTAAGTAAAACTCTAAGCTATGACTCTAAGCTAAAACTCTAAAAAAAAAAAAACTCTTAACTAAAACTAAACTAAACTAGAACTTCAACAAAAACTCTAACCTAAGACTCTAAGCTAAAAACTCTAAACTCTTAACTATTACTAAACTAAACTTCAACTCTAACTAAAACTCTGAGCTAAGACTCTAGGCTAAAACTCTAAACTCTTAACTAAAACTAAACTAAACTAGAACTTCGATAAAAAACTCTAAGTTTAAGACTCTAAGCTAAAAACTCTAAAACTCTTAACTAAAACTAAACTAAACTAGAACTCTAACAAAAAAAACTCTAAGCTAAGACTCTAAGCTAAAACTCTAAACTCTTAACTATAACTAAACCAAACTAAAACTCGAAGCTAAGTCTCTAAGGTAAAACTCCAAACTCTTAACTATAACTAAACTAAACTAGAATTCTAACAAAAACTCTAAGCTAAGACTCTAAGCTAAAACTCTAAACTCTTAACTATTACTAAACTAAACTTCAAATCTAACAAAAACTCTAAGCTAAGACTCTAAGCTAAAACTCTAAACTCTTAACTAAAACTAAACTAAACTAGAGCTTCAACAAAAACTCTAAGCTAAGACTCTAAGCTAAAACTCTAAACTCTTAACTAAAACTAAACTAAACTAGAACTCTAACTAAAACTCTAAGCTAAGACTCTAAGGTATAAAACGCCAAACTCTTAATAAAACTAAACTAAACTAGAACTCTAACTGAAACTCAAAGGTAAAACACCAAACTCTTAACTAAAACTAAACTAAACTAGAACACTAACAAAAACTCTAAACTATGACTCTGAGCTAAAACTCTAAACTCTTAACTATAACTAAACTAAACTAAAACTCTAAGCTAAGTCTCTAAGGTAAAACTCAAAACTCTTAACTATAACTAAAAAAAACTAAACTAGAATTCTAACAAAAACTCTAAGCTAAGACTCTAAGCTAAAACTCTAAACTCTTAACTATTACTAAACTAAACTTCAAATCTAACAAAAACTCTAAGCTAGGACTCTAAGCTGAAACTCTAAACTCTTAACTAAAACTAAACTAAACTAGAGCTTCAACAAAAACTCTAAGCTATGACTCTAAGCTAAAAACTCTAAACTCTTAACTAAAACTAAACTAAACTAGAACTCTAACTAAAACTCTAAGCTAAGACTCTAAGGTAAAACGCCAAACTCTTAAATAAAACTAAACTAAACTAGAACTCTAACTGAAACTCAAAGGTAAAACACAAACTCTTAACTAAAACTAAACTAAACTAGAACACTAACAAAAACTCTAAACTATGACTCTAAGCTAAAACTCTAAACTCTTAACTATAACTTAACTAAACTATAACTTTAACTAAAACTCTAAGCTATGACTCTAAGCTAACACTCTAAATTCTTAACTACAAGTAAACTAAACTAGAACTCTAACTAAAACTCTAAGCTAAGACTCTAAGAAAAAACTCGAAAACTCTTAACTAAAACTTAACCAAACTACAACTTTAAGTAAAACTCTAAATTCTTAACTGTAACTAAACTAAACTTCAACTTTAACAAAAACTCTAAGCTAAGACTCTATGGTAAAACTCTAAACTCTTAATTAAAACTTAACTAAACTAGAACTCTAACAAAAACTCTAAGCTAAGACTCTAAGTTAAAAAACTCTAAACTCTGAACTAAAACTAAACTAAACTTCAACTCTAACAAAAACTCTAAGCTAAGACTCTAAGCTAAAACTCTAAAACTACTAACTAAAACTAAACTAAACTAGAACTTCAACAAAAACTCTAAGCTAAGACTCTAAGCTAAAAAACTCTAAACTCTTAACTAAAACTTAAACTAAACTAGAACTCTAACAAAAACTCTAAGCTAAGACTCTAAGCTAAAATTCTAAACTCTTAACTAAAACTAAACTAAACTAGAACTCTAACAAAAAAACTCTAAGCTAAGACTCTAAGGTAAAACTCAAAACTCTTAACTATAACTAAACTAAACTAGAACTCTAAAAAAAACTCTAAGCTAAGACTCTAAGCTAAAACTCGAAACTCTTCACTTAAACTAAACTAAACTAGAACTCTAAGTAAAACTCTAAGCTAAGACTCTAAGCTAAAAAACTCTAAACTCTTAACTAAAACTAAACTAAACTAGAACTCTAACAAAAACTCTAAGCTAAGACTCTATGCTAAAAAACTCTAAACTCTTAACTAAAACTAAACTAAACTAAAACTCTAACCTAAGTCTCTAAGGTAAAACTCCAAACTCTTAACTATAATTAAACTAAAGCAGAACTCTAACAAAAACTTTAACCTAAGACTCTAAGCTAAAACTCTAAACTCTTAACTATAACTAAACTAAACTTCAACTCTAACAAAAACTCTAAGCTAAGACTCTAAGGTAAAACTCTAAACTCTTAACTAAAACTAAACTAAACTAGAACTTCAACAAAACCTCTAAGCTGAGACTCTAAGCTAAAACTATAAACTCTTAACTAAAACTAAACTAACCTAGAACTCTTACAAAAACTCTAAGCTAAGACTTTATGCTAAAAACTCTAAACTCTTAACTAAAACTAAAACTAAACTAGAACTCTAATAAAAAAACTCTAAGCTAAGACTCAAAGGTAAAACACCAAACTCTTAAATAAAACTAAACTAAACTAGAACTCTAACAAAAACTCTAAGCTATGACTCTAAGCTAAAAACTCTAAACTCTTAACTAAAAACTTAAACTAAACTATAAACTTTAACTAAAACTTTAAGCTATGACTCTAAGCTAAAACTCTAAATTCTTAACTATAACTAAACTAAACTTCAACTCTAACTAAAACTCTAAGCTAAGACTGTGAGGTAAAACTCTAAACTCTTAACTAAAACTTAACGAAACTAGAACTCTAACAAAAACTCTAAGCTAAAACTCGAACTCTTAACTATTACTAAACTAAACTTCAACTCTAACTAAAACTCTAAACTAAGACTCTAGGCTAAAACTCTAAAACTAAGACTCTAGGCTAAAACTCTAAACTCTTAACTAAAACTAAACTAAACTAGAACTCTTAAGACTGTAAGGTAAAACTCTAAACTTTTTAACTAAAACAAAACGAAACTAGAACTCTAACAAAAACTCTAAGCTAAGACTCTATGCTAAAAAAACTCTAAACTCTTAACTAAAACTAAACTAAACTAAAACTCCAAGCTAAGTCTCTAAGGTAAAACTCCAAACTCTTAACTATAACTAAACTAAAGCAGAACTCTAACAAAAACTTAACCTAAGACTCTAAGCTAAAAAACTCTAAACTCTTAACTATAACTAAACTAAACTCAACTCTAACAAAAACTCTAAGCTAAGACTCTAAGGTAAAACTCTAAACTCTTAACTAAAACTAAACTAAACTAGAACTTCAACAAAACCTCTAAGCTAGACTCTAAGCTAAAACTATAAACTCTTAACTAAAACTAAACTAAACTAGAACTCTTACAAAAACTCTAAGCTAAGACTTTATGCTAAAACTCTAAACTCTTAACTAAAACTAAACTAAACTAGAACTCTAATAAAAACTCTAAGCTAAGACTCAAAGGTAAAACACCAAACTCTTAAATAAAACTAAACTAAACTAGAACTCTAACAAAAACTCTAAGCTATGACTCTAAGCTAAAACTCTAAACTCTTAACTAAAAACTTAACTAAACTATAACTTTAACTAAAACTTTAAGCTATGACTCTAAGCTAAAACTCTAAATTCTTAACTATAACTAAACTAAACTTCAACTCTAACTAAAACTCTAAGCTAAGACTGTGAGGGTAAAACTCTAAACTCTTAACTAAAACTTAACGAAAACTAGAACTCTAACAAAAACTCTAAGCTAAAACTCGAACTCTTAACTATTACTAAACTAAACTTCAACTCTAACTAAAACTGTAAGCTAAGACTCTAGGCTAAAACTCTAAACTCTTAACTAAAACTAAACTAGAACTTCAACAAAAAACTCTAAGCTAAGACTCTAAGCTAAAAACTCTAAACTCTTAACAAAAACTAAACTAAACTAGAACTCTAACAAAAACTCTAAGCTAAGACTCTAAGCTAAAACTCTAAACTCTTAACTATAAGTAAACTAAACTTCAAATATAACAAAAACTCTAAGCTAAGACTCTAAGGTAAAAAACTCTAAACTCTTAACTAAAACTAAACTAAACTAGAACTCTAATTAAAACTCTAAGTTTAAGCTAAAACTCTAAACTAAAACTAAACTAAACTAGAACTTCAACAAAAACTCTAAACTAAGACTCTAAGCTAAGACTCTACGCTAAAACTCTAAAACTTTTAACTAAAACTTAACTAAACTACAACCTTAAGTAAAACTCTAAGCTATGACTCTAAGCTAAAGCTCTAAAATTCTTAACTATAACTAAACTAAACTTCAACTCTAACTATTAACTCTAAGCTAAGACTTTATGGTAAAACTCTAAACTCTTAACTAAAACTAGACTAAACTAGAACTCTAACAAAAACTTTAAGCTAAGACTCTAAGCTAAAACTCTAAACTCTTAACTATTGCTAAACTAATCTTCAACTCTAACTAAAACTCTAAGCTAAGACTCTAAGCTAAAACTCTAAACTCTTAACTAAAACTAAAACTAAACTAGAACTTCAACAAAAACTCTAAGCTAAGACTCTAAGCTAAAAACTCTAAACTCTTAACTATTACTAAACTAAACTTCAACTCTAACTAAAACTCTAAGCTAAGACTCTAGGCTAAAACTCTTAACTAAAACTAAACTAAACTAGAACTTCAATAGAAAAAAAACTCTAAGTTTAAGACTCTAAGCTAAAAAACTCTAAACTCTTAACTAAAACTAAACTAAACTAGAACTCTAACAAAAAACTCTAAGCTAAGACTCTAAGCTACAACTCTAAACTCTTAACTATAACTAAACTAAACTAGAATTCTAACAAAAACTCTAAGCTAAGACTCTAAGCTAAAACTCTTAACTATTACTAAACTAAACTTCAAATCTAACAAAAACTCTAAGCTAAGACTCTAAGCTAAAACTCTAAACTCTTAACTAAAACTAAACTAAACTAGAGCTTCAACAAAAACTCTAAGCTAAGACTCTAAGCTAAAAACTCTAAACTCTTAACTAAAACTAAACTAAACTAGAACTCTAACAAAAACTATAAGCTAAGGCTCTAAGCTAAAACTCTAAACTCTTAACTAAAACTAAACTAAACTAGAACTCTAACTAAAACTCTAAGCTAAGACTCTAAGGTAAAACGTCCAAAACTCTTAACTAAAACTAAACTAAACTAGAACTCTAACTGAAACTCAAAGGTAAAACACCAAACTCTTAACTAAAACTAAACTAAACTAGAACACTAACAAAAACTCTAAGCTATGACTCTAAGCTAAAACACTAAACTCTTAACTATAACTTAACTAAACTATAACTTTAACTAAAACTCTAAGCTATGACTCTTTGCTAACACTCTAAATTCTTAACTATAAGTAAACTAAACTAGAACTCTAACTAAAACTCTAAGCTAAGACTCTAAAAAAACTCAAAACGCTTAACTAAAACTTAACCAAACTACAACTTTAAGTAAAACTCTAAATTCTTAACTGTAACTAAACTAAACTTCAACTCTAACAAAAACTCTAAGCTAAAACTCTATGGTAAAACTCTAAACTCTTAATTAAAACTTAACTAAACTAGAACTCTAACAAAAACTCTAAAGTAAAACTCTAAGCTAAAAAACTCTAAACTCTTAACTAAAACTAAACTAAACTTCAACTCTAACAAAAACTCTAAGCTAAGACTCTAAGCTAAAACTCTAAACTCCTAACTAAAACTAAACTAAACTAGAACTTCAACAAAAACTCTAAGCTAAGACTCTAAGCTAAAAACTCTAAACTCTTAACTAAAACTAAACTAAACTAGAACTCTAACAAAAACTCTAAGCTAAGACTCTAAGCTAAAATTCTAAACTCTTAACTAAAACTAAACTAAACTAGAACTCTAACAAAAACTCTAAGCTAAGACTCTAAGCTAAAACTCGAAACTCTTCATTTAAACTAAACTAAACTAGAACTCTAAGTAAAACTCTAAGCTAAAACTCTAAGCTAAAAACTCTAAACTCTTAACTAAAACTAAACTAAACTAGAACTCTAACAAAAACTCTAAGCTAAGACTCTATGCTAAAAAACTCTAAACTCTTAACTAGAACTAAACTAAACTAAAACTCTAAGCTAAGTCTCTAAGGTAAAACTCCAAACTCTTAACTATAACTAAACTAAAGTAGAACTCTAACAAAAAACTCTAATCTAAGACTCTAAGCTAAAACCCTAAACTTTTAACTATAACTAAACTAAACTTTAACTCTAACAAAAACTCTAAGCTAAGACTCTAAGGTAAAACTCTAAACTCTTAACTAAAACTAAACTAAACTAGAACTTCAACAAAAACTCTAAGCTAAGACTCTAAGCTAAAACTATAAACTCTTAACTAAAATTAAGCTAAACTAGAACTCTTACAAAAACTCTAAGCTAAGACTTTATGCTAAAACTCTAAACTCTTAACTAAAACTAAACTAAACTAGAACTCTAACAAAAACTCTAAGCTAAGACTCTAAGCTAAAACTCTAAACTCTTAACTATTACTAAACTAAACTTCAAATCTAACAAAAAACTCTAAGCTAAGACTCTAAGCTAAAACTCTAAACTCTTAACTAAAACTAAACTAAACTAGAGCTTCAACAAAAAACTCTAAGCTAAGACTCTAAGCTAAAAACTCTAAACTCTTAACTAAAACTAAAACTAAAACTAGAACTCTTAACTAAAAAACTCTAAGCTAAGACTCTAAGGTAAAACGCCTCTAAACTCTTAAATAAAACTAAACTAAACTAGAACTCTAACTGAAACTCAAAGGTAAAACACCAAACTCTTAACTAAAACTAAACTAAACTAGAAGACTAACAAAAACTCTAAACTATGACTCTGAGCTAAAACTCTAAACTCTTAAACTATAACTAAACTAAACTAAAACTCTAAGCTAAGTCTCTAAGGTAAAACTCAAAACTCTTAACTAAAACTAAACTAAACTAGAATTCTAACAAAAACTCTAAGCTAAGACTCTAAGCTAAAACTCTAAACTCTTAACTATTACTAAACTAAACTTCAAATCTAACAAAAACTCTAAGCTAGGACTCTAAGCTAAAACTCTAAACTCTTAACTAAAACTAAACTAAACTAGAGCTTCAACAAAAACTCTAAGCTAAGACTCTAAGCTAAAAACTCTAAACTCTTAACTAAAACTAAACTAAACTAGAACTCTAACTAAAACTCTAAGCTAAGACTCTAAGGTAAAACGCCAAACTCTTAAATAAAACTAAACTAAACTAGAACTCTAACTGAAACTCAAAGGTAAAACACCAAACTCTTAACTAAAACTAAACTAAACTAGAACACTAACAAAAACTCTAAACTATGACTCTCTAAGCTAAAACTCTAAACTCTTAACTATAACTTAACTAAACTATAACTTTAACTAAAACTCTAAGCTATGACTCTAAGCTACACACTCTAAATTCTTAACTACAAGTAAACTAAACTAGAACTCTAACTAAAACTCTAAGCTAAGACTCTAAGAAAAAACTCGAAACTCTTAACTAAAACTAACCAAACTACAACTTTAAGTAAAACTCTAAATTCTTAACTGTAACTAAACTAAACTTCAAACTTTAACAAAAACTCTAAGCTAAGACTCTATGGTAAAACTCTAAACTCTTAATTAAAACTTAACTAAACTAGAACTCTAACAAAAACTCTAAGCTAAGACTCTAAGTTAAAAAACTCTAAACTCTGAACTAAAACTAAACTAAACTAAACTTCAACTCTAACAAAAACTCTAAGCTAAGACTCTAAGCTAAAACTCTAAACTACTAACTAAAACTAAACTAAACTAGAACTTCAACAAAAAACTCTAAGCTAAGACTCTAAGCTAAAAACTCTAAACTCTTAACTAAAACTTAACTAAACTAGAACTCTAACAAAAACTCTAAGCTAAGACTCTAAGCTAAAATTCTAAACTCTTAACTAAAACTAAACTAAACTAGAACTCTAACAAAAACTCTAAGCTAAGACTCTAAGGTAAAACTCAAAACTCTTAACTATAAAACTAAACTAAAACTAGAACTCTAAAAAAACTCTAAGCTAAGACTCTAAGCTAAAACTCGAAACTCTTCACTTAAACTAAACTAAACTAGAACTCTAAGTAAAACTCTAAGCTAAGACTCTAAGCTAAAAACTCTAAAACTCTTAACTAAAACTAAACTAAACTAGAACTCTAACAAAAACTCTAAGCTAAGACTCTATGCTAAAAAACTCTAAACTCTTAACTAAAAACTAAACTAAACTAAAACTCTAACCTAAGTCTCTAAGGTAAAACTCCAAACTCTTAACTATAAACTAAACTAAAGCAGAACTCTAACAAAAACTTTAACCTAAGACTCTAAGCTAAAACTCTAAACTCTTAACTATAACTAAACTAAACTTCAACTCTAACAAAACTCTAAGCTAAGACTCTAAGGTAAAACTCTAAAACTCTAACTAAAACTAATCTAAACTAGAACTTCAACAAAACCTCTAAGCTAAGACTCTAAGCTAAAACTATAAACTCTTAACTAAAACTAAACTAACCTAGAACTCTTACAAAAACTCTAAGCTAAGACTTTATGCTAAAACTCTAAACTCTTAACTAAAACTAAACTAAACTAGAACTCTAATAAAAACTCTAAGCTAAGACTCAAAGGTGAAAAACACCAAACTCTTAAATAAAACTAAACTAAACTAGAACTCTAACAAAAACTCTAAGCTATGACTCTAAGCTAAAACTCTAAACTCTTAACTAAAACTTAACTAAACTATAACTTTAACTAAAACTTTAAGCTATGACTCTAAGCTAAAACTCTAAATTCTTAACTATAACTAAACTAAAAACTTCAACTCTAACTAAAACTCTAAGCTAAGACTGTGAGGTAAAAACTCTAAACTCTTAACTAAAACTTAACGAAACTAGAACTCTAACAAAAAACTCTAAGCTAAAACTCGAACTCTTAACTATTACTAAACTAAACTTCAACTCTAACTAAAACTCTAACTAAGACTCTAGGCTAAAACTCTAAACTAAGACTCTAGGCTAAAACTCTAAACTCTTAACTAAAACTAAACTAAACTAGAAACTCTTAAGACTGTAAGGTAAAACTCTAAACTCTTAACTAAAACAAAACGAAACTAGAACTCTAACAAAAACTCTAAGCTAAGACTCTATGCTAAAAAACTCTAAACTCTTAACTAAAACTAAACTAAACTAAAACTCTAAGCTAAGTCTCTAAGGTAAAACTCCAAACTCTTAACTATAACTAAACTAAAGCAGAACTCTAACAAAAACTTTAACCTAAGACTCTAAGCTAAAAAACTCTAAACTCTTAACTATAACTAAACTAAACTTCAACTCTAACAAAAACTCTAAGCTAAGACTCTAAGGTAAAACTCTAAACTCTTAACTAAAACTAAACTAAACTAGAACTTCAACAAAACCTCTAAGCTAAGACTCTAAGCTAAAAACTATAAACTCTTAACTAAAACTAAACTAAAACTAGAACTCTTACAAAAAACTCTAAGCTAAGACTTATGCTAAAACTCTAAACTCTTAACTAAAACTAAACTAAAACTAGAACTCTAATAAAAACTCTAAGCTAAGACTCAAAGGTAAAACACCAAACTCTTAAAATAGAAAAACTAAACTAAACTAGAACTCTAACAAAAACTCTAAGCTATGACTCTAAGCTAAAACTCTAAACTCTTAACTAAAAAACTTAACTAAACTATAACTTTAACTAAAACTTTAAGCTATGACTCTAAGCTAAAACTCTAAATTCTTAACTATAACTAAACTAAACTTCAACTCTAACTAAAACTCTAAGCTAAGACTGTGAGGTAAAACTCTAAACTCTTAACTAAAACTTAACGAAACTAGAACTCTAACAAAAACTCTAAGCTAAAACTCGAACTCTTAACTATTACTAAACTAAACTTCAACTCTAACTAAAACTGTAAGCTAAGACTCTAGGCTAAAACTCTAAACTCTTAACTAAAACTAAACTAGAACTTCAACAAAAACTCTAAGCTAAAGACTCTAAGCTAAAAACTCTAAACTCTTAACAAAAAACTAAACTAAACTAGAACTCTAACAAAAAACTCTAAGCTAAGACTCTAAGCTAAAACTCTAAACTCTTAACTAAAAAGTAAACTAAACTTCAAATAATAACAAAACTCTAAGCTAAGACTCTAAGGTAAAACTCTAAACTCTTAACTAAAACTAAACTAAACTAGAACTCTAATTAAAACTCTAAGTTTTAAGCTAAAACTCTAAACTAAAACTAAACTAAACTAGAACTTCAACAAAAACTCTAAACTAAGACTCTAAGCTAAAGACTCTACGCTAAAACTCTAAACTTTTAACTAAAACTTAACTAAACTACAACCTTAAAGTAAAACTCTAAGCTATGACTCTAAGCTAAAGCTCTAAATTCTTAACTATAACTAAACTAAAACTTCAACTCTAACTATAACTCTAAGCTAAGACTTTATGGTAAAACTCTAAACTCTTAACTAAAACTAGACTAAACTAGAACTCTAACAAAAACTTTAAGCTAAGACTCTAAGCTAAAACTCTAAACTCTTAACTATTGCTAAACTAATCTTCAACTCTAACTAAAACTCTAAGCTAAGACTCTAAGCTAAAACTCTAAACTCTTAACTAAAACTAAACTAAACTAGAACTTCAACAAAAACTCTAAGCTAAGACTCTAAGCTAAAACTCTAAACTCTTAACTATTACTAAACTAAACTTCAACTCTAACTAAAAACTCTAAGCTAAGACTCTAGGCTAAAACTCTAAACTCTTAACTAAAACTAAACTAAAACTAGAACTTCAATAAAAAACTCTAAGTTTAAGACTCTAAGCTAAAAAACTCTAAACTCTTAACTAAAACTAAACTAAACTAGAACTCTAACAAAAAACTCTAAGCTAAGACTCTAAGCTACAACTCTAAACTCTTAACTATAACTAAACTAAACTAGAATTCTAACAAAAACTTCTAAGCTAAGACTCTAAGCTAAAACTCTTAACTATTACTAAACTAAACTTCAAATCTAACAAAAAACTCTAAGCTAAGACTCTAAGCTAAAAACTCTAAAACTCTTAACTAAAACTAAAACTAAACTAGAGCTTCAACAAAAACTCTAAGCTAAGACTCTAAGCTAAAAACTCTAAACTCTTAACTAAAACTAAACTAAACTAGAACTCTAACAAAAACTATAAGCTAAGACTCTCTAAGCTAAAACTCTAAACTCTTAACTAAAACTAAACTAAACTAGAACTCTAACTAAAAACTCTAAGCTAAGACTCTAAGGTAAAACGCCAAACTCTTAACTAAAACTAAACTAAACTAGAACTCTAACTGAAACTCAAAGGTAAAACACCAAACTCTTAACTAAAACTAAACTAAACTAGAACACTAACAAAAACTCTAAGCTATGACTCTAAGCTAAAACACTAAACTCTTAACTATAACTTAACTAAACTATAACTTTAACTAAAACCCTAAGCTATGACTCTTTGCTAACACTCTAAATTCTTAACTATAAGTAAAAACTAAACTAGAACTCTAACTAAAACTCTAAGCTAAGACTCTAAGAAAAACTCAAAACGCTTAACTAAAACTTAACCAAACTACAACTTTAAGTAAAACTCTAAATTCTTAACTGTAACTAAACTAAACTTCAACTCTAACAAAAACTCTAAGCTAAGACTCTATGGTAAAACTCTAAACTCTTAATTAAAAACTTAACTAAACTAGAACTCTAACAAAAACTCTAAAGTAAAACTCTAAGCTAAAAAAACTCTAAACTCTTAACTAAAACTAAACTAAACTTCACTCTAACAAAAACTCTAAGCTAAGACTCTAAGCTAAACTCTAAACTCCTAACTAAAACTAAACTAAACTAGAACTTCAACAAAAACTCTAAGCTAAGACTCTAAGCTAAAAACTCTAAACTCTTAACTAAAACTAAACTAAACTAGAACTCTAACAAAAACTCTAAGCTAAGACTCTAAGCTAAAATTCTAAACTCTTAACTAAAACTAAACTAAACTAGAACTCTAACAAAAACTCTAAGCTAAGACTCTAAGCTAAAACTCGAAACTCTTCACTTAAACTAAACTAAACTAGAACTCTAAGTAAAAACTCTAAGCTAAAACTCTAAGCTAAAAACTCTAAACTCTTAACTAAAACTAAACTAAACTAGAACTCTAACAAAAACTCTAAGCTAAGACTCTATGCTAAAAAACTCTAAACTCTTAACTAGAACTAAACTAAACTAAAACTCTAAGCTAAGTCTCTAAGGTAAAACTCCAAACTCTTAACTATAACTAAACTAAAGTAGAACTCTAACAAAAACTCTAATCTAAGACTCTAAGCTAAAACCCTAAACTTTTAACTATAACTAAACTAAACTTTAACTCTAACAAAAACTCTAAGCTAAGACTCTAAGGTAAAACTCTAAACTCTTAACTAAAACTAAACTAAACTAGAACTTCAACAAAAACTCTAAGCTAAGACTCTATGCTAAAAAACTCTAAACTCTTAACTAGAACTAAACTAAACTAAAACTCTAAGCTAAGTCTCTAAGGTAAAACTCCAAACTCTTAACTATAAAAACTAAAGTAGAACTCTAACAAAAACTCTAATCTAAGACTCTAAGCTAAAACCCTAAACTTTTAACTATAACTAAACTAAACTTTAACTCTAACAAAAACTCTAAGCTAAGACTCTAAGCTAAAAATATAAACTCTTAACTAAAATTAAACTAAACTAGAACTCTTACAAAAACTCTAAGCTAAGACTTTATGCTAAAACTCTAAAACTCTTAACTAAAACTAAACTAAACTAGAACTCTAACAAAAACTCTAAGCTAAGACTCTAAGCTAAAACTCTAAACTCTTAACTATTACTAAACTAAACTTCAAATCTAACAAAAACTCTAAGCTAAGACTCTAAGCTAAAACTCTAAACTCTTAACTAAAACTAAACTAAACTAGAGCTTCAACAAAAACTCTAAGCTAAGACTCTAAGCTAAAAACTCTAAACTCTTAACTAAAACTAAACTAAACTAGAACTCTAACTAAAACTCTAAGCTAAGACTCTAAGGTAAAACGCCAAACTCTTAAATAAAACTAAACTAAACTAGAACTCTAACTGAAACTCAAAGGTAAAACACCAAACTCTTAACTAAAACTAAACTAAACTAGAACACTAACAAAAACTCTAAACTATGACTCTGAGCTAAACTCTAAACTCTTAACTATAACTAAACTAAACTAAAACTCTAAGCTAAGTCTCTAAGGTAAAACTCAAAACTCTTAACTATAACTAAACTAAACTAGAATTCTAACAAAAAACTCTAAGCTAAGACTCTAAGCTAAAACTCTAAACTCTTAACTATTACTAAACTAAACTTCAATCTAACAAAAACTCTAAGCTAGGACTCTAAGCTAAAAACTCTAAACTCTTAACTAAAACTAAACTAAACTAGAGCTTCAACAAAAACTCTAAGCTAAGACTCTAAAGCTAAAAAACTCTAAAACTCTTAACTAAAAACTAAACTAAACTAAACTCTAACTAAAACTCTAAGCTAAGACTCTAAGGTAAAACGCCAAACTCTTAAATAAAACTAAACTAAACTAGAACTCTAACTGAAACTCAAAGGTAAAACACCAAACTCTTAACTAAAACTAAAACTAAACTAGAACACTAACAAAAACTCTAAACTATGACTCTAAGCTAAAACTCTAAACTCTTAACTATAACTTAACTAAACTATAACTTTAACTAAAACTCTAAGCTATGACTCTAAGCTAACACTCTAAATTCTTAACTACAAGTAAACTAAACTAGAACTCTAACTAAAACTCTAAGCTAAGACTCTAAAAAAAAAACTCGAAACTCTTAACTAAAACTTAATCAAACTACAACTTTAAGTAAAACTCTAAATTCTTAACTGTAACTAAACTAAACTTCAACTTTAACAAAAACTCTAAGCTAAGACTCTATGGTAAAACTCTAAACTCTTAATTAAAACTTAACTAAACTAGAACTCTAACAAAAAACTCTAAGCTAAGACTCTAAGTTAAAAAACTCTAAAAAACTCTGAACTAAAACTAAACTAAACTTCAACTCTAACAAAAACTCTAAGCTAAGACTCTAAGCTAAAACTCTAAACTACTAACTAAAACTAACTAAACTAAAACTAGAACTTCAACAAAAACTCTAAGCTAAGACTCTAAGCTAAAAACTCTCTAAACTCTTAACTAAAAACTTAACTAAACTAGAACTCTAACAAAAACTCTAAGCTAAGACTCTAAGCTAAAATTCTAAACTCTTAACTAAAACTAAACTAAACTAGAACTCTACAAAAACTCTAAGCTAAGACTCTAAGGTAAAACTCAAAAACTCTTAACTATAACTAAACTAAACTAGAACTCTAAAAAAAACTCTAAGCTAAGACTCTAAGCTAAAACTCGAAACTCTTCACTTAAACTAAACTAAACTAGAACTCTAAGTAAAACTCTAAGCTAAGACTCTAAGCTAAAAACTCTAAACTCTTAACTAAAACTAAACTAAACTAGAACTCTAACAAAAACTCTAAGCTAAGACTCTATGCTAAAAAAAACTCTAAACTCTTAACTAAAACTAAACTAAACTAAAACTCTAAGCTAAGTCTCTAAGGTAAAACTCCAAACTCTTAACTATAACTAAACTAAAGCAGAACTCTAACAAAAACTTTAACCTAAGACTCTAAGCTAAAACTCTAAACTCTTAACTATAACTAAACTAAACTTCAACTCTAACAAAACTCTAAGCTAAGACTCTAAGGTAAAACTCTAAACTCTTAACTAAAACTAAACTAAACTAGAACTTCAACAAAACCTCTAAGCTAAGACTCTAAGCTAAAACTATAAACTCTTAACTAAAACTAAACTAACCTAGAACTCTTACAAAAACTCTAAGCTAAGACTTTATGCTAAAACTCTAAACTCTTAACTAAAACTAAACTAAACTAGAACTCTAATAAAAACTCTAAGCTAAGACTCAAAGGTAAAACACCAAACTCTTAAATAAAACTAAACTAAACTAGAACTCTAACAAAAACTCTAAGCTATGACTCTAAGCTAAAACTCTAAACTCTTAACTAAAACTTAACTAAACTATAACTTTAACTAAAACTTTAAGCTATGACTCTAAGCTAAAACTCTAAATTCTTAACTATAACTAAACTAAACTTCAACTCTAACTAAAACTCTAAGCTAAGACTGTGAGGTAAAACTCTAAACTCTTAACTAAAACTTAACGAAACTAGAACTCTAACAAAAACTCTAAGCTAAAACTCGAACTCTTAACTATACTAAACTAAACTTCAACTCTAGCTAAAACTCTAAACTAAGACTCTAGGCTAAAACTCTAAACTAAGACTCTAGGCTAAAACTCTAAACTCTTAACTAAAACTAAACTAAACTAGAACTCTTAAGACTGTAAGGTAAAACTCTAAACTCTTAACTAAAACAAAACGAAACTAGAACTCTAACAAAAACTCTAAGCTAAGACTCTATGCTAAAAAACTCTAAACTCTTAACTAAAACTAAACTAAACTAAAACTCTAAGCTAAGTCTCTAAGGTAAAACTCCAAACTCTTAACTATAACTAAACTAAAGCAGAACTCTAACAAAAACTTTAACCTAAGACTCTAAGCTAAAACTCTAAACTCTTAACTATAACTAAACTAAACTTCAACTCTAACAAAAACTCTAAGCTAAGACTCTAAGGTAAAACTCTAAACTCTTAACTAAAACTAAACTAAACTAGAACTTCAACAAAACCTCTAAGCTAAGACTCTAAGCTAAAACTATAAACTCTTAACTAAAACTAAACTAAACTAGAACTCTTACAAAAACTCTAAGCTAAGACTTTATGCTAAAACTCTAAACTCTTAACTAAAACTAAACTAAACTAGAACTCTAATAAAAACTCTAAGCTAAGACTCAAAGGTAAAACACCAAACTCTTAAATAAAACTAAACTAAACTAGAACTCTAACAAAAACTCTAAGCTATGACTCTAAGCTAAAACTCTAAACTCTTAACTAAAACTTAACTAAACTATAACTTTAACTAAAACTTTAAGCTATGACTCTAAGCTAAAACTCTAAATTCTTAACTATAACTAAACTAAACTTCAACTCTAACTAAAACTCTAAGCTAAGACTGTGAGGAAAACTCTAAACTCTTAACTAAAACTTAACGAAACTAGAACTCTAACAAAAACTCTAAGCTAAAACTCGAACTCTTAACTATTACTAAACTAAACTTCAACTCTAACTAAAACTGTAAGCTAAGACTCTAGGCTAAAACTCTAAACTCTTAACTAAAACTAAACTAGAACTTCAACAAAAACTCTAAGCTAAGACTCTAAGCTAAAAACTCTAAACTCTTAACAAAAACTAAACTAAACTAGAACTCTAACAAAACTCTAAGCTAAGACTCTAAGCTAAAACTCTAAACTCTTAACTATAAGTAAACTAAACTTCAAATATAACAAAAACTCTAAGCTAAGACTCTAAGGTAAAACTCTAAACTCTTAACTAAAACTAAACTAAACTAGAACTCTAATTAAAACTCTAAGTTTAAGCTAAAACTCTAAACTAAAACTAAACTAAACTAGAACTTCAACAAAAACTCTAAACTAAGACTCTACGCTAAAACTCTAAACTTTTAACTAAAACTTAACTAAACTACAACCTTAAGTAAAACTCTAAGCTATGACTCTAAGCTAAAGCTCTAAATTCTTAACTATAACTAAACTAAACTTCAACTCTAACTATAACTCTAAGCTAAGACTTTATGGTAAAACTCTAAACTCTTAACTAAAACTAGACTAAACTAGAACTCTAACAAAAACTTTAAGCTAAGACTCTAAGCTAAAACTCTAAACTCTTTAACTATTGCTAAACTAATCTTCAACTCTAACTAAAACTCTAAGCTATGACTCTAAGCTAAAGCTCTAAATTCTTAACTATAACTAAACTAAACTTCAACTCTAACTATAACTCTAAGCTAAGACTTTATGGTAAAACTCTAAACTCTTAACTAAAAAACTAAACTAAAACTAGAACTTCAACAAAAACTCTAAGCTAAGACTCTAAGCTAAAAACTCTAAACTCTTAACTATTACTAAACTAAACTTCAACTCTAACTAAAACTCTAAGCTAAGACTCTAGGCTAAAACTCTAAACTCTTAACTAAAACTAAACTAAACTAGAACTTCAATAAAAAACTCTAAGTTTAAGACTCTAAGCTAAAAAACTCTAAACTCTTAACTAAAACTAAACTAAACTAGAAACTCTAACAAAAAACTCTAAGCTAAGACTCTAAGCTACAACTCTAAACTCTTAACTATAACTAAACTAAACTAGAATTCTAACAAAAACTCTAAGCTAAGACTCTAAGCTAAAACTCTTAAAACTGTTACTAAACTAAACTTCAAATCTAACAAAACTCTAAGCTAAGACTCTAAGCTAAAACTCTAAACTCTTAACTAAAACTAAACTAAACTAGAGCTTCACACAAAAACTCTAAGCTAAGACTCTAAGCTAAAAACTCTAAACTCTTAACTAAAACTAAACTAAACTAGAACTCTAACAAAAACTATAAGCTAAGACTCTAAGCTAAAACTCTAAACTCTTAACTAAAACTAAACTAAACTAGAACTCTAACTAAAACTCTAAGCTAAGACTCTAAGGTAAAACGCCAAACTCTTAACTAAAACTAAAACTAAACTAGAACTCTAACTGAAACTCAAAGGTAAAACAACCAAACTCTTAACTAAAACTAAACTAAACTAGAACACTAACAAAAACTCTAAGCTATGACTCTAAGCTAAAACACTAAACTCTTAACTATAACTTAACTAAACTATAACTTTAACTAAAACTCTAAGCTATGACTCTTTGCTAAACTCTAAATTCTTAACTATAAAACTAAACTAAACTAGAACTCTAACTAAAACTCTAAGCTAAGACTCCAAGAAAAAACTCAAAACTCTTAACTAAAACTTAACCAAACTACAACTTTAAGTAAAACTCTAAATTCTTAACTGTAAACTAAACTAAACTTCAACTCTAACAAAAACTCTAAGCTAAGACTCTATGGTAAAACTCTAAACTCTTAATTAAAACTTAACTAAACTAGAACTCTAACAAAAACTCTAAAGTAAAACTCTAAGCTAAAAAACTCTAAACTCTTAACTAAAACTAAACTAAACTTCAACTCTAACTATAACTCTAAGCTAAGACTTTATGGTAAAACTCTAAACTCTTAACTAAAACTAGACTAAACTAGAACTCTAACAAAAACTTTAAGCTAAGACTCTAAGCTAAAACTCTAAACTCTTAACTATTGCTAAACTAATCTTCAACTCTAACTAAAACTCTAAGCTATGACTCTAAGCTAAAGCTCTAAATTCTTAACTATAACTAAACTAAACTTCAACTCTAACTATAACTCTAAGCTAAGACTTTATGGTAAAACTCTAAACTCTTAACTAAAACTAAACTAAACTAGAACTTCAACAAAAACTCTAAGCTAAGACTCTAAGCCAAAAACTCTAAACTCTTAACTATTGCTAAACTAAACTTCAACTCTAACTAAAACTCTAAGCTAAGACTCTAGGCTAAAACTCTAAACTCTTAACTAAAACTAAACTAAACTAGAACTTCAATAAAAAAAAACTCTAAGTTTAAGACTCTAAGCTAAAAAACTCTAAACTCTTAACTAAAACTAAACTAAACTAGAACTCTAACAAAAAACTCTAAGCTAAGACTCTAAGCTACAACTCTAAACTCTTAACTATAACTAAACTAAACTAGAATTCTAACAAAAACTCTAAGCTAAGACTCTAAGCTAAAACTCTTAAACTATTACTAAAACTAAACTTCAAATCTAACAAAAACTCTAAGCTAAGACTCTAAGCTAAAACTCTAAACTCTTAACTAAAACTAAACTAAACTAGAGCTTCAACAAAAACTCTAAGCTAAGACTCTAAGCTAAAAACTCTAAACTCTTAACTAAAACTAAACTAAACTAGAACTCTAACAAAAACTATAAGCTAAGACTCTAAGCTAAAACTCTAAACTCTTAACTAAAACTAAACTAAACTAGAACTCTAACTAAAACTCTAAGCTAAGACTCTAAGGTAAAACGCCAAACTCTTAACTAAAACTAAACTAAACTAGAACTCTAACTGAAAACTCAAAGGTAAAAGACCAAACTCTTAACTAAAACTAAACTAAACTAGAACACTAACAAAAACTCTAAGCTATGACTCTAAGCTTAAACACTAAACTCTTAAACTATAACTTAACTAAACTATAACTTTAACTAAAACTCTAAGCTATGACTCTTTGCTAACACTCTAAATTCTTAACTATAAGTAAACTAAACTAGAACTCTAAACTAAAACTCTAAGCTAAGACTCCAAGAAAAAAACTCAAAACTCTTAACTAAAACTTAACCAAACTACAACTTTAAGTAAAACTCTAAATTCTTAACTGTAACTAAACTAAACTTCAACTCTAACAAAAACTCTAAGCTAAGACTCTATGGTAAAACTCTAAACTCTTAATAAAACTTAACTAACTAGAAACTCTAACAAAAACTCTAAAGTAAAACTCTAAGCTAAAAAACTCTAAACTCTTAACTAAAACTAAACTAAACTTAAACTCTAACAAAAAAACTCTAAGCTAAGACTCTAAGCTAAAACTCTAAACTCCTAACTAAAACTAAACTAAACTAGAACTTCAACACAAAAACTCTAAGCTAAGACTCTAAGCTAAAAAACTCTAAACTCTTAACTAAAACTAAACTAAACTAGAACTCTAACAAAAACTCTAAGCTAAGACTCTAAGCTAAAATTCTTAACTCTTAACTAAAACTAAACTAAACTAGAACTCTAACAAAAAAAACTTTAAGCTAAGACTCTAAGCTAAAACTCTAAACTCTTAACTATTGCTAAAACTAATCTTCAACTCTAACTAAAAACTCTAAGCTATGACTCTAAGCTAAAGCTCTAAATTCTTAACTATAACTAAACTAAACTTCAACTCTAACTATAACTCTAAGCTAAGACTTTATGGTAAAACTCTAAACTCTTAACTAAAACTAAACTAAACTAGAACTTCAACAAAAACTCTAAGCTAAGACTCTAAGCTAAAAACTCTAAACTCTTAACTATTGCTAAACTAAACTTCAACTCTAACTAAAACTCTAAGCTAAGACTCTAGGCTAAAAAAACTCTAAACTCTTAACTAAAACTAAACTAAACTAGAACTTCAATAAAAAACTCTAAGTTTAAGACTCTAAGCTAAAAACTCTAAACTCTTAACTAAAACTAAACTAAACTAGAACTCTAACAAAAACTCTAAGCTAAGACTCTAAGCTACAACTCTAAACTCTTAACTATAACTAATCTAAACTATAATTCTAACAAAAACTCTAAGCTAAGACTCTAAGCTAAACTCTTAACTATTACTAAACTAAACTTCAAATCTAACAAAAACTCTAAGCTAAGACTCTAGCTAAAGCTAAAACTCTAAACTCTTAACTAAAACTAAAACTAAACTAGAGCTTCAACAAAAACTCTAAGCTAAGACTCTAAGCTAAAAAAAAAACTCTAAACTCTTAACTAAAACTAAACTAAACTAGAACTCTAACAAAAACTATAAGCTAAGACTCTAAGCTAAAACTCTAAACTCTTAACTAAAACTAAACTAAACTAGAACTCTAACTAAAACTCTAAGCTAAGACTCTAAGGTAAAAACGCCAAAACTCTTAACTAAAACTAAACTAAAACTAGAACTCTAACTGAAACTCAAAGGTAAAAGACCAAACTCTTAACTAAAACTAAACTAAAACTAGAACACTAACAAAAACTCTAAGCTATGACTCTAAGCTTAAACACTAAACTCTTAACTATAACTTAACTAAAACTATAACTTTAACTAAAACTCTAAGCTATGACTCTTTGCTAACACTCTAAATTCTTAACTATAAGTAAACTAAACTAGAACTCTAACTAAAACTCTAAGCTAAGACTCCAAGAAAAAACTCAAAACTCTTAACTAAAACTTAACCAAACTACAACTTTAAGTAAAACTCTAAATTCTTAACTTTAACTAAACTAAACTTCAACTCTAACAAAAACTCTAAGCTAAGACTCTATGGTAAAACTCTAAACTCTTAATTAAAACTTAACTAAACTAGAACTCTAACAAAAACTCTAAAGTAAAACTCTAAGCTAAAAAAAACTCTAAACTCTTAACTAAAACTAAACTAAACTTCAACTCTAACAAAAACTCTAAGCTAAGACTCTAAGCTAAAACTCTAAACTCCTAACTAAAACTAAACTAAACTAGAACTTCAACAAAAACTCTAAGCTAAGACTCTAAGCTAAAAACTCTAAACTCTTAACTAAAAACTAAACTAAACTAGAACTCTAACAAAAACTCTAAGCTAAGACTCTAAGCTAAAATTCTTAACTCTTAACTAAAACTAAACTAAACTAGAAACTCTAACAAAAACTCTAAGCTAAGACTCTAAGGTAAAACTCAAAAACTCTTAACTATAACTAAACTAAACTAGAACTCTAAAAAAAACTCCAAGCTAAGATTCTAAGCTAAAACTCGAAACTCTTCACTTAAACTAAACTAAACTAGAACTCTAAGTAAAAACTCTAAGCTAAAACTCTAAGCTAAAAACTCTAAACTCTTAACTAAAACTAAACAAAACTAGAACTCTAACAAAAACTCTAAGCTAAGACTCTATGCTAAAAAACTCTAAACTCTTAACTAAAACTAAACTAAACTAAAACTCTAAGCTAAGTCTCTAAGGTAAAACTCCAAACTCTTAACTATAACTACCAAAACTAAAGTAGAAACTCTAACAAAAACTTTAACCTAAGACTCTAAGCTAAAACTCTAAACTCTTAACTATAACTAAACTAAACTTCAACTCTAACAAAAACTCTAAGCTAAGACTCTAAAGTAAAACTCTAAAACTCTTAACTAAAACTAAACTAAACTAGAACTTCAACAAAACCTCTAAGCTAAGACTCTAAGCTAAAAACTATAAACTCTTAACTAAAACTAAACTAAACTAGAACTCTTACAAAAACTCTAAGCTAAGACTTTATGCTAAAACTCTAAACTCTTAACTAAAACTAAATTAAACTAGAACTCTAACTAAAAAAAACTCTAAGCTAAGACTCAAAGGTAAAACACCAAACTCTTAAATAAAACTAAACTAAACTAGAACTCTAACAAAAATCTCTAAGCTATGACTCTAAGCTAAAACTCTAAACTCTTAAACTAAAACTTAACTAAACTATAACTTTAACTAAAACTTTAAGCTATGACTCTAAGCTAAAACTCTAAATTCTTAACTATAACTAAACTAAAACTTCAACTCTAACTAAAACTCTAAGCTAAGACTGTGAGGTAAAACTCTAAACTCTTAACTAAAACTTAAACGAAACTAGAACTCTAACAAAAACTCTAAGCTAAGACCTCTAAGCTAAAACTCTAAAACTAAAACTAAACTAAACTAGAACTTCAACAAAAACTCTAAACTAAGACTCTAAGCTAAGACTCTAGGCTAAAACTCTAAACTCTTAACTCTAAAAACTAAAACTAAACTAGAACTTCAATAAAAAACTCTAAGTTAAGACTCTAAGCTAAAAACTCTAAACTCTTAACTAAAACTAAACTAAACTAGAACTCAACAAAAAACTCTAAGCTAAGACTCTAAGCTAAAACTCTAAACTCTTAACTAAAACTAAAAACTAAACTAGAATTCTAACAAAAACTCTAAGCTAAGACTCTAAGCTAAAAACTCTAAACTCTTAACTATTACTAAACTAAACTTCAAATCTAACAAAAACTCTAAGCTAAGACTCTAAGCTAAAACTCCTAAAACTCTAAACTCTTAACTAAAACTAAACTAAACTAGAGCTTCAACAAAAACTCTAAGCTAAGACTCTAAGCTAAAAACTCTAAACTCTTAACTAAAACTAAACTAAACTAGAACTCTAACAAAAAACTATAAGCTAAGACTCTAAGCTAAAAGTCTAAAACTCTTAACTAAAAACTAAACTAAACTAGAACTCTAACTAAAACTCTAAGGTACAAAAACACCAAACCTCTTAACTAAAACTGAACTAAACTAGAACGCTAACAAAAACTCTAAGCTATGACTCTAAGCTAAAACTCTAAACTCTTAACTATAACTTAACTAAACTATAACTTTAACTAAAACTCTAAGCTATGGCTCTAAGCTAAAACTCGAAACTCTTAACTAAAACTTAACCAAACTACAACTTTTAAGTAAAACTCTAAATTCTTAACTGTAAACTAAAACTAAACTTCAACTCTAACAAAAAACTCTAAGCTAAGACTCTACGGTAAAACTCTAAACTCTTAATTAAAACTTAAACTAAACTAGAACTCTAACAAAAACTCTAGGCTAAGACTCTAAGCTAAAAACTCTAAACTCTTAACTAAAACTAAACTAAACTTCAACTCTAACAAAAACTGTAAGCTAAGACTCTAAGCTAAAACTCTAAACTCCTAACTAAAACTAAACTAAACTAGAACTTCAACAAAAACTCTAAGCTAAGACTCTAAGCTAAAAACTCTAAACTCTTAACTAAAACTAAACTAAACTAGAACTCTAACAAAAACTCTAAGCTAAGACTCTAAGCTAAAATTCTAAACTCTTAACTAAAAGTAAAATAAACTAGAACTCTAACAAAAACTCTAAGCTAAGACTCTAAGGTAAAACTCAAAACTCTTAAACTCTAAACTAAAACTAAACTAGAACTCTAAAAAAAAGGCTAAGCTAAGACTCTAAGCTACAAAAACTCGAAACTCTTCACTTAAACTAAACTAAACTAGAACTCTAAGTAAAACTCTAAGCTAAGACTCTAAGCTAAAAACTCTAAACTCTTAACTAAAAACTAAACTAAACTAGACTAAAACTCTAACAAAAACTCTAAGCTAAGACTCTATGCTAAAAAAACTCTAAACTCTTAACTAGAACTAAACTAAACTAAAACTCTAAGCTAAGTCTCTAAGGTAAAACTCCAAACTCTTAACTATAACTAAACTAAAGTAGAACTCTAACAAAAACTCTAATCTAAGACTCTAAGCTAAAACCCTAAACTTTTAACTATAACTAAACTAAAACTTTAACTCTAACAAAAACTCTAAGCTAAGACTCTAAGGTAAAACTCTAAACTCTTAACTAAAACTAAACTAAACTAGAACTTCAACAAAAACTCTAAGCTAAGACTCTAAGCTAAAACTATAAACTCTTAACTAAAATTAAACTAAACTAGAACTCTTACAAAAACTCTAAGCTAAGACTTTATGCTAAAACTCTAAACTCTTAACTAAAACTAAACTAAACTAGAACTCTAACAAAAACTCTAAGCTAAGACTCAAAGGTAAAACACCAAACTCTTAAATAAAACTAAACTAAACTAGAACTCTAACAAAAACTCTAAGCTATGACTCTAAGCTAAAACTCTAAACTCTTAACTAAAAACTTAACTAAACTATAACTTTAACTAAAACTTTAAGCTATGACTCTAAGCTAAAACTCTAAATTCTTAACTATAACTAAACTAAACTTCAACTCTAACTAAAACTCTAAGCTAAGACTGTGAGGTAAAACTCTAAACTCTTAACTAAAACTTAACAAAACTATAAGAACTCTAACAAAAACTCTAAGCTAGAACTCTTAACTAAAACTAAACTAAACAATAACTCTAACTAAAACTCTAAGCTAAGACTCTAAGCTAAAAACTATAAACTCTTAACTATAACTAAACTAAACGAAACTTCAACCCTAACTAAAACTCTAATCTAAGATTTTAAAGTAAAACTCAAAAACTCTTAACTAAAACTAAACTAAACTAAACTCTAACTAAAACTCTAAGCTAAGACTCCCAGATAAAACTCTAAACTCTTAACTAAGACTGTACTAAACTAGCAAGCTAACTAAAACTCTAAGCTAAGACTCTAAGCTAAAACTCTAAACTCTTAACTAAAACTAAACTAAACTAGAACTCTAACTAAAACTCTAAGCTAAGACTCCAAGCTAAAACTCTAAACCCTTAACTAAAAACTAAACTAAAAACTTCAACTCTAAGTAAAACTCTAATCTAGGACTCTAAGGTAGAACTCTAAAAAACTCTTAACTAAACTAAAAACTAGAACTTCAACAAAAACTCTAAGCTAAGGACTCTAAGATAAAACTCTAAACTCTTAACTAAAACTAAAACTAAACTAGAACTCTAACTAAAACTCTAAGCTAAGACTCCAAGCTAAAACTCTCAACCCTTAACTATAACTAAACTAAACTTCAACTCTAAGTAAAAACTCTAATCTAAGGACTCTAAGGTAGAACTCTAAACTCTTAACTAAACTAAACTAGAACTTCAACAAAAAACTCTAAGCTAAGACTCTAAGATAAAACTCTAAACTCTTAACTAAAAACTAAACTAAACTAGAGCTCTAACAAAAACTCTAAGCTAAGACTCTAAGCTAAAAACTCAAAATTCTTAACTATAACTAAACTAAACTTCAACTCTAACTATAACTCTAAGCTAAGACTCTATGGTAAAACTCTAAACTCTTATTTAAACTAAACTAGAACTCTAACAAAAACTCTAAGCTAAGACTCTAAGCTAAAACTCTAAACTCTTAACTAAAACTAAACTAAACTAAAAAAACTCTAAGCTAGGACTCTAAGCTAAAACTCTAAACTCTTAACTATAACTAAACTAAACTAGAACTCTAACAAAAACTCTAAGCTAAGACTCTAAGCTAAAACTCTAAACTCTTAACTATAAGTAAACTATACTTCAAATATAACAAAAACTCTAAGCTAAGACTCTAAGGTAAAACTCAAAACTCTTAACTAAAACTAAACTAAACTAGAACTCTAATTAAAACTCTAAGTCTAAGCTAAAACTCTAAACTAAAACTAAAACTAAACTAGAACTTCAACAAAAACTCTAAACTAAGACTCTAAGCTAAGACTCTAGGCTAAAACTCTAAACTCTTAACTAAAACTTAACTAAACTACAACCTTAAGTAAAACTCTAAGCTATGACTCTAAGCTAAAGCTCTAAATTCTTAACTATAACTAAACTAAACTTCAACTCTAACTATAACTCTAAGCTAAGACTTTATGGTAAAACTCTAAACTCTTAACTAAAAACTAGACTAAACTAGAACTCTAACAAAAACTTTAAGCTAAGACTCTAAGCTAAAACTCTAAACTCTTAACTATTACTAAAACTAATCTTCAACTCTAACTAAAACTCTAAGCTAAGACTCTAAGCTAAAACTCTAAACTCTTAACTAAAACTAAACTAAACTAGAACTTCAACAAAAACTCTAACCTAAGACTCTAAGCTAAAAACTCTAAACTCTTAACTATTACTAAACTAAACTTCAACTCTAACTAAAACTCTGAGCTAAGACTCTAGGCTAAAACTCTAAACTCTTAACTAAAACTAAACTAAACTAGAACTTCGATAAAAAACTCTAAGTTTAAGACTCTAAGCTAAAAACTCTAAACTCTTAACTAAAACTAAACTAAACTAGAACTCTAACAAAAAACTCTAAGCTAAGACTCTAAGCTAAAACTCTAAACTCTTAACTATAAACTAAACTAAACTAAAACTCTAAGCTAAGTCTCTAAGGTAAAACTCCAAACTCTTAACTATAAACTAAACTAAACTAGAATTCTAACAAAAACTCTAAGCTAAGACTCTAAGCTAAAACTCTAAACTCTTAACTATTACTAAACTAAACTTCAAATCTAAACAAAAAATCTAAGCTAAGACTCTAAGCTAAAACTCTAAACTCTTAACTAAAACTAAACTAAACTAGAGCTTCAACAAAAAACTCTAAGCTAAGACTCTAAGCTAAAAACTCTAAACTCTTAACTAAAACTAAACTAAACTAGAACTCTAACTAAAACTCTAAGCTAAGACTCTAAGGTAAAACGCCAAACTCTTAAATAAAACTAAACTAAACTAGAACTCTAACTGAAACTCAAAGGTAAAACACCAAACTCTTAACTAAAACTAAACTAAACTAGAACACTAACAAAAACTCTAAACTATGACTCTAAGCTAAAACTCTAAAACTCTTAACTATAACTTAACTAAACTATAACTTTAACTAAAACTCTAAGCTATGACTCTAAGCTAACACTCTAAATTCTTAACTACAAGTAAACTAAACTAGAACTCTAGCTAAAAAAACTCTAAGCTAAGACTCTAAGAAAAAACTCGAAACTCTTAACTAAACTTAACCAAACTACAACTTTAAGTAAAACTCTAAATTCTTAAATGTAACTAAACTAAACTTCAACTTTAACAAAAACTCTAAGCTAAGACTCTATGGTAAAACTCTAAACTCTTAATTAAAACTTAACTAAACTAGAACTCTAACAAAAACCCTAAGCTAAGACTCTAAGCTAAAAAACTCTAAAACTCTTGAACTAAAACTAAACTAAACTTCAACTCTAACAAAAACTCTAAGCTAAGACTCTAAGCTAAAACTCTAAACTCCTAACTAAAACTAAACTAAAACTAGAACTTCAAACAAAAACTCTAAGCTAAGACTCTAAGCTAAAACTCTAAACTCTTAACTAAAACTTAACTAAACTAGAACTCTAACAAAAACTCTAAGCTAAGACTCTAAGCTAAAATTCTAAACTCTTAACTAAAACTAAACTAAACTAGAACTCTAACAAAAACTCTAAGCTAAGACTCTAAGGTAAAACTCAAAACTCTTAACTATAACTAAACTAAACTAGAACTCTAAAAAAAACTCTAAGCTAAGACTCTAAGCTAAAACTCGAAACTCTTCACTTAAACTAAAACTAAACTAGAACTCTAAGTAAAACTCTAAGCTAAGACTCTAAGCTAAAAACTCTAAACTCTTAACTAAAACTAAACTAAACTAGAACTCTAACAAAAACTCTAAGCTAAGACTCTATGCTAAAAAACTCTAAACTCTTAACTAAAACTAAACTAAACTAAAAAAACTCTAAGCTAAGTCTCTAAGGTAAAAACTCCAAACTCTTAACTATAACTAAACTAAAGCAGAACTCTAACAAAAACTTTAACCTAAGACTCTAAGCTAAAACTCTAAACTCTTAACTACAACTAAACTAAACTTCAACTCTAACAAAAACTCTAAGCTAAGACTCTAATGTAAAACTCTAAACTCTTAACTAAAACTAAACTAAACTAGAACTTCAACAAAACCTCTAAGCTAAGACTCTAAGCTCTAAAACTATAAACTCTTAACTAAAACTAAACTAAACTAGAACTCTTACAAAAACTCTAAGCTAAGACTTTATGCTAAAACTTATACTCTTAACTAAAACTAAACTAAACTAGAACTCCAATAAAAACTCTAAGCTAAGACTCAAAGGTAAAACACCAAACTCTTAAATAAAACTAAACTAAACTAGAACTCTAAACAAAAACTCTAAGCTATGACTCTAAGCTAAAACTCTAAACTCTTCACTAAAACTTAACTAAACTATAACTTTAACTAAAACTTTAAGCTATGACTCTAAGCTAAAACTCTAAATTCTTAACTATAACTAAACTAAACTTCAACTCTAACTAAAACTCTAAGCTAAGACTGTGAGGTAAACTCTAAACTCTTAACTAAAACTTAACGAAACTAGAACTCTAACAAAAACTCTAAGCTAAAACTCGAACTCTTAACTATTACTAAACTAAACTTCAACTCTAACTAAAACTCTAAACTAAGACTCTAGGCTAAAACTCTAAACTCTTAACTAAAACTAAACTAAACTAGAACTCTAAGACTGTAAGGTAAAACTCTAAACTCTTAACTAAAACAAAACGAAACTAGAACTCTAACAAAAACTCTAAGCTAAGACTCTAAGCTAAAACTCTAAACTCTTAACTATTACTAAACTAAACTTCAACTCTAACTAAAACTGTAAGCTAAGACTCTAGGCTAAAACTCTAAAACTCTTAACTAAAACTAAACTAGAACTTCAACAAAAACTCTAAGCTAAGACTCTAAGCTAAAAACTCTAAACTCTTAACAAAAACTAAACTAAACTAGAACTCTAACAAAAAACTCTAAGCTAAGACTCTAAGCTAAAACTCTAAAAACTCTTAACTATAAGTAACCTAAACTTCAAATATAACAAAAAACTCTAAGCTAAGAACTCTAAGGTAAAACTCTAAACTCTTAACTAAAAAAACTAAACTAAACTAGAACTCTAATTAAAAACTCTAAGTTTAAGCTAAAACTCTAAACTAAAACTAAACTAAACTAGAACTTCAACAAAAACTCTAAACTAAGACTCTAAGCTAAGACTCAACGCTAAAACTCTAAATTTTTAACTAAAACTTAACTAAACTAGAAACCTTAAGTAAAACTCTAAGCTATGACTCTAAGCTAAAGCTCTAAAATTCCTTAAACTATAACTAAACTAAACTTCAACTCTAACTATAACTCTAAGCTAAGACTTTATGGTAAAACTCTAAACTCTTAACTAAAACTAGACTAAACTAGAACTCTAACAAAAACTTTAAGCTAAGACTCTAAGCTAAAACTCTAAACTCTTAACTATTACTAAACTAATCTTCAACTCTAACTAAAACTCTAAGCTAAGACTCTAAGCTAAAACTCTAAACTCTTAACTAAAAACTAAACTAAACTAGAACTTCAACAAAAACTCTAAGCTAAGACTCTAAGCTAAAAAACTCTAAACTCTTAACTATTACTAAACTAAACTTCAACTCTAACTAAAACTCTAAGCTAAGACTCTAGCTAAAACTCTAAACTCTTAACTAAAACTAAACTAAACTAGAACTTCAATAAAAAAACTCTAAGTTTAAGACTCTAAGCTAAAAACTCTAAACTCTTAACTAAAACTAAACTAAACTAGAACTCTTAACAAAAAACTCTAAGCTAAGACTCTAAGCTACAACTCTAAACTCTTAACTATAACTAAACTAAACTAGAATTCTAACAAAAACTCTAAGCTAAGACTCTAAGCTAAAAACTCTTAACTATTACTAAACTAAACTTCGAATCTAACAAAAACTCTAAGCTAAAGACTCTAAGCTAAAACTCTAAACTCTTAACTAAAACTAAACTAAACTAGAGCTTCAACAAAAACTCTAAGCTAAGACTCTAAGCTAAAAACTCTAAACTCTTAACTAAAACTAAACTAAACTAGAACTCTAACAAAAACTATAAGCTAAGACTCTAAGCTAAAACTCTAAACTCTTAACTAAAACTAAACTAAACTAGAACTCTAACTAAAACTCTAAGCTAAGACTCTAAGGTAAAACGCCAAACTCTTAACTAAAACTAAACTAAAAAACTAGAACTCTAACTGAAACTCAAAGGTAAAACACCAAACTCTTAACTAAAACTAAACTAAACTAGAACACTAAAAAAAAAACTCTAAGCTATGACTCTAAGCTAACACTCTAAATTCTTAACTATAAGTAAACTAAACTAGAACTCTAACTAAAACTCTAAGCTAAGACTCTAAAAAAAACTCAAAACTCTTAACTAAAACTTAAACCAAACTACAACTTTAAGTAAAACTCTAAATCTCTTAACTGTAACTAAACTAAACTTCAACTCTAAAAAAACTCTAAGCTAAGACTCTATGGTAAAACTCTAAACTCTTAATTAAAACTTAACTAAACTAGAACTCTAACAAAAACTCTAAAGTAAAACTCTAAGCTAAAAAAAACTCTAAACTCTTAACTAAAACTAAACTAAACTTCAACTCTAACAAAAACTCTAAGCTAAGACTCTAAGCTAAAACTCTAAACTCCTAACTAAAACTAAACTAAACTAGAACTTCAACAAAAAGTCTAAGCTAAGACTCTAAGCTAAAATTCTAAACTCTTAACTAAAACTAAACTAAACTAGAACTCTAACAAAAACTCTAAGCTAAGACTCTAAGGTAAAACTCAAAAAACTCTTAACTATAACTAAACTAAACTAGAACTCTAAAAAAAAAACTCTAAGCTAAGACTCTAAGCTAAAACTCGAAACTCTTCACTTAAACTAAACTAAACTAGAACTCTAAGTAAAACTCTAAGCTAAAACTCTAAGCTAAAAACTCTAAACTCTTAACTAAAACTAAACTAAACTAGAACTCTAACAAAAACTCTAAGCTAAGACTCTATGCTAAAAAAAAACTCTAAACTCTTAACTAAAACTAAACTAAACTAAAACTCTAAGCTAAGTCTCTAAGGTAAAACTCCAAACTCTTAACTATAACTAAACTAAAGTAGAACTCTAACAAAAACTTTAACCTAAGACTCTAAGCTAAAACTCTAAACTCTTAACTATAACTAAACTAAACTTCAACTCTAACAAAAACTCTAAGCTAAGACTCTAAGGTAAAACTCTAAACTCTTAACTAAAACTAAACTAAACTAGAACTTCAACAAAACCTCTAAGCTAAGACTCTAAGCTAAAAACTATAAACTCTTAACTAAAACTAAACTAAACTAGAACTCTTACAAAAACTCTAAGCTAAGAAGACTTTATGCTAAAACTCTAAACTCTTAACTAAACTAAAAACTAAACTAGAAAACTCTAACAAAAACTCTAAGCTAAGACTCAAAGGTAAAACACCAAACTCTTAAATAAACTAAACTAAACTAGAACTCTAACAAAAACTCTAAGCTATGACTCTAAGCTAAACTCTAAACTTTTAACTAAAACTTAACTAAACTATAACTTTAACTAAAACTTTAAGCTATGACTCTAAGCTAAAACTCTAAATTCTTAACTATAACTAAACTAAACTTCAACTCTAACTAAAACTCTAAGCTAAGACTGTGAGGTAAAAAACTCTAAACTCTTAACTAAAACTTAACGAAACTAGAACTCTAACAAAAACTCTAAGCTAAGACTCTAAGCTAAAACTCTAAACTCTTAACTATTACTAAACTAAACTTCAACTCTAACTAAAACTGTAAGCTAAGACTCTAGGCTAAAACTCTAAACTCTTAACTAAAACTAAACTAGAACTTCAACAAAAACTCTAAGCTAAGACTCTAAGCTAAAAACTCTAAACTCTTAACAAAAAAAACTAAACTAAACTAGAACTCTAACAAAAACTCTAAGCTAAGACTCTAAGATAAAACTCTACGCCAATGGGTTAAAGAAAAAACCGGATAAATGTTGGATAATTTCTAAGTCTAAAAATTTAGTCCAAAAAAACTAAAAAAAGGATTAAAAAATGGGGGGGGGAATCTTTGGGGGGCCTTTGGGGGTCCGGGGGGTCTTGGGGGCCGGGTGGTCCTTTGGGAGCCCGGGGGACCTTTGGGGGCCGGGGGCTTCTTTCGGGGTTGGGGTAGGGGGATCGGAGCCCTTTGGGGCTGGGGTAGAGGATCTCACAACACTGTTCAAATAGAACTTGTGTATTATAACGACCATAGAGTTTCACCCCATATCATCTTCTAAATCATCTTCTAAAATGTCTCTAACTGTTTCGCCCAAATAATTCCCTAAAATGTCTAATACGGTTTCGCCCAAATAATCTCTAAACGTAATTTCTGTGTGTTCCTTTTGTTTTGACATCCCTGCGCGGTCACATTTGAAATTCCTAGGAAACCCTTTCCCACGTTAATCTCTTCATCTCTAAGATCAAAACATTCGCCCGGATATAATTCTCCTGGATGAACACCAACAAATCGATCAACCTTGACATCATCCGTCAGACAATAATAAACTTCACCCGGAAACAATTCTCCTGGACGAGCACCAAAGACATTAATAAACTTCGCCCGGAAACAATTTGCCTGGACGAACACCAATTTTTCGGAAACGTGTTCTCCCTGGGGATTCCATGTCCATATATGTGTTCCCGTCGGACTGACAGCACAGGTGTTCTCCCTAGGGACTCTATGCCCATATATGGACTCCCCCTGGGAGTTATAGATAGCTCTCTACTATTGTTGTCGTAGAAAGTTCAAATGGCTCATTCGATGGGAAATTGAAACGGCTAGTGCCTTTTTTAACAGTTGAAAGTGATTGGAGAGTAACTAACGCCCTTCTCACACCCACCATTTCCCAAAACAAATACAATCAAAATTTTAAGATAGCCATTTTGTTCAACGTAGTTGAAGGTTCTGAAAATTAGGTCTTTGAGGATGACAGCCCCCTCACAGCCGTCAGAGCAAGGGTTTTAATTTATATCCTGGGGCATATAAGGTTTTTATCGAAAGCGCTGTAATAAAAACTTGAAAAAGGGTTCATTCGACTGGAAATTCAAAGGACTAGTGCCCTTTTTAATCGCTGAAAGTAATTTGAAGGCAACTAAACTAAACCCCCTCTCACGCCAAGCATTCCCCCAAACATTTTGGGGACTTCCTATCGAATTATTTTTTTTCCCATACTAGGACACTTCGTATACAAGGAGTTGGCAAAGAAACTTTGAAAAGGGCTCATCCAAATGGAAATTGGAATGCCTAGTTCTCTTCTTAATAGTTGAAAGTTATTGGAAGGCAACTAACACCTCTTCCACGCCCACCATTTCTCCAAACACATCCAATCAAAATTTTGAGATAGCCATTTTGTTCAACGTAGTTCAAAGTTCTGGAAATTATATTTTCTAAGATATATTTGGGAGGATGACACCCCCTACCCCCTATAGCCATCAGGACATGGGTTGAAAGTTATCCTCTGGGAGCATATATGGTTTTTATAGAAAGCGTTGTCGTAGAAACTTCAAAAAGGGCTCATTTGATTAGAAATTGAAATGTTTAATGCCCTTTTTAATAGTTGAAATTGATTGGAAGGCAACTAGCACCCCTTCCACGCCCACCATTCCCCCAAACACCCCATCCATCATTCCCCCAGCCAATTCTCCCAGCCCATCATTTAAGCAAATACATCCAATAAAAATTTTGAGATGGCCATCTTGTTCAAAGTAGTTGAAAGATCAGGAAATTGTATCTTTGAGGATGACACTCCCCCCACAGCTCTCAGGATAATGGTCTTAGGTTATGCCCTGGGGGTATATAAGGCTTTTATTGAAAGCATTGTCGTAAAAACTTGAAAAAGGGCTTATTTGATTGGAGATTGAAAGGGCTAGTGCCCTTTCTAATAATCAAAAGTAATTGGAGGGCAACTAACCCCCCTCTCACGCCGACCTTTTCCAGAAACACATCCAATCAAAATTTTTAGATAGCTATATTATTCAACGTAATTAAAAGTCTTAGAAATTAAATCTTTGAGGATGATAACCTTCTCAGAGCCCTCAGGGCATCGGTTGTAAGTTAATCCTTGGGGACATATACGGTTTTTGTAGAGAGCAATGTTGTAGAAACTTCAAAAAGGGCTTATTCGATTGAAATTAGAAGGGCTTGTGCCCTTTTTAATTGTCAAACATAATAGGAGGATAACAAACACCCCTCTTACACCCACCTTTTTCCCAAACACATCCAGTCAAAATTTTGAGACAGCCATTTTTTTCGAAGTAGTTAAAAAGTCTGGAAATTATTTTTTTGAGGATGACCCTCCCCCCAGAGCCCTCAGGGAAGCGTTGTAAGTTACGCCCTGGGATTAAATGAGGTTTTTTTTATAGAAAGCGTTGTCGTAGAAACTTGAAAAAGGGCTCATCCGATTGCAAATTGAAAGGGATAGTGCCCTTTTTACTAGTCGAAAGTGATTGGAAGATAAATAACCCCCTCTCAGGCCCACCATTTCCCCAAGAACATCCTATCCAAATTTTGAGATAGCTGTTTTGTTCAACGTAGTTGAAAGGTTCGGAAATTATGTCTTTGAGGATGATACTCCCCCGCAGCAATCAGGACTATATAAACCTTATAAGCCTCTTCCCTGAAGGCTTATAAGGTTTTCATAGAAAGTGCTGTCGTAGAAACTTCAAAAAGGGCTCATTCGATTGAAATTGAAAGTGCTAGTGCCCTTTTTAATAGTCGGAAGTGATTGGAGGGCAACTAACCTCCCTCTCATGCCCACCATTTCCCCAAACACACCCAATCAAAATTTTGAGATAGCCATTTTTTTCAACGTAGTTAATAGTTCTAGAAATTAGGTCTTCGAGGCTGACAATACCCCTCACAGCCCTCAGGGCAAGAATTGTAAGTTATGCCCTGGGAGCATGTAAGGTTTTTATATAAAGTGTTGTCGTAGAAACTTCAAAAAGGCTTTTTCGATAGAAAATGAAAGGGCTAGTTCCTTTTTTAATTGTTGAAAGTGATTGGAGAAAACTAACGCCCTTCTCACACCCACCATTTCCTTTTTTTTTTTTTTTTTTTTTTTTTTTTTTTTTTTTTTTTTTTTTTTTTTTTTTTTTTTTTTTTTTTTTTTTTTTTTTTTTTTTTTTTTTTTTGTGTTTTTTTTTTTTTTTTTTTTTTCACTTTTTTTTTTTTTTCACACATACAATCAAAATTTTGAGATAGCCATTTTGTTCAACGTTGTTGAAAGTTTTGGAAAATATATCTTTAAGGGACTCGATATCGAATTTTTTCCCCATGCCAGAAAGCTTCGTATCAAAGGATTTGGCGTAGAAACTTTGAAAAGGGCTCATTCAATTAGAAATTGGAATTGCTAGGGCCCTTTTTAATAGTCGAAAGTGATTGGAAGGCAACTAACACCCCTTCCAAGCCCACCATTTCCCCAAGCACATCCAATCAATATTTTGAGATAGCCATTTTGTTCAACGTTTTTCTAACATATTTTTCAAACTATTTTTCTAACATATTTTTCAGAGGGTGATACCCCCATAGCCCTCAGGGCAAGGGTTGTAAGTTATGCCCTGGGGTATATATGGTTTTTATAGAATGCGTTGTCGTAGAAACTTCAAAAAGGGCTCATTTGATTGAAACTGAAATGGATAATGTCCTTTTTAGTAGTCGAAAGTGATTGGATGGCAACTAACACCCCTTCCACGCCCACCATTGAACCAGACACATCCAATCAAAATTTTGAGATGGCCATTTTCTTAAAAGTAGTTTAAACGTCCGGAAACTAAAATTTTCAGAATGACACTCCCCTCGCAGCTCTCAGGGTAAGGGTTGTAAGTTATACCCTGGGGTATATAAGGTTTTTATTGAAAATGTGTCGTAAAAACTTGAAAAGGGGCCATTTGATTGGATATTGAAAGGGCTAAGTCCCTTTTTAATAGTCGAAAGTGATTGAAGGGCAACTAAACCCCCGTCTCACACCGAACTTTTCCACAAACACATGCAATCAAAATTTTTAGATAGCCATTTTATTCAACGTAGTTAAAAGTTTTAGAAATTAGGTTTTTGAGGATGATAACCTTCTCAGAGCCCTCAGGGCAAGGGTTGTAAGTTATGCCTTGGGGACATATAAGGTTTTTATAGATAGCAGTGTTGTAGAAACTTCAAAAAGGGTTCATTCGATAGAAATTAGAAGGGCTTGAGCCCTTTTTAATAGTTGAAGGTGATTGGAGGATAACTAACACCTCACTCACATCCACAATTTCCCCAAACACATCCAGTCGAAATTTTGAGACAGCCATTTTGTTCGAAGTAGTTAAAAATTCTGGAAATTGTGTTTTGAGGATGACACTCCCCCACTACCCTTGGGACAAGGGCTTTTAGTTATGCCCTGCGGGCATATGAGGTTTTTCTTATAGAAAGCGTTGTCGCAGAAAATTCAAAAAGGGGTCATTCGATTGGATATTGAAAGGGCAAGTGCCCTTTTTAACAGTCGAAAGTGATTGAAGGGCAACTAACCCCCCCCCTCTCCTTTTCCATAAACATATCCAATAAAAATTTTTAGATAGCCATTTTTTTCAACGTAGTTAAAAGTTTTAGAAATTAGGTTTTTGAGAATGATAACCTTCTCAGAGCCCTCAGGGCAAGGGTTGTAAGTTATGCCTTGGGGGCATATTAGGTTCTGAGAGATAGCAGTGTTGTAGAAACTTCAAAAAGGGATCATTCGATTGAAATTGGAAGGGCTTGTGCCCTTTTTAATAGTCGAAAATCATTGGAGGATGACTAGCACCCCTCTCACACCCACCATTTCCCCAAACACATCCAGTCAAAATTTTGAGATAACCATTTTGTTTGAAGTAGTTAAAAAGTCTGGAAATTACGTTTTTGAGACTGACACTCCCCCACCACCCTCAGGGGTAGGGTTGTGAGTTATGCCCTGCGGGCATATGAGTTTTTTTTTATAGAAAGCGTTGTCGTAGAAACTTCAAAAAGGGATCATTCGATTGTAAATTGAAAGGTCTAGTGCCCCTTTTAAGAGTCGAAAGTGATTGGAGGGCAAGTAACCCCCCTCTTACGCCCACCATTTCCCCAAACGCATCCAATCAAAATTTTGAGACAGCTGTTTTGTTCAAAGTAGTTGAAAGGTCCGAAAATTATGTCTTTGAGGATGACACTCCCCCATGCCTTCAGGACAAGGGTTGTTAGTTTTTTCCCTGGGGGCTTATAAGGTTTTCATAGAAAGTGCTGTCGTAGAAACTTCAAAAAGGGCTCATTTAGTTGGAAAGTGAAAGGGCTAGTGTCCTTTTTAATAGTCGAAAGTGATTGGAGGGCAACTAACTCCCCTCTCACGACCACCATTTCCCCAAACACATCGAACCAAAATTTTGATAGTCATTTTGTTCAACGTAGTTAAAAGTTCTGGAAATTAGGTCTTTCAGGATGACGACCCCCTTCACAGCCCTCAGGGCAAGGGTTGTAAGGAATGCCCTGGGAGCATATAGGGTTTTTATATACAAAGTGTTGTCGTAGCAACTTCAAAGTGGCTCATTCAATGGGAAATTGAAAGGGATAGTGCCTTTTTTAACAGTTGAAAAGGGTTGGAGAGAAACTAATGCCCTTTTCACGCCCACCATTTCCCCAAACACATATAATCAAAATTTTAAGATAGCCATTTTGTTCAACGTAGTTGATGGTTCTGGAAATTATGTCTTTGAGAATGACAACCCCCTCACAGCCTTCAGGCAAGGGTTGTAATTTATGCCCTGGGAGCATATAAGGTTTTTATAGAAAGTGTTGTCATAAAAACTTGAAAAAGGGCTCATTCGACTGGATATTCAAAGGGCTAGAGCCCTTTTTAATAGTTACAAGTAACTGTAAGGCAACTAGCCCCCCCCCCCCCTCACACGCCCAGAATTCCCCCAAACAGTTTTGGGGCTTCGTATCGAATAATTTTTTTTCCCATACCAGGACACTTCGTATCAAAGGAGTTGTCGTAGAAACTTTGAAAAGGACTCATTCGATTGGAAATTGAAATGGCTAGTGCAGTTTTTTCATAGTTGAAAGAGATTGAGAGAGAAACTAACACCCCTTCCACGCCCACCATTTCGCCAAACACATCGAATCAAAATTTTGAGAGAGCCATTTTGTTCAACGTATTTGAAAGTTCAGGAAATTAAATTTTTTGGCATATTTTCTAGAGGATGACAATCCCCCCCCCCTGCCCCGAGAGCCCTCAAGGCAAGGGTTGTAAGTTATGCTCAGGGGGCATATATGGTTCTTATAGAAAATGTTGTCGTAGAAACTTCAAACAGGGCTTATTTGATTGCTCTGGGGGCATATAAGGTTTTTATTGAAAGCTTGGTCGTAGAAACTTGAAAAAGGGCTCATTCAATTGGATATTGAAAGGGCTAGTGCTATTTTCAATAGTCGAAAGTGATTGGAGGGCAACTAACCCCCCCCCCCCCCCCCTCTCCTTTTCCATAAACATATCCAATAAAAATTTTTAGATAGCCATTTTTTTCAACGTAGTTAAAAGTTTTAGAAATTAGGTTTTTGAGAATGATAACCTTCTCAGAGCCCTCAGGGCAAGGGTTGTAAGTTATGCCTTGGGGGCATATTAGGTTCTGATAGATAGCAGTGTTGTAGAAACTTCAAAAAAAAAAACTTCAAAAAGGGATCATTCGATTGAAATTGGAAGGGCTTGTGCCCTTTTTAATAGTCGAAATGATTGGAGGATGACTAGCACCCCTCTCACACCCACCATTTCCCCAAACACATCCAGTCAAAATTTTGAGATAGCCATTTTGTTTGAAGTAGTTAAAAAGTCTGGAAATTACGTTTTTTGAGAATGACACTCCCCCACCACCCTCAGGGGTAGGGTTGTGAGTTATGCCCTGTGGGCATATGAGGTTTTTTTTATAGAAAGCGTTGTCGTAGAAACTTCAAAAGGGCTCATTCGATTGTAAATTGAAAGGTCTACTGCCCCTTTTAAGAGTCGAAAGTGATTGGAGGGCAAGTAACCCCCCTCTTACGCCCACCATTTCCCCAAACGCATCCAATCAAGATTTTGAGACAGCTGTTTTTGTTCAACGTAGTTGAAAGGTCCGAAAATTATGTCTTTGAGGATGACACTCCCCCATGCCTTCAGGACAAGGGTTGTTAGTTTTTCCCTGGGGGCTTATAAGGTTTTCATAGAAAGTGCTGTCGTAGAAACTTCAAAAAGGGCTCATTTAGTTGGAAATTGAAAGGGCTAGTGTCCTTTTTTAATAGTCGAAAGTGATTGGAGGGCAACTAACTCCCCTCTCACGACCACCATTTCCCCAAACACATCGAACCAAAATTTTGATAGTCATTTTGTTCAACGTAGTTAAAAGTTCTGGAAATTAGGTCTTTCAGGATGACGACCCCCTTCACAGCCCTCAGGGCAAGGGTTGTAAGTTATGCCCTGGGAGCATATAGGGTTTTTATACAAAGTGTTGTCGTAGCAATTTCAAAGTGGCTCATTCAATGGGAAATTGAAAGGGATAGTGCCTTTTTTAACAGTTGAAAAGGGTTGGAGAGAAACTAATGCCCTTTTCACGCCCACCATTTCCCCAAACACATATAATCAAAATTTTAAGATAGCCATTTTGTTCAACGTAGTTGATGGTTCTGGAAATTATGTCTTTGAGAATGACAACCCCCTCACAGCCTTCAGGGCAAGGGTTGTAATTTATGCCCTGGGAGCATATAAGGTTTTTATAGAAAGTGTTTTCATAAAAACTTGAAAAAGTGCTCATTCGACTGGATATTCAAAGGGCTAGAGCCCTTTTTAATAGTTACAAGTAACTGTAAGGCAACTAGCCCCCCACCCCTCACAGGCCCAGAATTCCCCCAAACAGTTTTGGGGCTTCGTATCGAATAATTTTTTTTTCCCATACCAGGACACTTCGTATCAAAGGAGTTGTCGTAGAAAAACTTTGAAAAGGGCTCATTCGATTGGAAATTGAAATGGCTAGTGTAGTTTTTGATAGTTGAAAGAGATTGGAGAGAAACTAACACCCCTTCCACGCCCACCATTTCACCAAACACATCGAATCAAAATTTTGAGAGAACCATTTTGTTCAACGTATTTGAAAGTTCAGGAAATTATATTTTTTGGCATATTTTTTAGAGGATGACAATCCCCCCCTGCCCCGAGAGCCCTCAAGGCAAGGGTTGTAAGTTATGCCCAGGGGGCATATATGGTTCTTATAGAAAATATTGTCGTAGAAACTTCAAAAAGGGCTTATTTGATTGCTCTGGGGGCATATAAGGTTTTTATTGAAAGCTTGGTCGTAGAAACTTGAAATAGGGCTCATTCAATTGGAGATTGAAAGGGCTAGTGCTCTTTTCAATAGTCGAAAGTGATTGGAGGGCAACTAAACCCCACTCTGACGCTGACCTTTTCCACAAACACATCAAATAAAAATTTTGAGATAGCCATTCTGTTCAACGTAGTTAAAAGTTCTGGAAACTAGGTATTTGAGGATGACAACCCCTCTAACATCCCTCAGGGCAAGGGTTGTAAGTTATGCTCTGGGAGCATAAGAGGTTTTTGTAGAAAGTGTTGTGGTCGAAACTTAAAAAGGACTTATTCGATTGGAAATTGAAAGGGCTAGTGCCTTTTTTAATAGTTGAAAGTGATTGGAGAGAAACTAACACCTTTCTGACGCCCACCATTTCCCCAAGCACATACAATCAAAAATTGAGATAGCCATTTTGTTCAACGTAGTTGGAAGTACAGGAAATTAGGTCTTTGAGGATCACTACCCCCTCACAGCCCTCAGGGCAAGGGTTGTAATTTATGCCCTGGGGGCATATAAGGTGTTTATAGAAAGTGTTGACGTAGAAACTCAAAAAGGGCTCATTCGATTGGAAATTGAAAGGGCTAGTGCCCTTTTATTAGTCAAAAGTGATTGGAAGGCTTGACATTTTTGTAGCAAGAGCGATGTGGGTACAATAATTTTTTTTTTTTTTTTTAGACGGGGGCACTTCGTATCGCAGGAGTTGTAGAAACTTCGAAAAGGGCTCGATTCGATTGAAAATAGAAAGGGCTAGTGCCCTTTTTAATAGTTGAAAGGGAACTAATCCCCCTCCCACGCCCACCCTCCCATTTGCCCATTATTTTTAAAAACTAAATGTTGCTTTAACATTAAATCAAAATGCCCTGTGTTAACGCTAATTCCCAATAAGGCATTTCAGCAGTATCTCAAGAACGACAGGTTCCCTCGGTCCCCTCCCTTCTCTCCAAATGATCACCACTGTGTATTTGATATATTCACTTCTCATAGGAAAGGGCGAATATTTTCTTTCAAGGTTACTCAGACATATTGAATGTACGGGCAAATATTCGTAAAGAACCCATCCCCTTGGAGTTTTTTCTTTTTCCTTCTTTCTTTAGAGAGCGTTTTTTCCTTTGATGTAAAACTATAAGTATATTTATGCTAATTAATTTAGATGGATCACTTTAAACCTAAGAAATCTTATATATTTGGAATCAGCATAAAGTTGTTTTCAAACTTTAGTTTTTAAAAAAATTTTCTACCATTTCTTTCGGGGCTGCTTCTGCTCTTAAAATTTAACCAAATCAAAATAGCATAAGTGTATCCAAGCTATCAAACAAAGTAAACAGATTTTTTTGCGAATGGTATCATGTTTTCTATTTCAGGTCAGCCAGAGGAGGTATGAAACTAAATTAAACGCTAATACTTGTGTCCAGATTTTTAAAAGGGTATATGTTTTTAAATATTGCTGAAAAATTTTCTCAGGCGTACAAATAGAAGGCCAAACTATAAAGTCTTAAAAACCCGAAAAATTTAAACTATTATTTACTTTTCCCTGAAAGACTATGTCAATATAAAACGAAAAGAAATTATTTAAAAAGGCTTTTCCACAAAATAAGTTTTTCAATGAAAAGTAAAGAACTCTATTAAACCAAAAATGATTAAAAGTAAAATTAAATGATCTACCAAGCGTGAAACTACCACAAATCAGAATCGATAAATAAATGAAACCCAAAACGAACAGTAATTACAATAAATAATCGAGTCAAACTCAAAACGAGCAGAAATTAACATGAGTAGGGCTCAAATCCCCTATGCCTCTCCAAGGCCAGAACATAATTTGAACTTTACTGAAAAAAATACAAATGAATGTGCATTGTCAGTTTAATATGCATATACTGATATTTATTAATCAAAATGTTAATATTATTTGATTTATTAAAGCTATAAAGATAAAAACATTTATATTTTTTTTCAGTAAAGTGCAAATTATGTTCTGGCCTTGGGAAGGCATAGGGGCTATTGCTTTAGGCTTGTCTGTTTTCTATGAGCACTAAGTTCATATCCTTCTATAGAGTTTTTTTCATATTGTTGCTGCAACTGTCCAAACAACAAGATAAACACGAAGGAACAGAGCACGGTCCAGTTATCTTGAGATTAGCAAGTCAGGAACAAAGTACTTGAAGAACAGCTTTATCTTGCGTTGCTCTTCAATCTGGAATGATCTTCTTGAGGAAGTTATCCCACAGAGTTTCTTTATTAACCGTTTCAAAAGAATATTTAATGGCTATCTAAAAACCTCGATAAAAGACTAGCAGCAAACCAAATATTTAACTATATCTGTCGCCATGAATTTAGGAATAAAAATAAATAGAGTAAAGGCTATTCCATGACAGCAAGCTTAATCTTAGAAATGGAAAAGACTGTAAGATACACGAAAAACAATATTATTTCTTACTGTTGAGTGTCCATGGTTCAGTTGTGAACTCGCTGAGTGCAACAAAGTATAACTAGTATTCTCCATTTTGAACCGGAACAGCGAAGAATTCGATACTCCACTTCTCTTTTGAAATATTATACCAAAAACAGATCATAAGAAAAATATTTGAGAATGCTTTCACTATTTTGAAAGGACTAAAACACGGTCTTTTGTGTGTACAGGAAGCATTCCAAATGGCAAATAGAACCCCTGTGATATCGGCTAAGGGAGAAAGAATATGTAGCAACCTTAAACGGGTGAAAACTGTTCTTAGGTCTATGATACACGAAAAAAAATTTTACCCCCTTCTGACCCTAGCCTGCAAGAATGATTTTTTGGAACAGTGTGACCTATCTCAAATAGTTCAAAAGTGGAAAGGAATGAGAACTGGGGAGATTTTTATCTAATCATGATCTTACATGCATTACGGGATCTCTATATATTAAGTTTTATACAAAGGCTTTTATTTTCTTTTTTGGGGGGGGGGGGGGGGGAGAAAAAACTTGGTAATAACAAGGTAGCATACGAGACTTCACTCTCTCCTCTAATAAAAAAAAGGACAGGTAGCACGTTCCTCGTGTTACATGTCTTTAATTATTTAATTTGCATTGTGACTGATTGTCACTTTAAATGAATGCGAATAAGATATACGATTTCTCTCAAATTTATTTAAGGTATAGTAAAACGTAAAAATAATTGACACGGTTCAAGAAAAAACTTAAAAAAAACAGAAAAAAGGCACTATTTAAAATAATTATTTTTGGTATTTCACTTTGGCCACAAAGCCAGTTTCGCTAGTAACAGTAAAAGTAACCACTTTGGTTCGCCCATTTGGTAGTAAGACTTTATAACTTCCTTTGGTGAGTAATCCATCGCTACTAACTTCATCATGAGCAACGTCTATTCCATTTTCACTGTCGTTAACTGCCCATCCAAAAGCATATGGCATGGGCATCATCGTCGCTGGCGCTGGTTCCTAAAATTGATTGAAGATACAGTTTTCTCAAGATTTGTATCTATTATTAAATTACGTTTTATTACTTAGAAAAAAATAGGTAGATATAGCAATTTGGTTTTAAATGAACCCTTAAACGACTCTCTTTAATGTTTCAGTGCCCCATAAGTAAAAAGGAGACATAATACTGCATCCTGCGTGAAAACAACAACAATTTTTCCAGCTGCTCAACAGAGGGGGGTTGTAATTCTCCTAAGCGGGTTATTGGCTCTCGTGATTCTGGTGGTGCTGCTTTCAATTCGATTCAACACTACTTTGGGGGTCTCAGTCTTTTTTTGAAACTCCTTCAAATTTGTTATCGCAACAAGCTTTTATCATTAAAATTAATCTATTACTTACTATTTCCAAATCAACTTCAAATGATGATTATTGTTCACCTGACAGTTATTTTCAAAACACGTTCTTACATTTTTAGTTACTATGGGCTAGAATTTGTTCTTTACTTGGTTGGCCCTAAGGGAGCAACCATGATAATATTGTTGTCCATATTGAAGTTTCACATATTAAAGTAATTGGCCGAGCCACAGTTTAGTCACACTGACATAAACAGAGTTAAGCACAGTTTTACTGTCGCTAAAGCCATATTTATAATAAGGTGCGGCTAATGTTTAAATTGGGATTCAGCTAGTTTTAGACTCGTCCAGCTTGTAACAAGCCTAAGCCAACTAAAACCCTAAACTCAAGTGCATATTATTTTCATTTAATTAATATAGTTTATTCAGTCGATTATATTGAAATTTTACTAAAGCTCAGACAATTAGAGAGACTCATTGTCAATCATTAGCTATACAATAAATTAGTGTTTAAATAATCCTATGGTATCACAGCAAAATTGATTTTCATTCGGTAATATAGGCCTAGAGTCCGATCTTAGCATCCGTAAATCCCAGAATTGGATGAAGATTATGTTTTAGCATCTCCACAACTGACCAAATAAGAAGAAGAAGATAAAGGGAATTTAACTTAGAGGCTTAATTGTATATTCAACTAGAGTAATAGATTTAATTTTACTCTGTGTGATTCTTCAGGGTATGAACCTCAGAGTCTGTGATTTAATTATGATTTAATTGAGTAAGTGACTTAATTGTATGGTCAACCTAAGCCAGAGTCTCTGTCTAAAACCTTTTCCTGTGAAAACATCAGGATGTCTTGATCTTTCATGACTTCATGATTGGGAACTCTATGACCTTTGTGAGGCGAAGGGGCTGGTGCATTTTAAATGTAAAATTCAATTAATTTCTAATAAAACCCAAGTTATGTTGTACCTGATATAAAATATGATACTGAATGTGATATTTTTTTTATCGAAATGTATAAAAATTGCTCCAGGTAATAGTCCAAGGGATTTACAATAAGGAACACTAAAAATTTTCATCCCAATTTCTAGGGCTACATTGAATGACACACCAATGATGTTAGGTTATGTTTTACAGAAGATGAGTCACCAAAAAAGTTTGCGCTTTCGGAATCCATCTCGGGCCAACTGAAAAGCGAGACGTTCTTGAATGTGGCAGAGAGAAGTAATAAAGAAAGGAAACATTTTAAAAGAAAGTTTTTTAAAGAAAAGAGGAATTTCATGGGAGGAAACTTCAATGAGTGAAGCTGTGAATGAAACGAGGAAGAGGAATAGAATTTGAAGCAGTGTTGACCTCAGGCAGTTCGATTTGCAATAATTTTTTCAGTAGTAGTAGCGGTGATGGATCTTTCATGACTTCATGATTGGAACTCTATGACCTTTGTGAGGCGAAGGGGCTGGTGAATTTCAAACGTAAAATTCAATTAATTTCTAATAAAACACAAGTTATATGTTGTACCTGATATAAAATATGACACTGAATGTGATATTTTTTTTATCGAACAGTATAAAAATTGCTCTAGGTAATAGTCCAAGGATTTACAATAAGGAACACTAAAAATTTTCATCCCACTTTCTAGGGCTACATTGAATGACACACCAATGATGTTAGGTTATGTTTTACAGAAGACGAGCCACCAAAAAAGTTTGCGCTTTCGGAATCCATCTCGGGCCAACTGAAAAGCGAGACGTTCTTGAATGTGGCAGAGAGAAGTAATAAAGAAAGGAAACATTTTAAAAGAAAGTTTTTTAAAGGAAAGAGGAACTTCATGGGAGGAAACTTCAATGAGTAAAGCTGTGAATGAAACGAAGAAGAGGAATAGAATTTGAAGCAGTGTTGGCCTCAGACAGTTTGATTTGCAATAATTTTTCAGTAGTAGTAGCGGTGGTGGAAGGAAAATACTCACTGATATTACAGGCGAGAATTGTAATTTTGCATCATCAAGGTTCATTGGCTCATTTAGCAATTCCTTAGTTTCTTCTTGGTTTGAGGGCTCACTTGGTAACTCATAAAGTCCGCTTGGAACTAATGGAGGTGGGTCATAGTTGTATTGAGGAAGAGCAATTGTAACAGATATACCGGCAGCCAGAAGTAAGAAAGCCTGAAACAAAACTCATATTAATAGCGAATCATTTCAGAAACAACTTATTCTATGTAAAATTATTTTTAATGAACATATTACAGAATTATCCTAGATGCATAGATTTGAATCTCCCTTTGAGGAATCAGAGAAACAAGAATAGATGATAAATTATGATAGAGATAGCTACATCAATTGGACCTGATGTTTAGTTTCTTTTAAAACAAATGAAGTGAGTGGGGATACTGCTGTTGGGAACAATGTGCGAAAAAGCAAGGGATGCAGTATCAATCAGTTGAATGACCTCGTAATTCGCATACTAAAACTAGCTTAAGATCAAATCTTTTGTACAACGGCCATATTTTAGTATGTTAGCGAATTCTTAACTTTTGTTTGTGACCCTGAAATTGTTTAAGACATGAAAATAATCGAAAGAAAAATCAGAAAAAAAGCTATTGCAGCGAAAACAAAATTGGCAAACTAAATGCAGATGTAGGTGTAAGGAATACTGAAATAAGGGTGTTTATTATTTAGCAATTATCATACACGTTATTGTTTTGCCATTTAGGGTTATCTAATGTGAGTTATTTGATGCTTGGATTTGCTCTCACTACTGTCACGACTTTGGAATTGGTATATTCAAGGATAGAAACCAAAACCCAAAAATTGGTATCTAATTACAATGTATGTGTGTTTTCTATTTTAAAAAAGTTCTTTTCCAAGCAAAGTGAAGAACAGCTTCAATACTTAAAACTAAAAGAAATCATCATTCGCATGATTCTATGAACCTTATGAAGATTATGAAAAAATTACACCCATAACCATCATCCACTTTACCATGTTATACCCATCACATGTTGAACCGTAGCATAAAGAGTTGTGGGCATAAAGAGAAGTCTATAGTCTAGATTCTACCTATAACTATGTTCTTTAGTACCATGGTAAACCTATTCAGTTTTGAAACTTAAGCGTAAAGAATAGAGGGTCTTAGGGGGGCGCTAAACCCTTTTATATATGGGTGACTAATGTTTTTTTTGTTTTTTTTAGCTACATTTTTCATATAAAACTTATTTTCCTGCAATTCTAAATATATGTTCTAAAATTATCATAAATTTTAGGTGGCTTGCTAACCCATTGACACCTTCATTCTTTTATTCTAAGGTTTAAGTTTGCTTATGACGTTGCTCGGAAACTATAGTAGTCCCTGAAAAAAAGTTACCCCTAAACCAAATTTCTTTACTTTCCTTTTTTGTCTTTTCCAATATATGTTATAAAATTATCATAAATTTTAGGTGGCTTTCTAACCCATTGACCCCTTCATTCTTTTATTCTAAGGTTTAAGTTTGCTTATGACGTTGCTCGGAAACTATAGTAGTCCCTGAAAAAAGTTACCCCTAAACCAAATTTCTTTACTTTTCCTTTTTGTCAATGGCGATGGCTATTGGGATAAATCCTATTTCTTGAGGAAGCCATCACCCTCCCACTTCTGTAGAGGTAAGCATATAAATATGATCTTTTATTCAACACTGAAAATGTTTGTGCAACATAGGTATGCAAACTCATTCCTCCGAATTAACTGAGGTTGGGCGGGGGGGAGATCTGCCTCTTTCTATAACTGATCTGAAGAGTCTCCCACGAAAAGTTGGTAAAATAGGGCCTGAGATAACACTTCAAGAGGCCTCAAGCACCCCTTCACCCATAAGTTCAAACCCACCCACGCTTAACTTGTGCGTAACTATGCAACACTATAAATGTTAGCGCTGTTGTATAAATGTCTGTAACAACCGTTCATTTTGTATTTGCTGCATTAATATTTAGAAGCGAATGTGCCAAAGCACGGCAAAATGGCTTCTGAAACTTAGCTTTTCGGTAAGTTAAAATCAATGGGTTAACTCATAATTTTTGTTTCATCAAATTTCGCCTCATTTTGGGTTAAAATTGTTTGTCAGCAACCCAGCATACAATATACAGTATACATACAATATAGCATACAGCATACAACTTTGGGAAAACAATGAGCGTGGGAGGGGCCTAGTTGCCCTCCATTCTTTTTTGGTCACTTAAAAAGGGCAATAGAACTTTTAATTTCCATTCCAAAGAGCTCTCCTACGATATTCTAGGACCACTGGGTCGATACGATCCCCCTGGGAAAAAAAAAAAAAAAAAACACGCACCCGTGATCTTTCTTCTGGCAAAAAATGCAAAATTCCACATTTTTGTAGATAGGAGCTTGAAACCTCTACAGTAGGGTTCTCTGATACGCGGAATATGGTGGTGTGATTTTCATTTAGGTTCTATAACTTTTAGGGGGTCTTTCCCCCTTTTTTCAAAAATCAGCTAAATTTTCTCAGGCGCATAACTTTTCATGGGTAGGATTAAACTTAATGAAACTTAAATATTTGAAATCAGCATTAAAATCCGATTCTTCTGATGTATCTATTTGTATCAAAATACCGTTTTCTAGAGTTTCGGTTACCATTGAGCCGGGTCCCAATAACCCAATACTATATGTTAACATTGGGTAAAGTACATAACTTTCAGCCCTCCTCCTGGGGGCTTCGAGGGATTAAGTCATCCTAAAAGACATAGTTATAATATTTTCGACCATGCTGAACAAAATGGATATCTCAAAATTTTGATCAGATGACTTTGGAAAAAAAATGAGCGTGGGAGGGGGCCTAGTTGCCCTCCATTTTTTTGGTCACTTAAAAAGGGCACTAGAACTTTTAATTTCCGTTCCAATGAGCCCTCCCACGATATTCTAGGACCAGTGGGTCGATACGATCACCCCTGGGAAAAAAAAAAAAAAAAAAAAAAAAAAAACAGAAACAAATAAACACGCATCCGTGATCTTTCTTCTGGCAAAAAATGGAAAATTCCACATTTTTGTAGATAGGAGCTTGAAACCTCTACAGTAGGGTTCTCTGATACGCTGAATATGATGGTGTGATTTTCATTAAAGTTCTATAACTTTTAGGGGTCTTTCACTCTTTTTTCGAAAATCAGCCAAATTTTCTCAGGCGCGTAAATTTTGATAGGTAAAATTAAACTTGATGAAACTTATATATTTGAAATCAGAATTAAAATTTGATTCTTTTGATGTATCTATTGGTATCAAAATTTCGTTTTTTAGAGTTTCGGTTACCATTGAGCCGGGTCGCTCCTTACTTACAGTTCGTTTACCACGAACTGTTTGATAGCTTTAGTACAATAGGTTCTAAATTTTAATAATTTTCCAAATTTATATAATTTGTGCTGAACCTATGACATAGACTCTGACAAGCTTTTAATACTATACTGCATATTTAATTCAAATCCCACTCTTTAGAGATCTTGTTACTATTACCATGAGTTCCCCCTTACTTCCAGTTTGTTGCGACGAACTATTTAATATAGGAAAAAAGTAAATATAAGCCCCAAAATCTGCATTCAAACGTCGACGAAGAGAAAGTTCCTGGTATTACTTGCCTCCCGTTTCTGGAAAATTTCCTGGTGACCTTCAAGATATCCCCCACCTCTCCACCTTATGTACTGGCAAGAATATGAATGTAATCTTTTATGTGGCTAAGAAAATATTTTTCTGCAATAAGAAGAGAGCTATTACTTTGCACCATGTACATTCAGGATTATATATGTGAAGGGAAATTAGGGAACAATTTACACCTCCTCCCGTCAAACATTTTCTATATTTATTAAACAGAAAAGCAGGTTTTCCAGCTGAAAGTAAAGATCAAAATTAAAACCTAAGACGAAGAGAAATTATTCTGTACACGAGGAGTGCTTCCCCCTTCTCAGTCTCTCGCTCTTCACGCTAAAGCTAATCAGTACTTCAAAAAAGCTTCTTATTTTAACTAAATGGTCATTGTGTTTTTTCACGAGTTGTTTTTTAAAGAACTGGGACAAAAAGTCAAAGTTTAGGAAAAGAGCAAGGCATTGAAGATGGGGCAGCCCCCCTCATATACAGAATAATTTCTGTTGCTCCTTACTTTCAACTGAACAAACTTGTTTATTATTTAATTTCTCACCATTTTTTAAATAATGCCAGGAGATCCACCTCCCCCTCCATGGAAAATAACCCCCTCCCATGAAAATTCTTCCCTGGAAAGTTCTTCCCTGTAAAATCAACTTAACCATTTTTTTTTGTAAAATTTTAGCTTTATGCCATAAGATGACAGAAAACACCACTTTGCTGTGCAATATTGTTTTGCTACTTAAAAAGGGCACGAGAACTTTTAATTTCCGTTCCAATGAGCTTTCACCCAATTTTCTAGACTATTGGTTTCATACGATCATTCCTGCAAAAAAAAAGAAAAAAAAATATTAAAACAAATAAATACACATCTGTGATCATAGGCAGCACAAATACCGCTGCGTAAGTAAAGAGCGATGAGGGCAAAATGTATTGTTTTTTTTTTAGTTTTGGATCACGGCACTTCGTATAGAAGGAGTTGCCATAGAAACGTCAAAGGGGCTCATTCGATTGGAAATTGAGAGGACTAGCGCCCGTTTTAATACGAGAGTGATTGCAGGGTAACTAGCCCACTCCCGCCCCCCCCCAGGTCAATGATTTACCCAAACACATCCAATCAAAATTTTGAGATAGCCATTTTGTCAAGCGTAGTTGACAGGTCCAAAAATTATGCCTTTGAGGATGACAACCCCACAGCCCTTGGGCAAGGGTTGTAAGCTATGCCCTGGAGTCATATAAGGTTTCTGTAGAAAGGATGGTCGTATAAAACTTTGGAGGGGATTCATTAGATTAGTAATCAGACATTCTAGTGCCCTTTTTAAGAATCAAAGTGATTGGAGGGCAAAAATCCCCCCCTGCACACAAAAGCCCATACACACTTCGTATTTTCCCGAGATATATCTGATTGAAGTTTTAAGATGACCATTTGCTGTCGTAGAAACTTCGAAAAGAGATTATTGGATTGGAAATTAAAAGGGCTAATTCCCTCTTTGATATTCGAAAGTGATTGGGGGCTTCCACGTAGTTGAAAGGTCCAGAAATTATTTCATTAAGGATGACACCCCCCCTCCACCCTCTAAAGCATTTAGGACAAGGATAGTAACTTATACCCCAAGGGCATACAAGATTTTATGGAAAAGGTGGTCGTATAAACTTCGGAGGGGGCTCATTGGATTGGAAGTCGGAAGCTCTAGTGCCTTTTTTAAGAGTCAACGTGATTGGAGAGCAGCTAAAAACCCCTCCCCCGTCGTATTTTCTCCAAATTCATTCCGTAGAAACATTGAGATAGTCATTTGTTCAAAATAGTCCAAAGATCACATAACAAGGCCTTTGGGGTTGACACAACCCCCCAGAATCTGGAGGCAAGGGTTGTAGGCTAAGTTATGCCCCGGGGGGCATATAAGGTTTTTAAAAAACCAACAGAGAGAAAAATCTCAATGAAAAAAAAAACAACAAACGAGAATTACTCGTCAATTATAAGGTTTTCATGGAAGGGGTGGTCATGTGAGCCTTTGAGGAGGCTCATTTGATTGGAAATGTATAGTTCTAGTTCCTTTTTAAGATTCAACATGATTGGGGGATACTAGCACCCCCCTTCCTTGACATCCTCTTTTCCCCAAACAAATTCGATCGAAATTATGGAATAGCCATTTTGTTACCAATAGTTGAAAAAGCATATAACAATGTCTTCAGGGTGGACACAATTCCCTAGAGATCGGGGGCAAGGGTTGTAAGTTATGCCCCAGGGCAAAAAAGATAATATGAAAATACAATGCAATTTTTTACCAAAACTGACTCTTCATTTTACAAGATTAGATAAAACGCATATCTTCTGATAAAAGATTATATAACACAAGTATCTTTTGAAAAGTTGCTTTTCTAGGGTATGATTTCAAATTTGATCGATTTCATTGCAAGATTCCCTATGGTTCGTTCTTTACTAGGTTCATGCTGAGACAAAAGCCGAAGGCTTTTTCCTGGTGTAATAAACTTTTTAAATATACTTTGGAATGTAAGCTTAGCGTAGGAACGAAAACATTAGCGAACACAGGCCTCAGGATCCGACAAAGGAAGAAAATCGTGGTTGCAGCGTCAGATGCAGCCTAGCAAACCTAATAAACTAGATAAACAAACTGTAGCCCACTGTAACCGAAGATTTATGAATAAAGACAGAATTAGCTGTGACAATTATGTCGAACTGTAAGATTTTATCAGCGCGTTATGGAGCCATTTTTTAAGATGACCAGGTATATTTTATTAAGATGATAAAGTACATCTCAAATGTTATCAATACTTTAATCAATAAAAACTATTAAAACTTTAAGGAATAAATATCAGTTTATGTAAATTAAACTAAACGGGTGGTTGCATAAACTTTGGATCAGATGGGGCTCATTTGATTGGAAGTTGGAAGTTCTAGTTCCTTTTTAAGAGTCAAAAGTGAATGGAGGGCAATCAGCTCCCCCCTCCCCCGCCAAGCCTTTCTTTTTTTCCCCATTATTTCCCAAAATGCATCTGCTCAAATTTAAGAGAGCTATTTTGTTCGGCATTGTTGAAAGGTCCAACAATTATATCTTTGGGGATATCAACCTCACCATAGTCCTCAGGACAAGGGCTGTAAACTAGACAATTCGTTCATTGTTTACACATAGTATGTGTTATTGCGAAACGTATGCATGTTTTAACTTTACTTTCCAAGAAGACAAAGGGCGTTCAGGTGAGCCTTTCAGAGAATATTGAGGTGAGTGTTGAACTAAATCAAAAAACGTTACGTAGGCTATATACGAATTGTATAAAGGGCGTAACTCAGGAATGGCTGAGTACAGTAATTTGAAACTTTCAGGAAATGATCAAAAAGGCAATGTTTTGCATGCTACCAATGCTACTACAACTACCACCAATACTACACCAATACCACACTACTCATTTTACAATATTGAGGGGAAATTTGACCTAAATCAAAAAACGTTATGTGCCTGCACATTGTCAAAAGAGCGAACCTCAAAAATTGATTTGGGCATTAAGTTCGAACTTTCAGAGAATGCTTAAAGAGGAGCATCATCTGACCAAAAGGCAATATGTGCACACTACTGCTAATACTATTATCACTACTACATTTACTACTTTTCTGTTGCAACTACTTGTAAGGCTAAGAGCCTTGAGACGAAAATTTCAAGAATTATATGAACATACAGGCTATCAAAAGGACATATCAGCAATGTCGTAGCAATGGCTAATTGTATTAAATTGAAACTTCTGGGACTTGATGAAAGGGATGTTCTATTGACCAAAAGGCAATATGTTAATACTACTAGGCCTACTTTTGCTAGTACTACCGCTATTACTAGTAATATCAAAAACCACTATTCAGAAGCGCATCCAGGATTTTTGTTCAGGGGGGGGGGGGTTACTATTTTTTTTTTGGGGGGGGGGGTTACACAACAAACCTCAAAAAGCGCGTACAAAATTTGTTTATGTCCATTTTTGTTACCTTTTTTTACGAGTCAAACAAACATTTCGGGGGGAGTTCAAACCGAGTACCCCCCCCCCTGGATACGGCATTGCCACTATTATGACTACTATTACAACTATACCTAACGGTATGAAGATGAAATTTTCAAGAACTTTTGAGGGGTGAAGATCAACTGAATCACAACACGACATCTGTATGCAGGTCACAGTTTATAGACAGTAAGCTTATCGCAGATAATTTCTGGTCTTCGGTCTCGGTGCGAACAAAAAGCTCCTCCCACTTGTTTCTGCCTTAGCGGATTAGTCTGTTATCGTCAATCACTGAGAAATGGTTACCAAGTGCATTATTCGTAATAGCGGGTTTCCACTTATTTCGTGTCCAAGAGAAATCTGACTTGTCTACCCGCGAAAAGATCTGATAACGCCTATGTTTCTATCTGCAAAAAACGTTCTCCGGAGCACTCGCCACCCCTGTCCGGGTTTTTATAATGGGAGAGATAGAGAATGATCATACTGCTAATTCTATAAACTGTGATGCAGGTAGTCAAAAGGGCTTAGCAGCAATATCTTAAGAACAGTTTGGTGTCTGAAGTTGAAACTAACAGGGCTTGAAATAGGGGATGTTAAATTAGACGAAAGAAAATATTTGCATCCTGATGCTACTGTTTCTACTCGTATTACTACTACTGCTACTATTATTACCACATCTACTACTACTACTACCACTAAAGCTAAGGCTACTACTATTAATTCTACCGCTATCACTACTGCTACTAAAACTAAGGGTATTAAAGTGAAAATTTTTGGACATATTGAAACTGTATGGAACTAAGTCAAAAACCCTCTATGGCCAAACAAGTTGTCAAGAGGACTATCAGAAATGCTTAAGGAACGATTAATAGTATTAAGTTGAAACTCTCAGCGTGTGTTGAAGGGGTGTTGAAGAAACCAAAGCTGATATGCGCATATTGGTACTAGTGTTACTACAACTACTGCTACTACGCAAGCCAAGGGTATGTATTAAGGTGAAGCTTTAAGCTTTTTTTTTTAAGGAATATTTAGGCGGATGTTGAACTAAATAATAACAAACTATGAGTATATGGAATTGCAAAAAATTTATAAGGCAGTATCTCAAGAACTGCTTACATTATTAAGTTAAACCTTTAAAGGTAAGGTGGCGTGGATTTTGAAATAGCCAGAAGGCACTATATGTATACTATTAATGATACCATTACCTAACTGTAACTAATGACGCTAAGGGTATTCAAGTGATACTTTTAGGGAACGTTATGGGATGGTTTCAATTAAACGAAAAAAACTGTATGCATGCAGGTTTTCAAAAAGGGCATATAAGCAATATCGTAGGCAGCACCACTCAATAACAGCTAGAAACATCATTAAAACTTTTAAAGCAGCTAATTCGATTCTAAATTACAAATTCTAGTGCCCTGTTTAGGAGTAAACAGAGATTTGAAGCCAAGCAGCCCTTCTCTTAAGCCCATTCATTCTACAAACACATCCAGTCAAAATTTCGAAACAACCATTTTTTTCAGCATAGTAGAACAATCAAAAGGCATTGTGAGTACCCCGGTTGCCTATAAGAAACCTTGGCAATATATCGAGAACGACTGGGGTATTAAGTAGAAACTTTCGAGGCTACTCCTATTACTACTTTTTCTCTTGCAATTTCAATAAATAAAATAGTGTAAGTGAATCCAGCTTGTCAAAGAGCATAGATAGAATCAATTGGGAATAATATTAACTTTTATTTTTCAGGTCAACTTGAGGAAGTATTAAATTAAATTAAAAATACTATGTGTCAGAATTAAAAATTGTTGAAAAAGTTTCTCCAGCATATGAAAAAAAAAACGGAAAAAACTTAAGATAATAATTTTTCTTTTCCATGAAGAAGACTGTGTCAATAAGAACGAACAGAAATTATTTCTAAAAACGTTTCCACGAAACAAGTGTTTCAGAGAAAAGTAAAGAGCTCCATTAAGCAAAAAATGAGCAGAAATAAAGTCAAGCACATTTTCCAAAGACACAACTAACACAAGTCATTATTAATAAATAAATGAAACTCAAAACGAACAGAAATTACAATAAATAACCGAGTCAAACTCAAAAAAAGCAAAAACTAACATGAGTAGGGGTGATAACCCCCATGCTTTCTCAAGACCAGAAATTAATTGTACTTTACTGAAAAAAACAAATGACAGTGGATTGTCAGTTTAATTTACATGAACTAATATTTATTCCTTAACGTTTTATTAGTAGTTTGTATTTATTAAAGTATACAAAAATTATAACATTTGAAATGTAATTTATCATTTTAATAAAATGTCATCAAAATCTCGTCATCTTAAAAAATCGCTCCATATTGTGCTGATAAGATCTTACAGTTTGACATAACTGTCACAGCTAATTCTGTCTTTATTTATAAATTTTCGGTTACAATGGGCTACGATTTGTTTTTCGTTATTTTGTTTAGTTTGTACATTTGTTACAGTTCGTTTTTTATGTTTGCTAGGCTACATCTGACCTGCAACCACTATTTTCTTCCTGTGTTCGTATCTAGGCTAATGTTTTCGTTCCTAAGAGTAGTACCGTACAATGCATTGAAAACCTACACGCAAACCTACGCCTTAGGCATGGGTATGTGTGTAGGTTTTCAATGCATTGGACGGTTACCAGGGTCATTTGCAAAGAGGTACCGTTTCTATAGATGGTATAGTAATTTGAAATATCATATGGAATTTGCTTGAAGGTATATACTTTGCGTACGTGCCCGTACCAAACAGGTTGGGTATAATCTGTTCTGCTTCAAGTTTTTTCTGGCACAATTAACTGAATTTCTATTTCATCACATACAAGTTTTTTTTTTTTTAGGTTACATCCGTGTTGGAAAAACCGGTGGATCTTTTTTAGAAGCTAATTATTTTTTTGTATATATTCAAGTTTCAAATTAGATACCTCAACAGTTTGGAATAGTTTATTGAACATAACACAACTGACATTTTTTGTAAGCATTTACATAGAAAATGGATAATTCAAAGCAATTTCTGGTGAGTAAAAATTTTCACATTATTATAATAAAAAAAAAAGAAATTATCTTATCATTAAGTTAAGGAAGAAATTCTCTCCATACACTAGAACTAAGGGGTACTTATATACTTAGAAGTCTATTGTTTTTAGGAGCTGAAACCTCTAAAATAATTCTCCTATAGGTTGAAGCTTACGGCGGCTTTTTTTTTTTTTTTTTTTTTTTTTTTTAGGTGTGTTTTTGAAAATACTTCCAGGCCAGTCTGCATTTACGGTGTGATTTTTATCATGATCAGTTAACCTTTTTAGGGATGTTTTTGAAAAAAAAAAAGTGCTTAGCTCTATTGAAAAAAAAAAAAATGTTTTGCACTACTTTAAAATGCCTAACATAAACTGAATTATTTTCCCAAACCTAAAATGCATTTTTTTTTCAAGGAAGTGGACACATGCAATACCCCCCCTTCTGAAAAGAGGGCACGATATAGCGAAGGTATACTAATGCAAGCTACAAGACCTTCAGTTATCAAATTCGCTACTAGAACTACACAAGACCACTACCAATGCCTGCGAATCTTTTAATGACAGGGACCTCTGACCCCCGTGTTAGCTCCATATCAGCTGGAAGGAACTTGAAAAGGGAGTGGACTGCCTTATATAATGCCTCAGCTCAACCTACTGAAGATTGTGACCTTAACCCCCCTCAAGTTTTGCCAAGGAGTTCAGATATAGAAGTCCAGTCAGAATTTGTAAGTATATACATATTTTTTTTGTTTCTATCCCTATTTTCAAAAATAAGGTAAATTTTCTCAGGGGCATAGCTTTTGATGAGTAAAACTTAAAATTTGTTTCTAAAAAAAACTATTTCATTTTCTTTCATTAACCAAATTAGCTGGTATATGTATAAAGGAATGATTATCATGCATTTCTATAACGAAAAAAAAACCTTACCTCGTAACTTCTATCCAAGATGCGTTCTAATGCAAAAATTCCAATATTCCTTTTAGACAAAAAAAAAAAACTAACTATTTGAAAAAAAAACGAAAGAGAAAACAATTGCTACTATACAGTTAACGCGCACTTTTAGACTGGTATTTTTTGCCCTAATGCATTTGCATACATCCGCGACTTATCAGATCTACCATCGCTTTTTAATCCGATTTGAATTCTAAGTAGGGTCGTATGCAAAGCGGACTTTAAATAGCAAGATGTATATCTTCAATAAGCAATTTACACAGGGAAAAAGGTTTTTTGATAATTTCCAAATATGTCTTCGCGGTAATGTTAAGAAACATTATTTGGGTGAAGCCGTTTTTGATCATTTCATTGAAACACTTAGGTGTTTACGAGAAAGAATTTGAGGTTGTTCTATTTGAACAGTGTTGTGAAGTCCAATACCCCACCCCCCTAACTCGAAAGGGTATCGATCCTCCTACATCGAAGGAAGCTCCCGGTTCCCAAGGGTCCTCCCCGGAGAGGGGGAGGGGAGGGAGGGTTCTAAAAAAGGACCATCCGAACATTTTTAATTGCACTTTAATTGTTGATATGGATGGAGAAAAGAGTTCTTCTCTCTCTTACAAGCATTTATTTAGCCCAGGTCAACTTCAAACAAATCCGTTGGCAAAAGACACAGGAAAATACGGATTATTGAGAAGGTAGCATCATCAACCACCGACATATGAGGTTTATACTTTTAAAAAATACAAAGTTCAATATTCGAAACTAGCTTCAGCAGGAGCTTAGGATAGTAGTGGTGACAATTTAGATATAAGGAGCAATTGCCCCCTATTTTTGAAAAAATACCTTTTTGTGGTATTTATATTTTTTAAAAAAAATACAAAGTTCAATATTCGAACCTATCTTCAGCAGGAGCTTAGGATAGTAGTGGGGGCAATTGCCCCCCTATTTTTGAAAAAATACCTTTTTGTGACATTTATACTTTTTAAAAATACAAAGTTCAATATTCGAACCTATCTTCAGCAGGAGCTTAGGATAGTAGTGGGGGCAATTGCCCCCCTATTTTTGAAAAAATACCTTTTTGTGACATTTATACTTTTTAAAGATACAAAGTTCAATATTTGAAGCTAGCTTCAGCAGGAGCTTAGGATAGTAGTGGTGACAATTGAGATATAAGGGGCAATTGCCCCTATTTTAAAAAAAAAAAAATACCTTTTTTTGGCATTTATACTTTAAAAAAATACAAAGTTCAATATTCGAAGCTATCTTCAGCAGGAGCTTAGGATAGTAGTGGTGACAATTGAGATATAAGGAGCAATTGCCCCCTATTTTTGAAAAAATACCTTTTTGTGGCATTTATACTTTTTAAAGATACAAAGTTCAATATTTGAAGCTAGCTTCAGCAGGAGCTTAGGATAGTAGCGGGGACAATTGAGATATAAGGAGCAATTGCCCCCCCCCCTATTTTTGAAAAAAAAAAATACCTTTTTTTGGCATTTATACTTTTAAAAAATACAAAGTTCAATATTCGAAGCTATCTTCAGCAGGAGCTTAGGATAGTAGTGGTGACAATTGAGATATAAGGAGCAATTGCCCCCATATTTTTGAAAAAAAATACCTTTTCCTGGCATTTATACTTTTAAAAAATTCAATATTCGAAGCTAGCTCCAGCAGGAGCTTAGGATAGTAGTGGTGACAATTGAGATATAAGGAGCAATTGCCCCCTATTTTTGAAAAATACCTTTTTTGTGGCATTTATACTTTTAAAAAAATTCAATATTCGAATTTATTTAGCCCAGGTCAAACAAATCCGTTGGCAAAAGAAACAGGAAAATACGGATTATTGAAAAAGTAGCAGCACCACCAACCCCCGACATATGGGATTCGTGTCCATTAACTGAAGCCGAGGAGCAATTGTTCGTACAGCATACTGCGTCAGTTGAACAATGGTCAAATCTCATTGACACTTATATGAAGAGGCTCAAACAATCGAATTGGACTCATATTTTGCATTTTTTTGTTTAAAAAAAAAAAAATTTTTGGAATAAAACCATTAATTTTTTCTAAGAATAAGACTACATTTTCCCGACTAAAAAAAAAAAAAAAAATATATATTTTTTAACATGTTCAGTTGACATTATGAAAGACATAAGGCAATGTAACGTTTTTTTCTTCTTCTTTTAATTGTTCAGGTGGTGCTGGTAGTGATAGTGGGACAATGGCTATGAGAAATTGACAAAGTTTATTAACTATAAAAAAATTTACATAAAAATAAAACTTTTTTTTCTACAGATTAAAAATATAGCACCACCACCAGCGACACCATTGAGTGATGAAGCAACTATATTTACAGGACCAATTCTGTCACCACCAGCAGAGTTCAGGGATGAAGCTACATTGGTCCTAGAGAATATGGAGTGGGAAAGTGGCTTCCTTAACGATGTTTTTGGGGAAATGGTCAGCCTGGATGACTTAAGCTGTGATATTGACATGCTTGAGGATCCGGTGTGGACAGATAGTTTCATGCGTGAATATTTAGATGATGATGTTACAAGTAAATCTGAACCGGGTCCTCATAACGAAATTCCATCAGAGGACAATACAGGCTGGCTCGACCAATTGTCCCCAAACACATTGGAATATGTACTAGGGGACCTCATGCCACATCCCCCCCAATGTGATTGAAACAGACTGGGAGTGGTGTTATTGACAATTCTCTGTCACCCGCCACCACTCCACTTAATGCTATAGATAGAAGTAGTAGTAATACAACAGCAACAGTATCCCCTCTTCCGGATTTTTTTCTCTCCAACTCTGCCTTGCATCACACATTGGTCTACAGCGCCAAATTCGGTGACCCTTTCAACTCTCTAGTGTCGGGGGATATAATAACAGATCCCCTGGCCATTACACATTCATATACTGATAAGATTCGAGCCATTCTTGAACAACAAATGGGGGTGTGGGGAGTGGGGGTCAGTTTAAAAGCATCAATAGCACTAAAATATTTTTTTTAAATGAAAGTGCGGGTGAGATGTATTCGAAATACTTGCATACAGAGATGTTGGCAATACACCCGCATTTATCAAATTATGGGGAGGTTTTTCTAAATTGGGTTAATAGTATTCAAAGTAAGTGGGAAAATTATAACGAGGGGGGTAGTGGATCTGTGGTTTTATTTATAGAAAGTTTAAATGTTAACATTTGTAGGTTTAAAAAGGATTTTATTGTAAGAGGTGGGCATGGGGAGGGAGGGCAATTGAATTAAAAATATCATTCAGATTTAGAGGGGTGTAGGGGGATACAACGAATCTGTTTCGATACGAGGCTGCAGTGTTTCAAGTATGCGTTTTTAATTGCGGCATACAGACCACTTCGAATAGATACCACTAAGAAAAAGTTGGATAAAATGGCAGTTAATGGTAGGGAGGGTTCAAAGTTCCCCAAAGTAGATTTTAATTGTTTAAATGGTCAATACCCCGTGACACTAAAAGGAATAGATATATTTTTGAGCGGGCTAATGCACATTTAAAGATTGGTGTCACGGTGCTACAGTATGAAACAGAATTTGAAGAGGGTCAGCGTTCCGATAAGAAGGGTGTATTATTTCCAGTGCGGGCTCCTTCAATTGAATCAGTAGAATATTGGGTGTGGCTTCTATACACCCCACCCACAGACTCCGATTCAATTGGTCATTTCAATCCGATTACGGATATTAGTAGGGTTCTAAGTGAGGGTAAAAAGGGGGGGGGCGTGGGGGTGCATGCTATTACTGTCCAACATGCCTCTCAAGATTTCGCTCTGATTTAAAGTTAAAGCATCACATGAAACACTGTAAACGTCATGGATACCAGGCTGTGGAGACGGTAAGCGGAGATAGAGCGATCTTACGTTTTAAAAAATTTCAAAACACGCTCCTGCAGAGCAATAAGATCGCTTTGGACTGCGAGGCTAAGCTGACAGACGTGTGCGATCCGTCAAATTCAAATCATGTTAAAATACATGAAGCCATAGGGGTCTCTTACGCTCACGCGCAACGAGATTCCAATAATACCATGCAAGTGCTGGAGGTAGTTGAGATGTTGAGTGACGGTGAAGACTGCATGCGCTCGGCATTGGTCAGTCTAGTCAAAACAGCGAACGGTGCAATTTCGCGCCTTCGTTATACAAACTATCCTATGGTCCTATCACCAGATGACATAGTGGCCATTAAAAATCGTAAAATGTGTTGGGTTTGCAAGGGAGAATTTGATGATGGTGTTGGGAATGGGGGGAGGAGGAAGGTGATTGACCATGATCATTTGTGGCAGGAAATTACATCGGGAGGGAGTAACTTTAGAGGGGTAGCACACCAGTCATGCAATTTAAACGTTAGACAACAATATTTCGTATCTGTTTTTATACACAATTCCAATTACGACTTAAAGTTTGTTCTTCCGGCGTTGGCCCGCATTGCCAAGGGAGGAGTTGTAGATGACGCATGGATAGATGGTTCTTTTTCATATAATATCATACCCAAATCATCGGAGAAGCTACTGCTGCTAGAATTCATGTGGAAAACAGTTGACAAGGGCAACACGTGCCTGAATAAAATCCGTTTTTTAGACTCTTTCAGCTTCTCCCCAAATCTTTAAGTCAATTGATTCAGGTGCAGAAAAGTGACAATTTTGATAGCTTCCCCCTCCTCAAACAGCGCTTCCCCGATGATGAAATGTATGATTTATTAACGTGTAAGGGTATATATCCATATGATTATTACAACTCTGGCTCGAGGCTAGATGAGGTGTCACTACCGCCCATTGAAGCTTTTTACAATTCTCTTACTGAGAGTGAGTGCACCACTAGCGACTACGAATTTGCTAAGAGGGTTTGGGCAAAGGGCGGATGTAAAAATGGGTGGGATTATTGTAAACTTTACTTGGCCAGTGACGTACTCACTCTTCTGGATATTGTGTGCAAAAATACGGATAAAATCTATGGGGAATTTGGGTTGGATTTAGGTTATTATTTTTCCACTCCCCATTTGGTGATGGACTTGATACTTAAAATCAGCAAAGAAGAAATAGGTCTGATCGCCGATGTGGATCAGCATCTGTTTGTAGAGAGATCAATGAGGGGTGGGTATGTTTTTCACGGGGATCGTATCATGAAAACTGATCCGAGTGGACAGCACACCGATGAAAAGTCGGACGCAGTTTTTTTGGATATGAATTCTCTTTACCCATCGGCAATGTCTCACTACTGTTTGCCGTGTGGCAATTATAAATGGCTTGACAATCCCTGTGCTTTGAATTTCCCCGACATTGCCAGTGTTGAGGAGAATGGGGCACAGGGATGGTTTTTTTGAAATTGACGGTGAAATACCCATGGAAATCCATGACTCGGTAAAAGACTTTGTTTTTCCGTGCATAATAGACCGGTGGGTAGGGACTCTCTGAGCCCCTACAATTTATCTTTAGTAGAGGACGGGGAGTATGCACTGGGTACCTTCAAAACAAAAACTAATTGCCGATCTCAACCCGAAACAGAATATCGTTGTTCATCACGTGCTATTGAAATGGATGGTGTCCAATGGTTTCAAGGTCACAAAGATTCATAGAGCCCTCCAATTTGATCAAAAGCCTTACATGAAAACGTTTATTGACACCTTTGTCAGTAAGCGTTCACAAGCGAAAACGAAAGTTGAAAAAGAAGTCTATAAACTCATTTTGAACTCAGCTTTCGGTAAAATGTGCGAGAGCGTACGACACAGAGGTCGATGTGACATTGTAACCAACCCCAAAGATTGTGCTCGAATCATTGCGGATCCAAACTTCACATCGTTCACAATCATAGACTCCAATATGGTTCTCCTACATCGCAAGAAAAGAAACATTGTATTAAATAAAAATATTGCAGGCGGAAGTGCAATAACTGAAATATCCAAGAAACTCATGTTGTCATTTTATTATAATGTATGCAAGGTAGAGTGGCCGATTGAGGGACAAGTTCAAGTGTACTACGGGGACACTGATTCACTCCTGTTAAAAGTCAAAACTGAAAAATCTATTGAATGATTTGGAAAATGGGGAGTACATTAGCTCACGAATGGACTACACTAACTGGGACGAATCCCTCTACCCAGGAGCTAGTGAAACGCCAGGCCCCAAATCAATTGTTAATGTTAAAATCTGAAACGGGTAGCGATCTGATATCCAGTGGTGTGTTTCCTGGACCGAAGGTATACTGTGTGGAAACGCACGGCAAGGATATCAAACAAGTTTGCAAGGGGGGTACCTACACACTTTGTAAAAAATAATTTCGACATGAGTGTGTATAGAAACTGTGTGGAACGTAGTTTAGTGCCAAGGGCGAAAGTCATGGCGATTCGCTCTTTACAATTTAAAAACTACACAGTTAGAGTTGAGAAAAACGCCATGTCTACCATATCGGACAAAGTCTATGTACTTGAGGATGGTTGTGAAGGTATTGCCACACGGTCATTATTTAATTTCAGACCGAGTTGAATGTACAGAGTACAGAAAACAACTCGGTCTAAAAAAATTAACTTAAATTCACTAGAAAAAAAGTATAAATTGGGTGGGAGGTTTTTTTTTTTGGGTAATTAGGTTTTTTTTTCTAATTCTTTTTTTTTTCTATCACAATCAATTTTCAATGTGTGTGTGTGTGTGTGTGTGTGTGTGTGTGTGTGTGTGTTTGCAAGGCAGATCAATTTCCAGTATTTAATACCAGCCCCGGCCGGGCCGCCGCAGCGGGCCCCGGCGCCCGGCGCTTCCGGCCCCGGCCGCCGCAGCGGCCGCTCCCGGGGGGAGGGGGGACCCCCAAAATTTAAAATGTTGTAAATAAAAGTGTGATATTTCAAGTGCACATTAGTCCAATAAATGTTGTATTTTTTTTATAAATAAAATAAATAGAAAAAAAAGTGTATTTATTTAAGTGTTTGTTTTTGTTTTTTTTTTCTAGTGGTTATGTAAATGTTGTATTTTTTTTATTATAAATAAATTTAAAAAAAGTGTATTTTTTTTTATTCATGTTTAATGTGCCTTTTTCAATGTAGTATATTTTTTTAAAGTATTGTCACCTTTTTTATGTATATAATAAAAGAAAATATTATTCTTTATTCTTCTTCTTCTTTCTTCTCGTTTATTATTCTTGAGCGGAGTAGTAGTAGTAGTAATAGGGAAATTATTTAGTCATTAGACGGCCATAGTCTACAGTTAGTTGTCCAGGTGAACTGTTGAAGGGAACATGTATCAATTTAAAACACCATACAGATCGTTTCTGTGTGGACCGTCAATGTCGGGCAAAACAACACTCTTAACTAAAATAATTAAAAATTGTGATAAAATGTTTGTGGAAAAGCCGAAAAAAATCTACTATTGCTATAGTATTTGGCAGGAGTCATATGATGAAATAAAAGCGATTGCTGCCACGACAGGGTTGGTGCAGATACAATTCATACAGGGACTTGATGTTTTTCAGCATTATTGAACAAAACTCTTGGTTGATCATTGACGATCTGGCTGAATCTATTGAACAATGGTCCCAGGAAATGCTACAACTGTTCACTGTTCGCTCTCATCACGAACAGATTTCCGTTACTCTGGTTCTACACAATCTCTTTCATCAGAGCAAATGTATGCGAACACTTGCATTGAACTGCACCTACTATATCATCTACAGAGTTGTTCGTGATTCTAGCTCGCTAATAACTCTCAATAAACAAATCTACCCGGGAGCCCCCAAATTTCTGCTCTCAGCATACAATCAGGCAACTAATAAACCCTACGGCTACATCCTATTGGATCTTAATCAAAATACACCCGAGGATCTGCGTGTAGTCACAGATATTTTTGACAATGAAATTACAGTATATCTCCCCGTGAACACTAAAAAGACCTATTAGTTGCTATCATGACACTGAAGAAACTACATGAAAATAGACATTTGTTTTCAGTTCTAAGCACTTCAAAACCTCCGCTTAGGAAAGCAATACTCAAACACGGTATTGACAACGATTTCATTAATCTAATATCCGAACTTTGTTTAAATTTGATCGAGGGTAATGTTCAAGTGCCAGAAGTAGTTAAGCAACAGGCAAAGCAACATCGTTCCATTGTACGTACATTGGCCTCTAAAAAAGAAAGGAAAGAATTTCAAAAGGAAACGACTTCTTCAGGCGGGCGGTAGCTTTTTCACACTTTTACTGCCAATAATTGCAGGACTTGTAAACAGTTTTTTCTCTAAAGAGAGAGAGAGAATGGCAAAAACCCTATAAATTGACTCCAATAGAACTCGCTCTCTCACCCGTCGAACACTTTGAGAACAATCTGAGTAAATTCCTTGACAATGAAAATATTGAGGATGATAAAAAACTGCTTTTACTTCAAGATGCACTTCGCCGAGTGGACAAACACAAGTCCTATCGGTCGAAGCCCACTGCTGCTGCTGCTGCTGATCCCAAAAAAGAATCATCTCCTCAGGATTCTGCTGCTGCTGGAACACAATTGAAGAAGGAGGAATTGGATTCAATTGTATTGAAAATTGGAAATCTAATGCCCCACTCATATCGTGAACAAAGTAAACGACTCCTAGCCTATCTCTTGGAAAGTGATCACATTCAAGTTGAGAGCAATGGGGCAGGGATTATAATTCAGGGCAAGAGCTATAATCTACTTGATTTAATCTATGATATGGTTACAAATCGTAAAGGACTATTATCATTTGACACTCATCTATACAACTTTTTAAATACATTAAACTTCCCCAAAAGTCTTATTGGCAATAGACAATTCTAAAAAAATTAAATGAACATGCATCATCGTCATCATCATCAACAACAACATTGACACCATTAAAAAATGAACTTGAAGAAGAAGATTTTAAATCAATTTTGGAAAATACTAGCACACCGCTGATAGCTAGACAAAAGCGAAGACGTATCAAGTCATCATCACCACCATCACCACCACCAACAACAGCCAGTATACAAAAGGGTAGCGGACGTTACACAACGTGTTTACGTTCAAAATGGTTGAAGTTCTGAAAGGTGTTTATGAAAATATTGGTGAGGTGGGGAGTTTAAGTTCCCCCACAACTCTTTCCAAAGTCACTGGTGTTCCCACTAAAAATGTACAAGACTATCTACAGAATGAATCAAGTTACACTCTGCATAGAAATCATAGACTTCGTGCCAATCAATATCGAAAAACTAAAGCCTTTTACCAATTGCATATAATGCAAGCAGATCTCCTGACTCTAGATGGCTTCAACGGCGTCACAATACACCGTACAAGTACATTCTACTTGCAATCAGTGTTTATAGTCGTTATGCATATGCAATTCCATTGCGATCAAAGAGAGGTGTGTTGAAGTTGCTCAGGCCATTGAAAGTATTCTCCAACAGGATACGTATAAAAAAATTCAAACGGATCGCGGTAGTGAATTTGTTAATCCCCATGTTGCAAAAGTACTAGAGAAATATAGTACACTGCTCTATCATAGTCACAGTCCTATAAAGGCTGCATTGGCCGAACGATTGATAAGAACTATTCGACTTTTAATTTCAAGATATTGTACATTGAAAAATACATCGGCTTTTATTCATGATCTTGAAAAATCATGTTGATTTATAATCAACGACCTCATCGATCATTGTCCAACTCTACGCCAATGGAAGTTCATCATTCTGATCATGATACAATTGACACCTTTCTTAAACAGTATTCCAATGAATCGTCGGCTGTCAAGAAGAAGAAAAATAAATTCAATGTTGGTGATACTGTCCGAATTAATAGAACAACTAATGTTTTTGAAAAGGGGAATTACTTGTGGTCCACCGAACTTTTTAAGGTGGCAAAAATCCTAGACACTAAACCCATAACTTATCGTTTGCGTGATACCAAAGATGAGGAGATTCTCGGCGGCTTTTATGACTATGAACTACAAAAAGTTAAAAATGCCAGTGAAATCTATCAAATTGAAAAGATATTAAAGAGACGTACTCGTGGGGGTAAGAAACAGTTACTTGTTCGATGGCTAGGATACAACTCTGATTTTGATTCTTGGATCGGTGTTGAAGATATTGACAATGCCCAATGATTTCTATGTAACTTTCATGTCCAACGTTTCCGATCCTCTCTACAATGAGTTGAATACGACAAGTGATTTTTGGACAAAAACTCTCCCCCGCCGTCAAATTTGACGGTGCATATGAAGTGGCTCTTGTCGACTGTATTCTCAAAAATACCTATGACATCCTGAGAAAGGATCGTAAATATGAAATAAAAATACGACCGTTTGAATTCGGTGATGAAGGTGCAATGGCAACTTTTGACTCTAATCAGTACCTATTGCTAACATCCCCTACAGGGAATACAATAACATGCATGAACTGTGTCGAGTTATCAACAAAAAAATTGCAAGTCGAAAAAAAGGTGGTTTCACTTTCAATTACTCGACGGAACAAAGGAGAATTTATATTACCAATCCATTTGAGAATGAAAGAATTTTCCTCAATGAGAATTTACGTGAGGTTCTTGGTTTAAAAAAACGTATTATTAAGACAGAAAATTTCAGTGGTAGTGACCATGTTATCTATGCAGACTATGCACCCAGCTTCTCCACGGACACTTGTATATATTTCTCTACGCTTCATTTGTGGAAACATCTCGGGTTGGTAATTCAAATGTTCCCCTCCTACGAGTTCTTGAACGAAAAACCAATCAAGAACATGTTCACCACTACAATATAAAGCATCTTCAGTATATTCCCGTAAACACTTCCTATTTGGAACTCTGTCAGTTAACACTAAGAACTGAATTAGGTGATCCAATAGCAATTTCAAAAGGCTTAGCAGTGATTACATGTCATTTTCGACCCATTGTCAACGACAACGACGGTACAATAACCTAAAAAATGAACAATAGAAGAGTTCCATTTGTCTGTCCCGATATTGACTGTTATGTTGGTGCTTTGAGTCCACGTCAAATAGGCAATGGATTGGACTACTACAAGGGGCGTACTACAATGTCTGGCTATGGTCTTGGTAGCTGGTTTGCTAGGCTATTTCGTTCTGCACTACCCCTTGCCAGAAAATATCTTGTACCTGCTGCATCAAATTTTGCTGCCTCCACACTACAGGACTGGGGGTCGGGCAAGAATTTCAAGGAGAGTGTTAAGGAAAATATTAGATCTTCAGCAAGAGCCGTTGGTGAACAATTAAAATCTAGACAAAATGGGGAGGGATTGAAAAGGATGCGTTCGCGTCATTCACTCATCAGTCTCCACCCAGGCAGGAAGCAAAGGACATCAACAAGGACTTTGAGGAATAAAACAACGAAGTCCAATAAGCAACAGAAGAAGAAGAAGAAAAGAAAAAGATTGTTAGATCAAAGAAGGATTTCTTCTCTTAAGATGACTTATCTCCCCCACAAGGAATCATATCCATCAATCAGTTCCTCATTGAATCTATTCAATGCTGAAAATGTTGATGTCAGTGTCAAGTATGGCTACTATGAACAATTTCACCCTCAACAAACCCCTCTCGGAAAATATACACTTTCAAATATTTTCCAATGAAGACTATTTCATTGATTTGTCGTCAACATTTATTGATTTAAATGTTGTGGTGAAGAAAAAGACAGATAATACAACTCCAAATGCCGGCGATGGTCTCTCCTATGAAAACTGTATTCTACACAACCTATTCAAACAAATTAATGTATTATTAATGGAACATTGGTGAGCACTAGCAATAATTTATCCAACTATGCAAGCTACATACAATTTATGATGATGACGCCAAAGGCGTACAAGGAGATGAGAGGACAATCATTGGGCTATGAATATCGAACAGGTGTTGATACTGACGGTGAGTTGACTACAGCAGTGACCCAGGAGTATCATCTAGTTGGAAAATTAAATCATGAGATATTCAATATATCCCAATGGCTACCCCCCAATGTCAAGATTGACATAAAGTTACAGATGGCCCCATCGAATTTCATTTTGAGAAAAACACTTCCTGCAGCACCCGATGCAAATGTCATTATCACATCGGCAATTCTCCACGTCCGAAAACAACAGGTTATGAGCTCTGTTGCATTGGCAGTGGAAAAGCTAAGAGCCAATGGCAACAACATTAAACTTCTTGTCCCCCATACAATCACCAATCAACGTCACATTGCCACCGGCTCTCGTAGCTATAGCGATTCATCATTTATCAATGGAGAAATCCCATCAAAATTGGCTTTGGCCTTTGTGAAGAGTGGGAGTGCCGTTGGATCCTGGACTGAATCCCCCCACGATTTTAATTTTTTTGGTCTATCTAGCCTCGTGTGCAAAGTGAATTGTATTCCACTGTACACTCTATCATTTGACAAAAAATCCTATAGAACTCTGTACGAGTTGACAATGCAATCCCTAGATCATGACTCTCAACTATTTGAAAATGGAATAACAGATTCAATGTTTTCAAAAAATCATGGGGTTTTATTGTTTTGGATTTGTCAGGCACACAGGATATGAGCATAGTACGAACAGGGAATGTACGTTTAGAGTGTACATTTGCCAATGCTCTGACTGAGAGTATCACGCTAATATCACTGAGTCAATTTGAAACCTATTGGGAAATCACGCCCGACGGCAGTGTTCTACTAGACCTAGCACCATGAACACAAACCAAATAATCAACGTATTTAGTATGGATCCATACATGTCCCGGTACAAGTCCTATTGCATACCTTCGGACTTCATTGAAAAAATTCCAAGTGTTAACAATACCCTGATAATTGTTAATAGTAGTCCGTCGACTTTGAAGACCGGTCATTGGCTAAGCATCTTTCAAACAGCGAAGAATATTGAATTTTTTTGACCCTCTTGCCTATCGTATAAATTCTACGCACCATACATCAGCAACTTTATTGAAAGCAGTGGGAAAAACCATTATTCAAAATCTACGAAGAGTACAGGATTTAACGACTAAGACATGTGGCTTTCATGCACTACTCTTTTTCATGTTCAGATGTCGTGGCTACACCTACAAGCAGTTTCTCGACATCTACGTTGACTTACCTCAATTGAACGACTTTCTAGTGGAGAATATACTTACAAGTGTATTTAATATTGATTTTAGTGCCCTAAGAATAAAATGTTCTAAAGATGTATTGAAATTGTTTATTAATAAAAAAAAATTATATACATGATAAAAACGACTTTTCTACTCTTTAGATTTCATCCACTACTAGGTATTTGTCGACAACAACTAGTGCAGGTAGATTATCTGAATTCACAGTGTACTGATCCTGATGTAGTGCAATGTCAGGGTCACATTTTCTACAGTAGAGTGTGACTTCACTCTTGTCATATCTCTTTGTATAGTCAATGATACTATTCTCATTCATTCTATAGAATTCACATGTTTCAATTTGCCTATTTGAAGCAATTTCACAAACAGTGTCCTCAAGTGTCGAATCACATTCCGTCACAGCCAAATAAAAATCAGTGGGCTTATAATCATAACACCCAGTGTCTTCACAACGATGACGTAGAAACCATATTCTTTTGTTGTTCCAACAGTTGAATCGTTGACCCGGTTCCTCCTCCCAGAACAATCTAAAACCACGACGATACCAATCTCGTAGCAATAAACTAAAATCACGGTTAGGATTCTTTCCAATCATACCGGGATATGTACTCTCCCACTGCTTGCATTTATCATAATGACAATTGGAGCATAGGTGACCTCTAGGATGAGAATCACACACCTCTTTCAAGACAGGAATTACATCCTTTAATTTGTATAGCATATCCTCTATGCAATTTACACGGGTTGCATAATCTACACTTTTCATCATACTCCTCAATCATTGTGCAATTCTCACATGATGACCAGCTGCCCTGTGTATACATACATAACGGACATGTATGGAACATTTTGTCATGTGTTAACGCTCTCACTGCCACAATGAAACTGAGCTAGCAACAAAAAAAAATGTCTGAGAGAGAGAGAAAGGAGTAAATCATCCTTGAGCACCATCTTTCTTATGAAAAAAAGTCCTAAATTTCTAAACTAATGTTTAAAAGCATATCCACAATATCATTTTGTCGTGTCGTGATCAATATATCAATAAATTGTGTAAATGCATTTGGACCACGATGTAGAAGCTTCATACAATAGTCTAATGATGGAGAATCAGTTTTCATTATATCGACAAGCATTCCTCGAGAAAATATCTTCCTTTGAATAGACAACTCTAGAAAATCATCATCTAGAATCAAACGTTTTTCCATAAGAACTAGATTCCTCATGATTCGCTCTTTCTCGAATCTATCCATTTTTTTTTTTTTTTTTTTTTTAGTCCTAACTCTCTCACGATCAACTTCAGACTAATCAGAATTTCTTTTTTCTACTCTAGAAAATATACGCTTGTCTACTATAGAAAGAAAAAAAAAATACCATTGATTTAGAAACATTTTTATTGAACATAATTACAATAGTAATATTCACTGATGCATTTTGTTCTCATCAATATATTTCGATAGGACATCTAATGCTGACCGAAGTTTATTTATATGGAGAATATTCACTTTTCCAGCAAAACACAGCTGCTCCTCCTGCTTAAATTTGCTTAATGATATCACATATCTTGCATACATAATGTCCCATTCAAGACATAGTCTACACCCAGCGGTTATTTCCACAGCTACATTAGGTAGTCGTATATCGCTGCTGCTGCTGCTGTCGGGTTCCATCATTAATCTCCAATAGTGTAAATGCACACACTCATTTTTTTCTCCACTAATATCCTCTCAAATAAACTATTCTCTTTGAATTCAATTCTCTTACTAATATGAAATACAATGAAAATTACTCCTTATATCCGAATCCAACTACTAATCAAGTAGTTAGTGTGACCATCGCTCTCTCTCTCTGATTGTCCTCCAAAAAATGGTGTCATAATAGAAAACATGTCTATCAACCCATGTAGAGTTCATTGTAATAGGCAAATGACCCTGGTAACCGTACAATGCATTGAAAACCCACACACATATCCATGCCTCAGGCGTAGGTTTGCGTGTAGGTTTTCAATGCATTGTACGGTACTACTCCTATGCTAAGCTTACATTCCAAAGTATATTTAAAAAATGCATTACACACAGGAAAAAGTCTTCAGCTTTTGTCTCAGCATGAACCAAGTAAAAAACGGACCATAGGAAATCTTGCAACGAAGTCGATCAAATTTGATATCCTACTCTAGAAAAGCAACTTTTCATAAGATACATGTGTTATATAATCTTTTATCAGAAGATATGCGTGTTATCTAATCTGGTATATGAAGATCAGTTTTGGTCAAAAATTGCATTGTATTTTGACATTATCTTTTTGCTCTGAGGCATAACCTACAACCGTTGTCCCTGATCTCTAGGGGATTGTGTCCACCCTGAAGACGTTGTTATATGCTTATTGTAGCATATAACAAAATGGCTATTTCATAATTTTTGATCGAATGTGTTTGGAGGAAAATATATGTCAAGGAGGGGGGAGGCTAGTTTCCCTCTGTCACGTTTGACTCTTAAAAAGGAGCTAGAAACTATACATTTCCAATTGAATGAGCCTTCTCAAAAGCTCACATAACCACCCTTTCATAAAGACCTTATATGCCACTGGGGCATAACTTACAACCCTTACCCCCATACTCTGAGGGGGGGGGTGTCAACCCCAAAGACCTTTTTATGTGATATTTGGACCATTTTGAACAAATGGCTATCTCAAAATTTCAACGGAATGAATTTGGAGAAAATATGACGGGGGAGGGGGTTTAGCTGCTCTCCCATCACTTTGAATCTTAAAAAAGGCGCTAAACTTCTGATTTCCAATTCAATGAGTCTCCTCCAAAGTTTTATACGACCACCTTTTCCATAAAAGGTGGTACACTTTTCAAAAATAACACTTTTCAAAAGATACATGTGTTATATAACAGAAGATACGTGTCTTATCTAATCTTGTATATGAAGATTCAGTTTTGGTCAAAATTGCATTGTATTTTCATATTATCTTTTAATAGCTTCTAGATACGCTGATGTCCCTTCAAATGTGCTCTTAAGCATCTGTCTATGATGTGTCAGTGCCAGGTAGTAGTGTAATGGTGTTTATGTGTTTTCAGTGTTGTGGTGAATTGTAAATCTCCTATTTTAGGTTTCCGGCTTTGTTGATTTAAACAGTGCATTTTTTATTTCTATGTGGGGTTTCAGGCTATGTTTCAAAATTTCAATAAGTTTGTTTTCGCAAAAAAAAAACTTTACCCTTAAAATTGACCAAAATGATACTTTAGTCAGCTTTAAATGGCAATTCTTCCTCACTTGACTGTCTTTTTTTAACACGTTTTCAAGTTTTCGGCTACTATGAGCTAGAGCTCGGTATTAATTACGCTGCATTTTACGCTACAGCCATGATTTGAAAAAAAATTTATTTGATTTCCGTTCGTCTCTAATGGTACATCCAGAGCTACCCTAAATGCAAGAACGGCTACCACTCCAACCCGGCTCTTTAATCAAGAATTAACTGTTGCAAAGCAATCCTTTGAGAAAAAAGCGCTCATTTACTGCGTTTCTTTTCGAAATTAAACGAACTTTTTGAGGGTTAAAGTACGGCAATTTACGTCCCTGCTTATGATTTTGTAAGGCTTCAATGGAAAACTAAGTTAAATGAAGCCTTAAAGCTTATATCTAAATTAACTGTTTATTTCGTATAGACTATGCGCATCTTCAGGAGCGAAAATGGCACGGCACGGCATTACTGATTTGAAACTGGAAGGCTCAATATACTATTTTTAAAATAATTTCATATCGATTGCCAATCGCCGAAATTTCATTGGTTACTTATATGCACACTTTGGGATAAAATTATCGTTTTGCACCAGAGAACAGCAGAAAACACCACTTGGCTTTAACACAATCCTTTTTCAAACAGTTCGTGGTAACGAACTGTAAGTAAGGAGCGACCAGGCTCAATAGTAACCGAAACTCTAAAAAACGGAATATTGATACCAATAGATACAACAAAATAATCAAATTTTTATGCTGATGTCAAATATATAAGTTTCACCAAGTTTATTTTTACCTGTCAAAAAGTTACGTGCCTGGGACAATTTACCTTATTTTCGAATTAAAGGAGGAAACATCCCCTAAAAGTCATAGAACCCTTAATGAAAATCACACCATCAGATTCAGCGTATCAGAAAACCCTACTGCAAAGGTTTCAAGACCCTATCTGAAAAAATGTAGAATTTTGTAAAATTTTTTTCCCAGAAGAAAGCTCATTTTTTTTCCAGGGGTGATGTATCGGCCTAGTGGTCCTAGAATATCGTGAGAGGGCTCATTCAAATGGAAATTAAAAGATCTAGTGCCCTTTTTAAGTGTCCAAAAAATGGAGGGCAACTAGGCCCCCTCCTACGTTCATTTTTCCACAAATTCACCCGATCAAAATTTTGAGATAGCCATATTGTTCAACATGGTCGAAAAATATAATAACCATGTCTTTGAGGATGAATTAATTCCCCACAGTCTCCGGGGGAAGGGCTTCAAGTTTTGAACTTTGCCCGATGTTTATATACAGTATTGGTTATTGGCATGGGCGTACGCAGCATATTGTCTAGGGGGGGGGGCAGTCGATAGTGTGATGGAGTTTTATCAACTGCTTTTTCCAAACCATCTGCTTTTTCAGCCATATCTACTGTAAAATTTGAAGGTCTAGCGGGGGGGGGGGGGGGGACAGCTTGCCCTCCCCTGCCCCCCCTCCCTACGCCCATGGTTATTTGGAAGTGCACAAACGTTTTCAGGTGGGATTTTTGACTCTTTTCTCACAACTCTATTTTTTAAAACGATAAAAAAAACTTTAGTGTAAATAGCGAGGCGCTGAGAAGGGGACAGTCCCTTTCATATACGGAATAATTTCTGTTCGTTTTAAGTTTTTAATGTCGCTCCTTACTTTCAGTTTAAAAAAAAAATGTTTTTTATTTAATCTACCTAAAACGGACAACATAAATTTAAAATATCCTTGCTAATGAGCTTTATTCAGGTACTCTAGGATTATGGTTCAAAATGATCATCCCTAGCAAAAAAAAAAAAAAAATCCATCCGTAACCATCCTTCTAAAAAAAAAATTAATATTTCCCACGTTTATAGATAGTGGCTTGAAACATTTGAAAAGGGCGTGCTGAATTTAATGGCATAATTTTCATCATATTACTTGACCACTTTTGGGGGGTATTTTGTCCCTTTTTCGAAAACTAGGCAAATATTCTCTAGCTGGTACCCGTTGCTGGATAACTTTAAACTGAATGAATTTATTCATTTGGATCACAATAAAAATCTGATTCTTTCGATGCATATGCTGTTATCACTGCTCCTTTTTCTAGAGTTTTGGTTACTATTGACACGAGTCTCTCCTTTCCTACAGTTTGTTATCGCAAATTGTTTGTTTATTTAATACAAATAAATCTATCTAATTCCATAAAATAAGGTACATGGGTAATTAAAACCTTCCAGGACTTAAGTCATATAAAATAATTAAAAAGGAAAAACGAAGAAACCAAAACCTCTTACCTTCATGGTTGTTTGTGTTGTACAGGACACTACACTGAAGAGATTAACCTAAGATCCAGTTAAGCTCAGATTTATTATATACACATTGGCAAGGTTGAACGAACTGCTAGGAAATGTAAGCCCAAGCTGGCATAGTTCATCATATTTCCTGCGCATGTCATCAACAAACTTTGGCCCGCGAAATGTCATCCAGTTTTCATCGTTTGACCTGCCTTATCCAAATGGTCAAGCTCGTTATATAACTTCAGTTTTTTTTTTTTTTTAATTGTGTTATATATTCCAGAATTATAATGGAACATCTTGCCACGGTACTTACAACTGTGCCGATTGTTAAACGGAGCAACCCGAAAATTTTTGGCAACTCTTATAAAACTCCAGAAATATGAAAAACTAGAACGCAATTGATTTGAGCAGAAGGTTTAAAAAGACTATAATATTTTACTATGGGGCCAAATACTTATTTTGAATGAAAATTCATAAATCCCAAGAATTTTATTTGCATAAAATGCAGTTCTGTGAAACATCAAAGTGGAATAAGTATGTAGCACCCTTTTGTATTTTTCGGTTTTATTGCTCTTCCATTAGATATATTATTTGTCGAAGAACGTTAAAAAATTTTATCTAAGTTTTGTGCAAATAATAAATACTTGTATACTTCTTTAAATTGTTAATCATAAGACAAAAAGAACCATAAATAGAAGACGCGAACAACATAATTACCACAAAACGGTATAATGACAATGACGTTGTTTTTTGTTGTTTGTTCATTAGTTTTCAAATATGAAAAATACGTGATTACAAGTAATTGATTGCTCTGAAAACTTTTCAGTGTTATTTATGTGTTTGTATTTGAATGGAAAATTTGACATAAGTATGATAATTAAATATTAAAATTGATATGATGTAAGATGAAAGTTTATGAACAAAAACTATTACAAGCTAATAAAGCCGAATTAGCGTTCTAGGTCAAACAATAAAAAGTTCAAGACATAAAGCATTAGCATAAAATAAGTAAAAAAGAATTAACAATAAAACATACAAGTCGAAAATATGTAATGAAGAACAAGAATTCTTGTTTTTTTTGACAAGAAGGTCAATAAATATAAACCCCAACACCTTTTTAACTTTTGGAACATCGAACTGTTTCGTGGAGTGACAAAATAAACAGAATTAAAAAAAGAGAAACAACCATATTTATTTAAGGAAGGACACTTAGACTTATTTAGGAACTCCGTGATAAAGCGAGTCAAATTCCTTAGAAACTTTCTTAGCAATAGCATGCATCAGCAAGTAAGTTCGGACGGCGGGCGAGGCTAAGTGGGGAGGACACTGTGAGAGGGGAGGTTGTGAAAACTAATGAAAATACAATTAATACGGGAAATGATGGACTTGACAAATGTAAAGAAATATTATTCCTCCTTTCTTTTAAAGCGGTAGGTGTGTTACATTATTTAACTCGTATTTGAGAAAGGAACATTTTAAAACCGGTAAAATTCAAAAGTAAATCTTACAAATTCTCATTAATTACAATGTTCGACAAATAAATTTTATTAAAATGAAATTTGATGTTCTCACTAAAATCAGACTTATTTGGTACTATAGGACTTTCTAATTACTCCCCCAAATGTTTGTTATCTTGCCCCTTACTATTGTAGCTACCCTAAATAAATGGATACTATAAAATAGCAGAAATAGTCCTAAATATTTGCAAACTCATTTCACATTTTAGATTCCCGGATATCCGTCCGGTAGCGGAAAATAAATTTTAGTTGGACGGGGTACTTACAGTAATCATCGACAATTAGTTTCTTTTCTCTTTCAAGATTCTAAATTTTAGATTCGTTTCATGTATCAAACAGTGATAACGAACCGTAAGCAATGAGCGGTGCAGCTCAATAGTAGCTCAAATTCTAATTTACAGGCTTGATAACAATAGATACATCAAAAGAATCGAATTTTGATGCCTATTCAAAATGTAAAATTGATCAAATTTAATGATACGAATCAAAAGTTACGAGCCTGAGAAAATTTGGCGAATTTTTGAAAAAGGGGAGAAACACCCCCAAAACATCAAGTTATCTTAATGAAAATCACTCTATCAGATTCAGTATACCAGAGAATCCTGCTGTAGAGGTTTCAAGTTCTTATGTACAAAACTGTGGAATTTTAGGTGGGAGGATCTACCCACGGATGAATTTTTCATGGGGATAAGGAGTTTTCCATGGAGGGGGAGCCAGAAATTATTACGTATATTGGGGGGGGGTCGCCCCCTCGTCAATACCTCAATCTTTACACTAAAGGTTTTTTCAGTACTTTAAAAAAGCTATTTATTCTAATTAAATGGCCTTTCAAACAGTTCATGGTAACGAACTGTAAGTAAACAGCGACGCGGCTGAAAAGTAACCGAAACTCAAAGAAACGGTATTTTTATACCGATAGATATATCAAAAGAATCGTCTTATAACGTTGATTCCAAATATGTAAGTGTCATTAAGTTTAGTGTTACATATCAAAGGCTAAGAGCCTGTGCAAATTTGCTTCATTTTCAAACAAGGGGAAACACCTCCGAAAAGTTGGAGAATCACCTGAAAATCATAACATGAGATTCAGCGCATAAGAGAACCTTATTTCAGAGGTTTCAACCTCCTATCTAAAAATATGGAATTTTCTATTTTCTGCCGGAAGAAAGGTCACGGAATGCATGTTTATTTGTTTGTTTGTTTTGTTTTTGCTTTTTTCAGGGATGATAGTACCGACCCAGTGATCCTAGAATATTGGGAGAGGGCTAGAATATCAGAGACCTTTTCTCCCAAAATCGTCTGATCAACATTTTGAGATAACCATTTTGTTCATCATATTTGAAAGGCCTGTTGACTATGCCTTTCGATATAACATGACTCCCCCACAGCCCCATGGGAAAGGTCTTTAAGTTAAAAAGTTTACCCATTGTTTACGCATAGAATTTGTTCTAGGAAAGTGTACATACATTTTTGGGCGAGGGAAAGAATTTTCTGCTGGAGTTTTTCCCGGAGAAATTCTCCATTGGGAGGAAAATTTTCTATGGATAACTTTGTCAAGGGAAGTTTACATTAGGGAATTTGTCAAAATTCCTATACAAAATTATTTTATGTCTTCGCTTTCTCTTTTTCGTCTTTAATTTTTTCGTCTTTCTCTTTTTAATTGACGGGAGTAAATTTTGACCGGGACTGAATTGCCCAGAGGATACTTCCATGGGGAGGGGGATTTCTCTATAGAGGTTGGGCCAGATTTCCTGACATTATTTAAAAAAAAGATCAAAAATAAATATAAAAAAACAAGTTTTTTTCAACTGAACGTAAGGAGCAACATTAAAACTTAAAACAAACAGAAATTATAACGTATATAAAGGGTTTGCCTCCTCCTCAGCACCTTACTCTTTACACTAGTTTGAATTTTGTCCCAATTTCTTAAGAACGATTCCTGAAAGACAAGGTTAATTTAATTAGAACAATAAGAAGCATTTTTTAAAGTATTAAAAAACTTTAGCGTAAAGAGGGAGGTGTTGAGGAGGGGGTAACCCTCTTCATATGCGTAATAATTTCTGTTCATTTTAAGTTTAAATGTTACTCCATACTTTCAGTTGAAAAAAAACTTTTTTTATTTCATTGCAAGAAAAACTTCAGATTTTTATCAGATATTGAAAAACTTGTGGTTTTTTTGCATATTATCGATACTCGTCCTTTATATATGATTAATTTTGAAAAGAAAAGTATTTCTAATGGAAGCAAAGAAAGTATTTTTTTATTTAATATGATTCAGGAGTCATTCTTAGAGAATTGGTATAAAATTCGAAATTTAGTGTAAAAAGCGAGGCACTGACAAGGGCCCTCATATGAGTAATAATTACTGGTCGTTTTAAGTTTTAATTGTATCCTTATTTTCAGTTGAAAAAAAACTTGTTTAGCTCCCCACTCTTTTTCTTTTGCCACCCTCTTCCGCAAACACTTTATCAGTTTCATCAAATATTCAGTAAATTTATCTTCACTTCTGGAGTCTTCAGACTCAGAAAGGCCGTCTGAATCATTTTCACCAGTTGCTTCGACATCTTTGACATCATCAGAGGATTCCAAGCAACCCTTTTCAGGGATGTCATTAGCTAAGTTTTGAGTAGATCAAAATCCAAGAGCGTGCGTAGCAGACAAATAAAGACAATGTGCAGAACATAAAGTTCATGTGAGTGCTTCTAGCTCACAGACTTTGCAGACGTTGTTACCAAAATCAGTCACAACTTGGAAAATCTTATCTGTCAGCGAAAACTTCTATAAAATTCGAAATCTAGTGTAAAAAGCGAGGCACTGACAAGGGCCCTCATACGAGTAATAATTACTGGTCGTTTTAAGTTTTAATTGTATCCTTATTTTCAGTTGAAAAAACTTGTTTAGCTCCCCCCACTCTTTTTCTTTTGCCACCCTCTTCCGCAAACACTTTATCAGTTTCATCAAATTATTCAGTAAATTTATCTTCACTTCTGGAGTCTTCAGACTCAGAAAGGCCGTCTGAATCATTTTCACCAGTTGCTTCGACATCTTTGACATCATCAGAGGATTCCAAGCAACCCTTTTCAGGGATGTCATTAGCTAAGTTTTTGAGTAGATCAAAATCCAAGAGCGTGCGTAGCAGACAAATAAAGACAATGTGCAGAACATAAAGTTCATGTGAGTGCTTCTAGCTCACAGACTTTGCAGACGTTGTTACCAAAATCAGTCACAACTTGGAAAATCTTATCTGTCAGCGAAAACTTCCTGATTGCAACTTTGATTTCTTAAAGAATGTTAATAGCTGTATGATAATTCTTAATCCTTTTGAAGTGTGAAACATAGTGGTGCAACTTCTGCTCATTTTTCATCTTCCTGGGGTAACAGGCAATGATACATATAAAGTCAGATCCTTTTGCAGACCAGCAGTTAAAAGTCAAGCTAGCCTGATTGGCAGACCTTAAAGCAGCTTTCAGCTTAACTTTTTTGTTTCTGGCAGCAACGTGAGGATGGGTGGTTCCTCAGGATGGTACTTCATTGTCTTTGTTTTTTTTAAATAAGCTGTTTCATATCCGGCTTAACAAACACAGAAAGTGACAATTGTCCTTAAACAGTGTTTTACAGCAGAGCTTCGGCAGAGCAGCTTGTTTTGATCAATTGGAAATAAAGAATGATCGCAAGCCTGCTCTTCTTGTTCCAGATTGTAGCGATAAAAAAAATAGACTGGTGTTAATTGTGGTAATAAAGATTGACCGCGTCAAATGTAATATTATGGTTTTAAAGCTGTGAACTTACACCTTATAAGTTCTCCGATAGCGCCACTTATAGCGCTAAAGACTGTGCCATATGTAATATTATGATTTAAAGCTGTGGCGATTAAGATGCACCAAATGTGGCAATGAAGTCTGGGGCCACAAATGTAATACTATGATTAAAAGCGGTGTACCGATCGCGCCACTCGTTGAAAGCGAGAAAAAAAAAGCGTGGCTATAGTAGGTTAGAAATTCTCCAACTATCCATTTGGGAGCGTAACCTCGCTTCCTCGGGTTATCACCGTGTCGATTACCTCTAATGTTATGTAGAAATCAGATTCCTGGGAGCGTTACCGATGGGGGCATACGAACTAGTTGCCTGCTGTGCGGTGGATACAGACACATAAATAAAACAAATACAAATAGAAAAGCAATAGTTTTATTGAGACTTACATTTAGGTGTACAACAGTTCTTCACTTCAACTGACAATGACAGAGGCAAGGATTAAATTGGCTCTCAAAAATAATCATGATGGCAATAGAGACAATCCATAATTGAAACGAAAAACAGTTTTTTTCACTATATCACACAAGTATAGCTTCTGCGCTCTACTAGCTTTTTCACGATTGGCCCAAGTCCTGTGGAGGGGGCCGCTGCCTTGTAATTATGTTCGCAAACTCACTTCATTATGCGAACTATCTATCCAATGATTTGTTTTAAATATTTCGATGACTTAAACATTGACACTGCTCTTATAACTTAACTTCCTGAGAAACTTTGTATCTATCATTTTTTTTTATTACCAATTATCTAGCGTCGTTGTTAGGCTGAGGCAAAAACGCAGTTTCTCTTTTTTGCTGATTAAGAATTTACACTCTTGGAAACGGGATTTGAACTTAATTAGGGGAAGTCTAATTTATGTCGGAATTATCTTTAGAAAGAAGGAATTTTATTTTTTTGTATTTTAAATATATCACATATTACTCACGGTGCAAGATTTCACTAATCCATTGGCCTCTGTGTCACTTGCTTTGCTATCTGGAGCTTTCTTTAGGGAAGCATCCTGACTAGATGTATTTTTTGAATGGGTTTGTGTTTGTTGTTTGCTGAACCAGCGGCAGATATTTTATCTTTGTGCATATCAATTGTATGCTTCCTTTTAAGACGATATATCAATGTCATGGTAGAAGCTCCCTTAGTCTTTAGAGGTACTTTACAGAAGTTGCACCTGATACTTTTTTTTCCGTAGGTAACCCAAAGAAATACGTTCTAGTTTTGCTTGGAGTAACAACATCGTCATCAGAAGATGATGGCATGCTTTTTCTTACAACAAAGCTTGATTTTGCGATTTTTAAAAAAACTAAAAGCATCTTCCAGTAACCTGCCATTTCGAAAATTGTGCATCCACCCAAATGTCTAACTTCATTAACCTCAGATGCTTAACTAGGTGGAAAGGGACCAATTGCCCCCCCCTCCCCTTCCCCGAGCTGTTTTGTTGGCACATTAAGCCAAGAAAATTTGTCAGCAAATAAAAGCAAAATGACAGTTCTCAATTACGGTTTCCTATAAATTTAGACCCTTTTCAGCACAATATATTTCAAGGGAATTTCTCAATAATTTTCAAGGGAATTTTCTCGTCTATAATAGGCATTTTAAGAGACAAATACAAGAAATAATATATTACTTAGTGATATTTTTTTATTATTTCTTCTTGTGCTGTATGGTAAAAATGCCATGTTCACCCAAAAATTGGTATACAACTGAAGGAGGAAAGTGTATCAGCAATTTATAGAACTTTGACCCCTCCTGAAAGGTAAAATATCCTCTTGATTCCTTGTAGATCCCACCAGGAAGATAAATTCTTAAAAAAAAAAAAAAAAAAAAAAAAAAAAAAAAAAAAAAAAAAAAAAAAAAAAAAAAAAAAAAAAAACAACAATGATGCGTTACAATATTCTTGGCTATGGCGGAGAACTTACTGGAAATTATTGGAAGAAAAGTAAGCATACATTCGAATAGTGCCAATATGGTTCACCACGTTGAAAAACTGCTGAAACGACTACTAAAGTGCGGGGCAATTGCCATAAGCTTCATGCCCTTATAGCTTTTGACGTATCCAAAAATTTGGGGAGAGGAAAGAGCTAAGCCTGTATGCTTTCGTTTTACTTGACAAATTCGTAAGGAAGGAAACGGGAATTTACCTAAAATTCTGATCTCAAATTTTCAATTAAAAACATGTGTAATTGTCACGAAATGTTTTTCCTGAACTGATTTAGTTAACTTGTACGTGATAATTGGAGGCAAGTCAACCACAGCTACATCAATTAAGGGATGCTAACCGGTCTGATCTTACTTAATTACTTTTAACGAATCCAAATGTAGTTACATTGATGTAATCTAGAATTTATTTTTTTAGGGAATTTATTTAGAAAATGCACTGCAACAAAAAACGTTTTGTATTAATTTGATGCTACAAGGCTAAAACAATTTTTTTTTTACATTGTTACAGAAGTAGTAAAGAGAACAAAGCCAAAAAGCATGGACACATAGATCCATTTTTAGACTTAAGCTTATTAACGATATATAATTGATCTAAACAGACAGTTCTAGCATGTGCGGAAGGTTATATGTAAAACCACTACGACTACTGCTATGGCTTTTTTTAGAGATTAATACCAGGAATCATTAGTATGAAACTGAAAGCAGACAAAAGTAGATATAAAAGAAATAATAGCCTTTCCTCAAAAATCTTCTGAAAAAGTAGAAATTTTGGTATCTTGAACCAGTTCTTCGTTTTTCTGCATTTTGGGAGATTTATATTTTCTTTTAAGTAAATTTTATGCAAGAATTTAGGCAGATTTTACTAAAGTTACTTTTTAAAAAGGTACTTTTTAGCTTCCGCTTTTTTAATTTACAATGCTTTTTAATTTATCTTGGTTCTTTTTCTATATAAAATGATTCTAAAATATTAAGTGGAACAATAATTTCGAAAACAATGTATTTGCAGCTTCTTTTACGAAAAAAACGAGATTTCCATTAGTGAATATCTTACATTTCCCCGTGATTTGGCTTCCGTACGCTAATAAAAATGATATATAGATAAGTCGAACCTTATTAGCAAGAAAATACAAAACAATACTCTGAAATGTGGCTACTTTTAGGGACACTCACATGATGTTTTTTTTTTTTTTTTTTTTTTAATTAACATTTTGTTACTGCTAAATATCTTATAAAAGCAAAAAACATTTAACACTGACCTTTTTAAGATAGATGTTTACAAGCCACAGAAGAAAAAGAAGCTAGCATGAATTTCAAGGCCGTATCCAGTGGCGGTCAGGAGGTTTGAACCCTCGAAATGTTTGCCCAACTCTTGAAAACGTAACAGAAATGAATAAAAATTATTTTGTGCGCTTTATAAAGTTTCTTTTTTTAAGCCCCCCCCCCCATGAAAAACTATTTTGTGACCCCCCCCTCCCTCCCGAAAATAATGTCAAAGATGGTAAAATTTAGGTGGGGTTAATATCAGTAGATGGTTGAATGGGTTTGACAGTCCCATATTTCCCAAATTTTCCTCCTGAAAATAATACTTGACACGGCCTTGGTGAATTTTATGGTTACACCTCCTCTCAACAGCTATCATTCGGGTGATCTTAAAATTATAACAACAATCTGAATGAAAAGCTGCGTGTTTAAAATCTAGAAAACAAAGACAGTTTTCTTAAAGGTTGTTTTCTAAAGAATACTCAGTCGTATCAAAATTTGGATGCATTCAAATTTTGAAATAAAAAAAAAAGATTAGAATTCTACTAAGTTAGTCTATTTGGAAAAAGGAGGATAATTAATCAACTACATAAATAGTTTTGTCAAACAGTCCGTGGTAACCAAGCGTAAGTAAGGAGCGACCCGGCTCAATAGTAACCGAAACTAAAAAAACGGGATTTTGATACCAATAGATACATCAAAAGAATCAGATTTTAATGCTGATCTAAAATACATAAATTTCATCAAGTTTAGTCTTACTTATCAAAAGTTACGCGCCTGAGTATATTTTCCTGATTTTCGAAAAAGGGGGAAACACCCCCTAACAATTATAGAACCTTAATGAAAATCACACCATCAGATTCAGCGTATTAGAAAACCCTACTGTAGAGGTTTCAAGCTCCTATCTGCAAGAATGTGGAATTCTGTATTTTTTGCCAGAAGAAAGATCACGGATGCGTGTTTATTTGTTGTTTTTTTTTTCCCCAGAGGTTATCGTATTGACCCAGTGGTCTTAGAATATCATGGGAGGGCTCATTCGAACTGAAATTAAAAGTTCTAGTGCCCTTTTTAAGTGACCAAAAAAATGGAGGGCAACTAGCCCCCTCCCACCAGGCACAAATTTTTACCAAAGTCGCCCGATCAAAATTTTGAGATAGCCATTTTGTTCAGCATGGTCGAAAATATAATAAATATGTCTTTTAGGATGACTTAATCCCCAAAATCCCCAGGGGGAGGGCTGCTGAAAGTTATGAACTTTACCCAATGTTTACATATAGTATTGGTTATTGGGAAGTATACAGACGTTTTCAGGGGGATGTTTCTGGTAGCGGGGGGAGGGGGTCAGGTATTATGTGGGAGGATCTTTCCATGGAGGATTTTTTCATGGGGGAAGGGACATTGCTATGAAGGGGGCGCTGGATTTCCAAGCATTATTTAAAAAAAAAAACGACCAGAAATTAAATAAAAAAAGCAAGTTTTTCAACTAAAGTAAGGAGCAACATCAAAACTCAAAACGATAGAAAGTATTACGTATATGATGGTGTTCGCCCCTAGTCAATACCACGCTCTTTGGGCCAAAGATTTGTTAGTACTTTCATAAGAGCTATTTATTCTAATTAACGGCCTTTGTGATTAAGGGTCATTTTTAAAGAATCGGAACAAAATTCGAACGTTAGCGTAAAGAGAGAGGTACTGACTAGGGGGCGAACCCCCTATATACGTATTAAAAATATATGAATATAGAAGTTCGTGACGTAAGTGAATTTGTAAGTTACGTATATTAATTACTAATAAAAACGTTCGTAAATGAAATTAAACAACTTTCGAGAAAGCCATTTAACCCAATAAAAGTAAAATAGTATGCAAATTTTGTTTTAATTATTCATGTACGGTGAGCCAAAACAAAACCTGCATTAATTCAAGAACGTTCAGAAATTAAATAAAGAAACAAGTCTTTATTTATTGAAAGTAAGGAGCAACATTAAAACTTAAAACAAACAGAAATTATTCCGTATATGAAAGGGGCTATCCCCTCCTCCACGCCTCACTCTTTACGTTAAAGTTTTTATTGTTTTAAAAAATAAAGTTGTGAGACAGAGTCAAACTTTAGCGTAAAGAGCGAGGCGTTGAGGAGGGGACAGCCCCTTTCATATATGGAATAATTTCTGTTCGTTTTAAGTTTTAATGTTGCTCCTTACTTTCAGTTAAAAAAAAAACTTGATTTTTTATTTAATTTTGACACAAAGGGTTAACGGGGTAAAAAGGGTCAAAAGGGTATTTGACATTTATACATAGTTTTTAAACTTTAGCACTAATTTATAAAAAGCTACAATCTTTTAGAGCCAACAGTTTGATATTTATTGCCAAAATTGAGTTCAATTTATTCCCAGTGGTTTTAAATTTAGAATGGACATTATATTCAAATTAATAATAAGAGTATTAGTATAACTTCTTAGGTAAGTCTAAACTTTGGCATGATAGGAAGAATGTGTTTAAGCTAACCTGTAGCTAGATATCAGGCAGACACACATGGGGGGAGGGGAGACTAAAGAGACTGTAGCCCCCCCCTCCACAGTCAAGAAAAAATAAAAAAACCGGTTTTTTAATTTAAAAATACCGGTTTTTCTAAGGAATTCTTAAAGTTTTCCGTTGGCAGGCCAAGGGATTTTGGGTCAGCCCTCCCCCCCCCCCCATAATTATTTTCTTTGTGTACCAGTGCTAGAGATTGTCGAGTATTAATTGCTAAATTAAGCAATATTCGGACCGTTCCTACAGCGTGCCATTACCAGGCCTCTTTGAATCTAAGTTCTCTGCCAAAACACGTGTTTTGACAAAGGAAAAAATTTTTATGCCGGAAATTAAATCAAAAACTTCGTGCTAACAAACTGTAATTAAGGTACAACTTGGCTAATAGTAACTAGTAATCTAAAAGGAGTTCTGGCAACAATAAATACATCCAACGAATTAACCATTTATGTTTATACGATATAGAAAATTAATCAAGTTTAAAGTAACCCGCCAAAAATACGAGTCTGAGCTCGAGCCTACGAGCCTAACTCGCACAGTTTTCGAAACAGGGGGAAACTGCCGAAAAGAGGGAGAAATCTTGATGAATACTATGCAATTAAATTCAAGATGTGAGACCACTCTCTTAAAGAGGTTTCAAGTCTCTATACAAAAGTATGATGTTTTTGATTTTGTTTTTTCAAAAAGGAGGTCTTAGATGCGCAGTTTCCTTGTTTTTGGTTATTGTTAGTTTTTTTTTTTTTTTTTTAGGGTTGATCTTATCAAACCAATGATTTCTAGAATGTCAGAAGAAGGATTACTTGAGTGGAGACCATAAGTTTTAGTGCCCTTTTATAGTAGCAAATGGATTGTGCTACAGCAAAGCTGTGTTTCCTTCCATTGTGTGGCACAAAAAAAAAAACAACTTCGGCTAAAAGAATGCCAAAGATGCTATCGAGTGAAACTCCAGAAATACAAAATCGATTTAAAATCATCTAAGAGTTTTAAGATAAGCTTCAGACGCAATTTAGCTGCACGGCTACATGTCCTTTTCTAAAGATTAAACAAAAAAAACAAGTTCTTTAAACTGAAAGTAAGGAGCGACATTAAAACTTAAAACTAACAGATATTATTCCGTATATGAAAGGGGCTGTCCCCTCGTCAACGCCTCGCTCTTTACGCTAAAGTTTTTTATTGTTTTAAAAAATAAAGTTGTGAGACAGAATCAAACTTTAGCGTAAAGAGCGAGGCGTTGAGGAGGGGAAAGCCCCTTTCATATACGGAATAATTTCTGTTCGTTTAACTTTTAATGTCGCTCCTTACTTACAGTTTAAAAAACTTGTTTTTTTTATTTAATTTCTGATCGTTTTTAGTTAATGCAGCTTTTATTTTGGCTCACCGTCATTGAATAAGTAAACAAAATTTGCATAAAAAATTTACCTTTCTTTTGCTAAATGGCTGTCTCTAAATTTGGTTCTGATGTAATTTACAAATTAACTTACGTAACGAACTTCTATATTCCTATATTTTTCTTCTGGCAAAAAAATACAAAGTTGCAGATTTTGGCAGATATGAGCTTGAAAACCTATGTAATAGGGTTTTTTTCTGAAAAAATCAGGTAAATTTTCTCAGGCTCGTAGCCTTTGATGAGTAATACTAAACTTAATAAAATTTATATATTTAGAATCAGCATTATAAGCCCATTCTTTTGATACATTTATTGACATCAAAATTCCGTTTCTAAAAGTTTCGATTACTATTGAGCCGTATCGCTTGTTTTTTTTACTTTTTTTTTTATTACGCATACGTTATTACGTATATGAGGGGGTCTCCCCTTAGTCAATACCACGCTCTTTACGTTAAAAGTTAAAAAATTTTAATTCACATACCCCTGAATCACAAAGGCCGTTTAATTAGAATAGGTAGCTCTTTTGAAAGCACTAAAAAAAAAACTGTAGCGTAAAGAGCGAGGTATTGACTTGGGGGAGAACCCCCTCATATACGTAATAATTTCTGTTCGTTTTAAGTTCTAATGTTGCTTCTTACTTTCAGCTGAAAAAACTTATTTTTTTTTATTTAATTTCTGATCGTTTTTTAAATAATGCTTGGAAATCCGGCGCCCCTTCATAGAAATGTTCCTTACCCCAAAGAAACATCCTCCACAGAAAGATTCTACCGAGTAACCCTCCTCCCAGTCCCCCCCCACCAGAAAAAAAATCCTTCCTGAAAATGTCTGTATACTTCCCAATAACCAATACAATATGTAAGCAATGGGCAAAGTTCATAACTGCCCTTCCACCGGGAACTGTGGGGGATTAAGTCATCCTAAAAGACATATTTATTTGATTTTTGACTATGCTGAACAAAATGGTCATCTCAAAATTTTAATTGGGTGACTTTGAGAAAAAAAAAGAGCGTGGGAGGGGGCCTAGTTGCCCTCCATTTTTTTCGGTCACTTAAAAAGGGTACTAGAGCTTTTAAGTTACGTTCCAATGAGCCCTCCTACGATATTCTAGGACCACTGGGTCAATACGATTACCCCTGCGGGAAAAAAAACAAAAAAAAAATAAACACGCATCTGTGATCTTCTTCTGGCAAAAAATGGAAATTCCACATTTTTGTAGATAGGAGCTTGAAACCTCTACAGTAAGGTTCTCTGATACGCTGAATATGATGGTGTGATTTTCATTAAGGTTCTATAACTTTTAGGGGGTCTTTTCCTCTTTTTTCGAAAATCAGCCAAATTTTCTCAGGCGCGTAACTTTTGATGGGTAAGATTAAACTTGATGAAACTTATATATTTGAAATCAGAATTAAAATCTTATTATTTTGATGTATCTATTGGTATCAAAATTCCATTATTTAGAGTTTCGGTTACCATTGAGCCGGGGTCGCTCCTTACTTACAGTTCGTTACCACGAACTGTTTGATACACGCATTTGATTAAGTTGAGGCCGGATAAAATAATGTATAGTGGTGTATAATTGGGATAAATATTACGGAGGAGGGCCAGTGGCACTTTTTGTAGATAGGAGGAGGCGGCTTGAAGCCTCAAAAAGCTTTTAATCCCAAATTTTCTAGTTCCCCATAAACATAGTAGTTACTTTCGTGGGTTATTAATTAGTCTCTAATACCCTTTCATTATCGATAATATTTTTGGACAGAATCCGTAATTTGAGTGCTGAGGGATGATACCTTCCTTCTTATTATAGATTTTTTTATTCTGGGTAGTACAAAAGTTTGCATTCATATACTTACCGGCACAAAAGAGGGGAAGGGCGCATCATGAGTACACCTGGAAATTTCCCGGCGGGGCAATATAACCAGGAGCTTTTTTTCCAGCGAGATTTCAACGGGGGTATTTCTCATTTTCTCACGGGAACCATCCCTAAGAAAAAGGTTAATTCGTATATTTTTGAATTAAAATCAAGTTGCCGTCAATCCATGGCTAATTGGAGAAAAAGCCAAGACAGTTTGACAGTCTGAGTGAGAGGCACGTTGACATAAGCCTTTTTCAGGAATGTGTAAGAATGATGTCATTTTAACCTTGCAGATAGAATTAAAATCAAGTTGCCATCAATCCATGGCTAATTGGAGAAAAATCCAAAACAGTTGATAGTCTGCTTGAAAACCCTGGAAATAACGAGTTTATAACTAAATTTAAATATTTCAGACCAGATGCGCACCCAGGATTTTTGTTCGGAGGGGGGGGGGGGGTACTAATTCTTTTAGGGGGGGGTAAAAAAAAAACTAAAAAAAACGCATACAAAATTTGTTTATGTCCATTTTTGTTACGTTTTCACGAGTCAAACAAATATTTCGGAGGGGGGGGGGGGTTCAGACCGGGTACCCCCCCCCTTGATATGGCCTTGTTTCAGACCCTCTCCTAATTAATATTTCGGGTGGCGCGTCTTCCCAGGAATGAATATCGTTTTCAAAGCATTTTTATACAGATATTAAACTTGAATTAAGAAACAAGGGTTGAAACAAGATTTCCCTCACATTCAAGAGATATTTGGATCAAACAGTTCGTAATAACAAAATGGAAGTAAATAGCGACCTTCTTCAATAGAAACCGCAACCCTAAGGAGCGAATTTGTAGAATATGTGCGAGAACAAAATCTATTATTTATGCAAATCTTTATGTACCAAATGTATTAGCTTTAAAGCTGCTCACGATGGCTATTAGCATACGATAACTTGCCCAATTTCAGTAATAAGAAAGAACTTCCCCCGGAAACGAGTATGATCTTGATTAAAATTAACTAAAAAAACTTTTTTCCACAAAACAAGTTTTTCAAAGAAAAGTAAAGAACTCCATTAAGGGGAAAAGGGATGGAAAAATTCCCGGATATCTCTTCCATGTTAAATGTTTTTAACTTGTCTGGCGACAACAGACGCATAAACGCATCAATTTTGGTTTCTATCTGTTCCCCTGATCTAGCAACATAATCTGAGTTTGCAATTTTTTTATTTTTTTTTTTTTCCGGGCTTTCTAAATTAGGCTTTTTCGTGCAAATTCCATTTCAACTTGTCTAAAAGAACGGTACATACAAGTTTAATAAAATTAACATAGACTTGTAGAGGATTTGAAAGGAACAACTTGACTTTTAATTTTTTTTTTCATAATTAATTCAAAACAGACATTTTCATAAGTTTATTTGTTTCTACTAAAAGTTGTTACCATCAGTTTTTATATTAGAAACTCCTGAGCTGTTGCATATCTAGTTTCAATAGGCGGGGCATAAATACCAGTCTTCAGGTGATAAACGGTCAGAGTTTCAACTTGTCTCGGCTGGCATGATAAGTGAATGTTTCAACATATTATGCAAATGGGAATGCTCCGTCAAATTACGTTTGCAGTCCAAGATTTTGAAAGAAGAGAAAGGCAATTAAAGAAGAACTTGGCCTCGTTATTTCACAAAAGTGCTTTTTGAAATACAAGGGCACCGGCAGAAAATTTTCCGGGGGGGGGGGCAAACGCCAAAATATCAGTGGTGGTTGGGTGACATGGAATATATTTCAGGAATTTTTTGTCGTGGGAATAAGTTTATTTTTAAATACTTATAGAAAAGAACGCTCAAATAAAAAGAGCAACTAAATTGCCTGCAAAATGAAACAAAATACAGCAAATTTCAAACCGCAAGGATTCCTGGTAAAAGGATCAATTTGTTTAATCAATAATATATTTAATTATTATGCATTTAATTTTAAAAGAAAATCAAACTCAAACCAAAATTACAGAAAGATTGCTTTCGTATATTATACGAAAGACTTGCCAGCACAGATACCACGTTTTGATTTTATAACGGCCATGTAAAATATACCTCTTTCATAACAGGACAATTCTTCCCCTCAAACTTAAATCCGTTATATATTCATACATTAAGAAACAAAAAATATAATAGCGAAAGAAAAACAAGATTTAAACTTACTATCCAGCTGTCAAATTGACCCTCTTTCTTTTTATTGATCTATTCAACTAAAAAAATTAACAAGTTCAAAAACATTTTCGTCACAAGAGAATCTTATCAAATAGTTTGTGAAAAAAAAAAACTGGAAGTAAAGAGTGACTTGGACCAATATTCACCAAAACTAAAAATTTAATTCTCGTGACAATTGCTACACCGGCAGTATTGCCTTTTAACGCTAATTCTAAATATTTAGAATTCCGTCAGTTTACTGTTACCCACCCAAAACCAAAAATCTGAGGAAATTGGCCTGATTTTTGAAAAAAAGGAGCCCCCCCCCCCCCAAAAAAAAAAGCAAGCGATCTTATTGAAAATCTCTTCATTGGGTACATCATATCAGAGAAAATTCAATTTCTGAGAAGCTAATTGATTTAAAAGTATGAATAACTATATTTTAGGCTTTCCAGTTGTAAAAGAAGCAATGCCACACGGTGGCAGTACTGGATTCAACCAAGTTGATTCGCTTTATTTGTAATGAAATTAGGCTACGTTTGGCGATCTGTAATTGCGGATCAGCTATAATGAGGGGGGTCAGTCATTGTTTAGGTGGGGTTAGGGTAGATTCCTAAAAAGTAAATTTTAATAGACAAACTGCTTACTCTTCACGAGGTTTCCGATAAATTTTGAAAGAGGTAGGGGAGTAGGAATTATTTAAATTGTTTCGCTATACAGAAAAAATGTTACTTTCCCATTTCTACCAGCAGAGAGGTGGATAGCAGGGCAGGTAATCATCAGCCCCGCCAGGAAATTTCTTTGGGGTGGCAAATACTGCAAGGAACTTTTTTACAGCAATTTTAAATGGTGTTATTTTCTTTTTCTAGTTCTATGAAGTACTTCAATATAGGCTATTGTAACAAATCTATGTAATGTATTTACCGATAAGAAAATCTTATTTAGAGGTTGTGATGGCTTCAGTAATGTAGAAGATCAAAATTCTCACAGAATTGCTCCTTACTTTCAGTTGAAAAACTTGTTTTTTTTTTTATTTAGTTTCTGATCTTTTTCTTTAATAATGCTGGGAAATCCGCATCATTAAGCGCCCCCTTTATAGCAATGTTCCTTCCCCTATGAAAGCTTCCTTCATGGAAATATCCTCCCATATAACCCCCGACCCCCCCCCCCCACCCACCAGAAAAAATCCCACCTGAAAACGTCTGTATACTTCCCAATAACCAATACTATATGTTAACATTGGGTAAAGTTCATAACTTTCAGCCTCCCCCCCGGGAACTTCGGGGATTTAGTCATCCTAAAAGACATAGTTATCATATTTTCGACCATGCTGAAGTACCCATGAGCTGATATATGAAGCCCCATAATCAGAAATGTTTCCCCTAAACGGAATGCTGGGAATTTTTTCCCCCTGAGCGGATACGTTTTTTGGTCTTTTCCAAGAGTGATTGTATTTACCTAATTGTCACTTTGAAAATGATTTAATTTCTACGGTTATGAAGTATAAAGGTGTCAAATATATTGGTTTTTGGTATTCAAATTAAATCGACAAGATCTAATAAAAATTTTTATTTGATTTTCTTAATGTTAGTTTTAGCGTTTTACTTTGACCAAACTACTTTGATAATGCGTTACTTTTTATAAACATTGAGTAGTCTAAAGGTATTATATATTTTGGTGTTTGATAACCAAATTCAAAACTGTCGATATTGTTAAAAAATATCCGTCCAACGCTTCGATATTGCTCAACAGAACAGACATCTGGGAGTTTACATCTTAGCTTTTGTAAGTAGGCTATTTTTTTGTCTATTGTTTTGTAATTACTTACTTTTTCATTTTTATATACTTTTACTTTAATTGATATACTTTTTCCATTGCCTTTAGAAAAATAATTGCCTCTAAGCATCATTAAATTTCAAAAAAAAAAACAAGATTTTTCAACTGAAAGTAAGGAGCAACATTAAAACTTTAAAACGAACAGAAATTATTATGTAGGCCTCTATGAATAGGGTTGCCCCCTCTTCAACACCTCGATCTTCATGCTAAGGTTTTTCGGCACTTTAAAAAAAAGTTATGTATTGCTCTAATTAAACGACCTTTGTGTTCCAGAAGTGGTTTTTAAAGAATTGGGACAAAATTTAAGGAGCGAGGTGTTGAGGAGGGGGCAAATCCCCTCATATACGTTATAATTTCTCCTTACTTACCGTCAGTTATCATGAACTATTTGATTAACATCAAAATCCAAACAGAGATCATTGAAATATTGATCTTTTTTCTGCGTTACCAAAAGTATTGCATTCATAATTCTCCACAGTCTCATGAAATGCAATTAAACAAATAGAAAAGATTTTTCAACTTAAGTAAGGAGCAAGTTTAAAACTCAAAACAAATTGAAATTACTTCGTATATTAGGGGGACTGCCCCCTTTCCAACGCCCTGCTCATTAAACGAAAGTTTTTTAGTGCTTTGAAAAATCTTTTTTTTCCAATTGCGAATTTTCTTTAAACATTTGAACAAAAGCAAAACTTCACAGTAAAGAGTAAGGAGTTAATAATGAGACAGACTTTTGATCTTCTACATAGCTGAAACCATCACAAGCTCTGCAATAGGATTTTCTTATCGATAAATACATTGCATTCATTTGTTTAAATACATTGAAGTAATTCATATAAATAGAACAAGAAAAATAATACCATTTGAAACTGCTGAAAACTAAGTTCCTAGCAGTATTTGCCACCCCAAAGAAATTTACTGGCTGGGTTGATGATGGCCTGCCTTGCTTTTACCCCCCTCTGTGCTGGTAGATATGGGAATTTAATATTTTAGCTGTATAGAGAAACATTTTAATTAATTCCGACTCCTCTCTACCTCTTTTAACATTTATCTGAAGCCTCATGAAGAGTAAGCAGTGTGTACATTAATATGTACTTTTTTAGGAATCCACCCTATCCCCACCTAAAGAATGACTCACCCCCCCCCCCTCATTGTAGCTGATATGCAATTACAGATCACCAAACGTAGCCTAATTTTATTACAAATAAAGTGAATCAACCTGGTTGAAGCCAGTAGTGCCACCGTTTAGCATTACTTCTTTTGCTACTGGGAAGTATAAAATATAGTTATTGGTACTTTTAAATCAATTAACTTCTCATAATTTTAAGTTGATTGCAAATTCGTCCTCTTTGGAGTAAAGTCGTAGTTTAGTGGCATAAAATGGCAGAAAACTAGACTTTCCTCTGGCCCAACGTGTATGGTCATTTAAAAAAGAGCGTTCAATTTACGTTTGAATGAGCTCCCTCCCAATTATCTTGGACACTCACTTTGATACAATCACCCCTGGGAAAAAGCAAAACAAACAAACATGCATCGACGATGTTTCTTCTGAAAAAAACAAGATAAAAAAAAACAAGCTAAAACTAAAAAGCAATAAAACCACCACCACCAAAAAATATATATATATATATATATATATATATATATATATATATATATATATATATATATATATATATATATATATATATATATATATATATATATATATATATATATATATATATATATATATATATATATATATATATATATATATATATATATATATATATATATATATATATATATATATATATATATATATATACAATTGGCGCAAACTGATCCACGTAGGGAAAAGATGCTATTATAGAGAAAAAAATTGCTCTATAATAGCATCTTTTCCCTACGTGGATCAGTTTGCGCCAATTGTATATATATTTTTTTTTTGGTGGTGGTGGTTTTATTGGTTTTTTTAGTTTTAGCTTGTTTTTTTTTTGTTTTTTTTATCTTGTTCCTCTTCTGTTTCTCTCGTGCTGAAGACGACGCCTGTGTTGGAAACAGGCAAAATATCCGCGTTGTTCTGCATTTGTCGTTTCTTTTATCTCCACTGACCGCAGTCTCGTTTGTCGTTTTTTTTTTCACTGAGAATTGTCTCTTTGTTTGGTTTTTTGACATTTTACATGGCCGGTATAAAATCAAGACGTGGTATCTATGCAGGCAGGATGGTTTTTTGAGCATCTCTACTCTTTCTGTAAACTGTTCTAAGGAGTAGGAAATTGCATAAAGACAAGTCTACATCTGTTATAATCTATGCAAGCAATAAATCTTTCTGTAATTTTGGTTTGAGTCTGATTTTCTTTTCAGATTAAATGCATAATAATTACATATATTATTGATTAAATAAAGCGATCCCTTTGCCAGGAATCCTTGTTGTTTAAAATATACTGTATTTTGTTTCATTTTGAATGCAGTTTAATTGCTCTTTTTATTTGAGTTTGTCACTAAAAGTATTTATAAATAAACTTATTCCTACAAAAATAAATCCTGAAATATATTCCCTGTCCCCCAACCACCACTGCTGTTTTGGCGTCTGCCCCCCCCCCCCTGGAGAATTTTCTGTCGGTGGCTATCTAAATAAGTGTATTCTTTCCTGTCAATGTTTTATCAAACGTCCTTACGTTTTTCTTTATTGATACTTCTTCTTTTTTAAATGTCCAGTCTTTTCTCAATTTTACTAAAGGCTAATGCTGAGAGGGAAACAAAATTCTACATATTTGTCCGCTTTTTACCTTTTTTTGCGGTTTTGTCTTTTAAAATCAGGTGAGAGTTTGAAACCCTGCTATTCAAATTTCGCAGAGTCAAGTTAAGGACCCCCTTCTAAACCCGTTTGCATTCATCAAAAGATAACCGCCCCATTTTTGCACAGTAAAATCTCTTTTGCATAGCTAATTTTCGGTTTTCATGCCGTCCAGCCTTAAACCAAAAATGAGCAAAAATAAAATCAAATAATCTACCAAGCGTGAAACTAGCACAAATCAGCATCGATAAATAAATGAAACCCATATTCATTTGTATTTTTTTCAGTAAAGTGCAAATTATGTTCTGGCCTTGGGAAGGTAAGGGGGTTTTGAGCCCTACTCATGTTAATTTCTGCTCGTTTTGAATTTGACTTGGTTATTGTAATTTCTGTCCGTTTTAGGTTTCATTTATTTGTCGATCCTGATTTGTGGTAGTTTCACGCTTGGTAGATTATTTGATTTTATTTTTGCTCATTTTTGGTTTAATGGAGTTCTTTACTTTTCTCTGAAAAACTTATTTTGTGGAAAAAAGTTTTAAAAATTAATTTCTGTTTTATATTGACATAGTCTTTTCAGGGAAAAAGAAAAATAATACTTTAAATCTTTTCGTTTTTTTTTAAGACTTTATAGTTTGGCCTGCTATTTATACGCTGGATAAAAATTTTCAGTAATTGTGAACAACATACACCCTTTTAAAAATCTGGACACAAATAGTAGTGTTTAATTTAGTTTCATACCTCCAATACTTGACCTGAAATAAAAAACTTGATACCATTCGAAAAAAAATCTGTTTACTGTCTTTGATAGCTTGGATACACTTACGCTATTTTGATTTGGTTAAATTTTAAGAGCAGAAGTAGCCCCGAAAGTTTGAACATAATACCCTCAGTCGTTCTTGGAATACTGCTGAGATGTCTTAATGGGAATTAGCATTAACAAAGTGCATTTTGATTTAATCTTAAGGCAACATTTAGTTTTTAAACATAATGGGCAAATGGGAGGGTGGGCATGGAAGGGGGACTAATTGCCCTCCAATCACTTTCGACCATTAAAAAGGGTATTAGCCCTTTCAATTTTAATCGACTGAGCCCTTTTCGAAGTTCCTACGACAACTCCTTCAATACGAAGTGCCCTGGTCTAAACAAACAAAACAAAAAAAATAATACAATGTACCCACATCGATTTTCACTATAAATATGTCAAACCTTCCAATCACTTTCGATTATTAAAAAGGGCACTAGCCCTTTCAATTTCCAATCGAATGAGCCCTTTTTGAGTTTCTACGACAACGCTTTCTATAAACACCTTATATGCACCCAGGCATAAATTACAACCTTTCCCTGAGGGCCTGTGAGGGGGTTCTCATCCTCAAAGACCTAATTTCCAGAACTTTCAACTACGTTAAACAAAGCGGCTATCTCAAAATTGTAATTGTATGTGTTTGGGGAAATGGTGGGCGTGAGAGGGGCGTTAGTTTTGCTCTCCAATCACTTTCAACTATTAAAAAAAGCCACTAGACCTTTCAATTTCCAATCGAATGAGCCCTTTTGAAGTTTCTACGACAACGCTTTCAATTAAAAACCTTATACGCCCCAAGGACATAACTTGCAACCCTTGCCCAGAGGGCTGGCGGGGGGGGAGGTTGTCATCCTCAAAGACCTATTTCCCAGAACTTTCAACTACATTGAAAAAAATTCCTATCTCAAAATTTTGATTGGATTTGTTTGGGGAAATGGTGGGCGTGTGAGGGGGGGTTAGTTGCCCTACAATCACTTCCGACTATAAAAAAGGCACCAGCCCTTTCAGTTTCCAATCGAATTAGCCCTTTTTGAAGTTTCTACGACAACGCTTTATATAAAAACCTCATATGCCCCAGGGCATAACTTACAACCCTTGCCCTGAGAGCTGTGAGGGGGTTGTCATCCTCAATATATAATTTCCGGACCTTTCAACTACGTTGAACAAAATGGTTATCTCAAAATTTGATTGGATGTGTTTGGGGAAATGGTGAGCGTGAGAGGGGGTTACTGCCCTCCAATTACTTTCGACTATTAAAAAGGCACTAGCCCTTTCAATTTCCAATCGAATGATTCCTTTTTGATTTTCTACGACAACCCTTTCTATAGAAAAACCTTATATGCCCCAGGGCATAACTTACAACCCTTTCCCTGAGGGTTGTGGCGGGAGTGTCATCCTCAAAAACATAATTTTCGGACATTTTAACTACGTCGAACAAAATGGCTATCTCTAAAATTTTGATTGGATGTGTCTGGGGAAAAGGTGAGTGTGAGAGGGGTGTTAGTTATCCTCCAATCCCTTTCGACTATTAAAAGGGGCACAAGCCCTTCTAATTTCCAATCCAATGACCCTTTTGAAGTTTCTACAACATCACTATTTTATAAAAACCTTATATGCCCCCAGGGCATAACTTACAAACCCTTGCCCCGAGAGCTCTGAGGGGGGTTATAATCCTCAAAGACCAAATTTCTAAAACTTTTACCTACGTTGAACTAAATGACTATCTAAAAATTTCGATTGGATGTGTTTTGGGAAAAGGTGGGAGTGAGAGGGGGGTTAGTTGCCCTCAAATCACTCTCGACTATTAAAAAGGACACTAGGCCTTTGAATTTCTAATCTAATGATCCCTTTTTCAAGTTTCTACGACAAAGCTTTCAATAAAAAGCTTATATACCCCCAGGGCATAACTTACAACCCTTACCCTGAGGGCTTTGGGGGGAGTGTCATCCTCAAAGATATAATTTCGGGACCTTTCAACTACTTTGAACAAAATGACTATCTCAAAAATTTTGATTGGACGTGTTTGGATAAATGGTGGACGTGGAAGGGGTGTTAGTTGCCTTCCAATCACATCGACTATTAAAAAAAGGGCACAAGCCACTCCAATTCACAATCGACTGAGCCCTTTTCGAAGTTTCTACGACAACTCCTCGATACGAGGTGCCCTGGTATGGAAAAAAAAAATAATAGGCTACATTGTGCCAACATCGTTCTTTAATTAGGCAGCGCGATTGCACTGCCTATGATTATGCAATCAAACTCAAAGTGTGTGAGAACCCTTAAACAACTACCTGCAAAATATGAAATCTTTTTTCTGGAAGAAGATGGCCACCTAGGTGGCTATCTATAGTCCGTAGTCACAGAATAACAAATGAGGTTTCATATGAAGTAACATTTAGATATATAATGTCTTTTTTAGGTAAGAAAAGAAATGCTGCCAAGGGGAAAATGTTAGAATTCCAGCAAATTCACCCAGATATGACCCAGATGTTCTAGGGCAAAAATTCTGAGAACTATAGAAAGTGTATTTAAATAACCTTCCAATAAACAGAGTCAACACTGGCATGCAGTGTACCATTTGGTCCTAAACATAAACATTGGCTATAAAAAGAAACGGTTATTGTAGACCGTTCATCCAATAAAACTAATGGCTATAGAGTATGGCCTAGCTGTACATTATATATTGGCCAATGGATTCTCTTAATTTCTATTTTAAAACAAGCAGAAGAAAAAAGTTAGGAAACCGTGGTTTCAAGCATGAGCGGTTCAAGATGGGTTCAGAGGAAAAATTGTTTTTATATTAAGTCTTTTTTTTAAGATTTACGAGTAGGTATACAAAGAGAAGGTATTTTAAAATTTAAGATAATTTGAAATAGTCGGTTTACTTCTGATCTATTGGAGCAAAGGGGATTCCAACTTTTACTGAAATTGAGTTACTAAATTTACACAAAAATAAGGCCTCTTTATAAAGGTAGGAAATCAGGCTATTAGCTGGATTCTAATGTTAAGGTCTTTGGTACCTTTAATAGATCCAGTAATTAGATTAAATAGATTAAGCAAAGAAATTCATAGGCTATCCGATTAAATTTAACCAATTTTACTCATGGTATTAAAGGAATCTCTCAAGCACTGCTGAATTCATCTTAGGAGACACAATTCATTTCTTAAAATGAATAGTTTACTTTTCATTGTAATATTTTAAATAGGAGAATTCTTATTACCTTATTTTCTTTTTGCTACACGACTGTTCAATAACTTTCCTCAGCTTTTAACATTCTTATTTTGATTTCTCCAGATTCTTCCACAAGGAACCAAAAGTGTTCAGTTTTATTGATACATATCAGTTGATATTATTAAAATTTTAGCAAAATTTTGAACCTTTAGTATTTAAAAAGTTACCCTCCAGGATTGCTCAGACCATTTTCTTTTTAAAAATTGTCTTATTGCGATAAACTGATCTTTGCTTTATTCAGGTACACAACATTTTGATTGAAATCTACCAGCTCGCCATCACTCTAACTGGTTGAAATTCAAATAGTGTTCTAACTCTTGTACCTATGGTCTTAGCTAGGATGTCACTGGAGCGTTTTTTTAACAGGCAATTATTGTTTTATATATTTCCGCTGTTGTATTCTTAATGAGTGTATCGTGGGCAGGGCAATAGCGCTGCCTAAGTAAAGAGAGAAGCGGGATCTATGCATTTTTTCATCGAGGCACTTCACATGGAAGGACCTGATTTAGAAACTTTGAAGAGGTCTCATTCGATTGGAAAAAAGTTCCGATGCACTTTTCAAGAATAAAAAGTGATTAAAGGGAAACCAGCCCTCTTCCCACATCCCTCTCTGCTTCTCACCCCTCAAAAAAAATACGGTCAAAATTTTGAAATAACCATTTTGTTCAGCACGGATCATTATCTATGCCTCTGTGGATGATAGGACCCTCCTCGGAAATTGGGAAAAAGCTCTAAATTATGCAATTTGCCCATTGTTTAGGCATAGTATTTGTTACTGGGAAAGTTTGATTCAAGGTCTCCAAAATGGCAAACGGCAAAATGCGCACGCAGTTTGTCAAAAGGGCAAATCAGCAATATTTAGTAACGGCTTAGAGTATTATGTAAAAACTTATAGGACATGTTGAACTAACAAAAATGCACCATGTGCATACTCTTGCGACAACTACTTCTACCACTACTATTTGAAATAAATCAAAACACAACTTTGTGCATGCAAGTTGTTAAAAGGGCGTATCAGCAATATCTCAAGAACACTTAAGGGTTCTAAATTGAAACCTTTAGGGACAAGATAAAGGCACTATTCAACTGATCAAAAGGCAATATATACATGCTACCACTACTGCTACTACTACAACTACAACTATTTCTACTACTATTACTACTACTACTATTACTACTACTACTACTGCTACTACTACTACTACTACTACAAGGGCTAAGATTTCTAAGATGCACATTTCAGGAAATATCGAGGGAGAAGTTGATCTGCATCAAAGCGCACTAAGTGCATGTAGGTTGTCAAAAGGGGTATAAGCAATGGCTCAGGAACGGCTTAGAGTAATGAATTGAAACTTACAGGCATGCTGAGGACAGGGACGTAATTTGCTATGGGGTGGGGGGATGGAACTGCCCCTTCCAGACCTCAGTTTGCCCCACCCCCGCACCCGATTTTACGAAATTTAGTTTCTACAAAAAACTTGTCAAAACTAAGATAAGCCTGCGTAATTCAAGCATCCACAGAAACAGGTCAGTCTTCTTTAGTATATCTTTACCTTTATGGTGCTATATGGCTCATTTTTCAGTTTTCACTGTCATTTTCACTTGATTTGGAAATATTGGGTCCGACTTTGCCTCCCCCCCCAAGGCTTTTGACAAAATTACGCCACTGGCTTAGGGATAATTTCATATCCCTATAATTAGGGATATGATTTCAGAATAATTTCATTCTGAATAATTTCAGAGAATGTTGAACTACATCAGAACACAACATATGTATAGAGGCTGTCAAAAAGGCTATCAGCAATACACAAGAATGACTTAAGGTATTAAGTTGCCACTTTCTGGGCATCTTGAGGGGGATTTTGAAAAAATCAAAAGGCACTATGTGTATGCTACTACTACTACTACTTCTACTGCAACTACTACAACTGCTATTGCAACTACTACTACTGCTACTACCACTACAGATTGTCAAAAGGGCGCATAAGCAATATCCAGGAATGGCTTAGGGTAGGCCTATTAAGATTAAGCTTTCTGGGCATCTCGAGGGTGATACTGAACATTATTAAAACCTGCTATGTACATGCGGGTTGTCAAAAGGGTGTATCAGCAAAATCACAGCAAAGCCTCAGGGTATTAAGCAGCAACTTTCAGGGCTACTACCTACAGCTAACATTTCTACTACTTCCACTACTACCACTACTATTGATCTAAATCAAAAGAGTTCCAGTGTATCCAGGTTGTCAACATAGCATAGATACAATATCTCAGGCATTAAATAGGGTATTAAGTTAAAACTTTCCAGGACAGTTTATGTTGGTATAAAACCAAATGAAAAAGCACTAGGTTCATTCTGGTTGTCAATAGGGCGGATCAGCTATATCCAAGGAACAGCTGAGGAAATTAGTGTCGTAACTTTTAGGGCAACCATTACTACTATTACTTCTGCTATTACTACTATGGAACTAAACCAAAAGAGTTTAGGTACTTCCAGATTGTCAAAATTGCACAAATACAATGTCTTAGAAAGAGAATAGGGAATAAAGTTATCATTTTCAGAGAAAGTTGAGGGGCGTGTAAAACTTTTTCAAAAAGTACTCTGTGTAGCCAGATTGTCTTAAGAGCGTTTAATAAAAGAATGTATCCGCAATAACTTTGAAGTGGGTAAGGGCATCGAGGTGAAATTTTTAGAGGATCTTGGTAGATTTTGACCTGAATCAAAACACACTATGTGTTTGCAGGTTGTCGTGTGAGCAATATCTCAGGAACTACAGAGGGTACCAAATTGAAACTTTCAGGGCTACTGTAGCTACTATTTCTACTACTACTACAACTACTATTATGCTACTACAGCTACTAATACTACTACTGAAACTGTGACTACTTTTTACTTCTTGCGTCTAAGACTACTTGCGACTGAGACTAATTGCCACTACGACTAATTGTGACTCTGACTACTTGCGACTGCGAATACTTGGAACTAGGGTTACGGCTGCATGCGACTGCAGCTACTTACAACTGTGAATGCGACTTTTGACAAAGTGGTCGTGACTATTTGCGACTGTGACTACTTGGAACTGCAATTGCGACTCTTTGCACTACTTTCAAACAGAAACCATGACTATTTGGGACTGCTGCTACTTGCAACTGTTACTGCTACTACTACTACCACTACTACTACTACTACTACTTTTGAATCAAATCAAAAGAATTTAAGGGCATCATGGCTCTCAAATTGGCACAGATGCAATATTTCAGGAATGGAATAGGGTATTAAGTTGAAACTTTCAGGAACGTTGAGGAGGATATAAGACTAAATTAAAAAAAACTATATGGGTCCAGATTGTCAAAAAGGCGTCTGTGCAGCATTAAAGGAAAAGCTTGTTGGGGCCCGTGCCATTTTTATCAGATAAATACTCGTTTTCTTTATTATATAGATTTACCTGCAATATAATTTTAATTTACAAGTTAAAAGCTCGGAGAGGCTAGCCTTGATTTAATGTAGTAATTTCACATTAGGGAAGAAAATGGTTTGGAATTCAATTTTAATCAAGGTAACTCTGGCCGTTGAAATGTCATTTATGCGTAAAGTAACTTCGATTTTGACTTCTCATACATTTGATTGGCCTGCGTCTACACTGGGCCACGCCAAAGGAAATCTTACGTATTATGTCTACATATATATTTTAAAGTTAATTCATGTTCAGAGTTAGTGTTCAGGCTTATGGGTTCATGTTCGGAATTGATGATAGATAGTGTTGGAGTGGAGACTGGAAATAAAAGTGAGTTAGGTTCTATTACAGTATTAGATTATTTTTCTCCGAACCCTGGTGGGGTTAGAAAGAGAGCGTTGAGTATTATCGTCATAGTAGGATCCACTGGAGGGCCCGTCCCCCTCCAATGAGATATCTATAGAGGCATTTTTGGTGGCCCAGGCCAGGACACCCTTGGTCAAAGAGTGTGGCACTTACTCCCCCTCCCCTCACAGGTAGCATACTTGTCCTACCCACACTGGTTATAATGTCAGCGTGGAAGACCTTGTAGAACCCTTGGGATCACTCGATCGCGTTACTATACTCTGGCGGAGGGCCAGTGGTGGCACGGGGGGGGGGGGTAGTTTATGTATACTGGTGGCACTGTGCCACATATGATAGCACCACCAAAGACCTTACACTAATTTTGTTAAATCAGAACTTCGGGGCATGTGTTGGGGGTGTTGAACCAAACTACATGCATCCAATTTTGTCAAAAGGGCATATCTGCGATATTTCACGAACGGCTATGGGTATTAAGTTCAAACGGCTAGGGCATATTGAGTGAGAAATTCAACTGAATCAAAACACACTATATGCGCTTGTAAAATCGGTGTATCTGTGATATCTCAGGAAAGGTTAAGGGAATTAAGTGGAAACTGTCAACACATGTGAAGCGGATGGTTGATTAATGTTCGCCCATACTGAAGGTTGTAACATCATGGGGTTAGAATTCCGTCAATCTTATAGAATCCCAAAGATAATTCAGATTTCAAACCCATTAATGTGAATATTATTCCCCAAACCATCCATCCAAACCACTATTGTACAATTACTATTAAGACATTCTTGCAAAATTTTGTCCAACATACAAATAGTAAGCTAAAATCTAGATTCTTAGAGAGAGAAACCAAAATATATTTTAAATGTTCTTTTTTTAACTAATAAAATAGACTGTGTCAACTAAAACAAACAGAAATTAATCTTAAAAAACTGCTCAGCAAAAAAGGTTTTCAAAGGAAAGTAGAGAAACATTAAACCAAAGATGAGCAGAGAATAAAGTAGAATAATTTGTCAAGTACATAGCTACCATATATCACTATCAATAAATAAATGAAACAAAAAAAAAAACAAGAGACTACATTAAATTTTCTGACAACATTAACCCAGTCAGACCTAGAAGGAGTACAACTACAAAAAAGAGTCGCGCTAACGCCCACTGTGCCTTCTAAAGGTCAGACCGTATATTTGACTTTACTGAAAACAAAATATATTTTAAAAGTTTTCTCATTTATAATTATAACTCTAATAAATCAAAATTGCAGGAACGAAAGTCAGAATATAGGAAACTGTCAATTCATACACATTTGTTCTTTTCAGTAGCCTCGGTTAATATGGGTTTTTTTATGTGAGAAATAAAACCACATAGTTCGAAACGAACATTGATTGTGAAAAAAAGAAAGCTCTGCTGAATTCACAATTATTTAATCACTAAATTATTTGGCCGTTTTTTTATAAATAAAAATTTTTAAAACTTTAAGAAATAAATATCAGTATGTTTCTTTTTGCTACACGACTGTTCAGTAGCTATCCTCTACTTTAAACATTTTCATTTTGATTTATCCAGACTCTTCCACAAGGAACCAAAAGTGTTTAGTTTTATTGATACATAACAACTGATTTTATTAACTTTTTAGCAAAATTTTGAACCTTTTGTATTTAAAAAGTTACCCTCCAGGATTGCCCAGACCATTTTGGTTTAGAAATTGTCTTATTGTGATTAGCTGATCTTTGCTTTATTCAGGTACACAACATTTTGATTGAAATCTATCTTCTCGCCATCACTCTTACTGGTTGAAATTCAAATAGTGTTCTAAATCCTGCACTTATGGTCTTAGCTAGGACGTTACTGGAACATTTTTTTAACAAGCAATTATTGTTTATATATTTCCACTGATTTATTAATCTTAATGAGTGTATCGTGGGCAGGGCAATAGCGCTGCTAAAGTAAAGAGAGAAGCGGGGTCTATGCGTTTCTTCAACAAGGCACTTCACATGGAAGGAGTTGATTTAGAAACTTTGGAGAGGTTTCATTCGATTGGAAAAAAAAGTTCCGATGCTCTTTTCAAGAATTAAAAGTGATTAGAGGGAAACCAGCCCATCTCCCACATCCCTCTCCTAGTTAACTAGCATTATAATTCACATTGGAAAATATCAATTTGAACTCCATCCATCTTCTGACACACTAAACAAGCAACCATTTTACTAGTATAAAACCTTCTGATTTTTATACATTGATATTGATTGATATCCATTACTCACTGAAGTTGTCACTTCTCCTGGCTTTGAGCCAGGTCTTGAAAATTCACAAGAACTAGCAGTAGAATCCAAAACTTTACTCATGAGCAAGACAACTTCAATTTCAGTATAATCAATAAGCCGACGCACTTCTTTATCCCTTCTTAATATAGTGTTGGGCAATTTCCGGATTCGCTCTATATACCGACTATCTATTTTCAATTCGTGACAGCAAAGATTGACTAGGTTGGCGTAAGTCAATTCTTTTTTTGACAATTCTACTTCTATGAAATCCTGGTCACCTGTGTCAGCTATTCGAATTTTCAAGATCGTTTCTAAAAACAAAAAGAATTGAATAGATAGATAGATAGATAGATCGTGTATTTCAAAAGCCCAAGAGCCATAAACACACAAAAATTATGAAAAATAGAAAAATTACAACAGAGCAAATTACGAATTGAATGAATATAACAAAAGAATTGAATATAACGACACAGTATTTAAGGAAAAAACTATTACAAGTCTTTGTGTGATAAACAGTTTAAAATTAATCCTAATCAACAGGTCAAATGTCAGATTGGTCAATACCATCGTACTCCAGTTGGTTAGGACATGTGTCCAGTATTCAAGAAATAATTCACTCATATGGCTTGTCAAACAAATTTTTCAGAATTTTCCTTATTAGTTTGACCAAATGCATTCAAATAGGACGAATAATAAATAAAAAGATATAGCCATTTATAACAAAGGACCCCCTCCTTACTTGAAAAAATAAAGTAGTGGCTTAGTTTTGTGACTGTTTCCAACTCAGACCCCTCGCCTCCCACCAAGGCTCAAACCTAATCATATCTAGAAAGTCGTTTCAGGAAAAAACAAATCGACTTTTAGAGGATCCAGCAGGCCTCATTGGTACGCGGGTCAAAGTTCCAGAAGAGAATCAGAAGATTTTCTTTCTTAAGAATGTAGAGTTCGGCTGGGAATTCGCTAACTGGTGCAACGAACACAGCTAGGAATATTTCTGGGGGGAGGGTTCTCCTGCATACGAAGTTCTTTACCAGAAATGTAACATTTTTCTTTTTTGTGTTTTTTTCTTCCTGTAGTACGTTCCAGAGGATAATTCCCATCGCTATTTAAATGTGTCGGGACATTTCAGATATATGCATATATAATCACATTTCCCCCTTCCAGGTTGTTCAAAAAATGATTTCTTCTAGATATTAAACAAAATTCAGATGTTCTTCTTTAAATGACAGTAGGCCAACGTTAAAACTCAAAAATAATTATCTCTTCATAATTGTAAGGTTTTTCTGGGGGGGAGGGGTCTTTTGAAAAATATTTGAAAAGGGGAATTCCCCCTTCCCCTCTTACCTCTGTGTAGGTAAGTATATGAATGTAGTCTCCTTTTAGATTCAAAAATATTTGAGTAATAAAAGAAGAGTTGTCGACCAAATAAAGAACAATAAGGAGCCAAAATCCCCCACCTTCGTGTTTATCTCAAATGTCTGCTACAGAAAACTGATATTTTTTATGCTCTTACCCCTCCCCGTAGTCGAAGACACAATTACCTTCTCTATTGTCTCCCCTCCCCCAAAAATTCGGACTGATCCATCCAATTGAATGAGCATTAGAGGATATATTCTCTCTCCTCATTCAACTTCTGTAGAAGTTCTCACGAAAAGCGGGAGGATTCTGGCCTAAAATGTTGTTTTTGAAGTTTCCACCCTCCCCTCTTTTCACAGGAAGATCCATCGGTCTACCCCTATTAATTTGTACGTAACAGCAATTCTGTACATTAATGAATAGAGTCTAAAAAGCTAGTAAAATGACACCAGCAAATAACTGTCAATAATATATGCTCATTTTGAGTAGAATGGATATCAAACAGTATGTGGTAACAAACTATAGGCAAAGGGTGACAAGTGCCAAAAGTGACAAAAATTCTATAAAATGCAAGTTTAGAAACAGTATATATATTTTTAAAGCTCTCCATTTTATGCTGATTCAAAATAGTTACAATTCATTAAATTCAAGGTACTAATCATAATTTCTTAGCTTAATGTAAATTTGCATGATTTCAAACAAAAATGGGCGAGATACTCCTTATGAAAATCGGATCATTGAATGCTAAATGCCCAACATCCATTAACAAATTTTCAAGCCCCTAACAAAATTGCGAATTTGACATCTCTCCTGTCATAGATGCGTATTTAATTGTTTTTTTTTTTTTTTTTTTTTTACCAGAAGTGATTGCATTAAACCCACGGTCATGGAATGTCAGATAAAGCCTCATTATAATGGGGATTGCAATTCCTGTAGCCCTATCTTAGAGCCAACTGGAGAGTAGCTAAACCCCCTCCTGGCCTTTTCCCTCCAGGGTCGAACGTAGCCAAATGCCAAAACACGACGTCGCCTGAAAATTTCAAGGAAGTCCATCAAAAAGAACAAAATACCCAAAACAATTTTGGGATCTAAAGAGCATTTCCTTTTTTCACAAATAAATAATGTGTACAATGTCACATCCTAGGGTCAATGCCTAATTCATACACTTCCGGAGAAATAAGAGCATATTGTAACATTTTGAAATATACATTAATAAAAGATGTTACCCAGCAGGTATTCCCTAGTTGACTATTTTCTGCACCTTAAAATGTTTTCAGTTAAGTACTAAACAAAACTTAACGCATACCCCTGCACAGAGGAACGGAAGCCCTTATACACTGGAAAGCTTCTGTTCGTTTAAGAGTTTCAATACCACCCTTGACTTTGATAAAAAAAAAAAGAAGGCTACTTTTAATTTAACTTGCTGATGGACGAATGTGCCAAAGTGCAGCTTTTAAAACATGAAGTGGATGAGACAAGGGCGGATCCAAGATTTTTTTTCGGGGGGGGGGGGGGGGGGGGGTACTAATTTTTGACTCAGTTTTCGACTAATTTTACTGATTTTTACCTAGGTTTTACTAATTTTCGACTTATTTTCGACTCGGTCAAAAATTTCGGGGGGAGGGGGGTTCAAACCGGGTGACCCCCCCCCCCCCCTGGATACGGCCTTGGGATGAGATTAGTGGATAAGAATCTGAAACTAGGAAATTATACAAATATCTGATCAGTACTTTTATGTCCATTTGGCCATGTCAGAATTTTTTCTCTTGTACCATTTGCCACCCATAATTGTGTTTTATGGAACGAAATGGCAGAAATTAACATTGTAACATAATTAGACATCTTTTGATATAGAAAAGCCACGAGACATTATTTATACTCTCTTGATATTCTACGACTATTGGCTGGATACTATTACTGCTGGTGTAAAAAAAAAAGCAACAGCTCTAACAAATCAAACAAAAATGAACATGGATGTAACAAATACATCCATGACTATCCTTTTAAAGAAAATAAAAAGCTGACAGTTCTTGTAGATGGGGCTTAAAACCTCTGCTATAGCAGTCTGAAACATAGTGGATTTGTAAAAGAAGTTTTCGCAAAAAAAAAACATACCCTTTTCGGGTACCCTTTTCCCAAAATTCTGCAAACTAAAAATCCTGCAAAAGCCTAATATAACAATGTTTGATAGATAACTTTTAACTTTAACTTTAAAATTAAGAAATTTTACAATTTGGTTATTTGATTACAAATTTGATATTCTGATTTTTGTTTTTAGCCACATACCGTTTTCAGACTTCCTGTTTTTAGAGCTAAACAGTCATTATCATGAATGGTTTGAAACTAGGCATTTGAAGATCATTAAGAGATAGGGTGTACCCAATCAGCCAATCCCATCCCCACCCCCAGAGCTATATATCTTTTTCAAACAGAAAAAAATAAAAGACAACAACGACACCCACAATTATAACACAAGATCAAATAAAAAAGCGAAAATCTATGTTCTGTTTAATGAGGGGGGGGGGGGGTATTTAGTGCCAGCTTTTTATAAAAACTTAATCCACATAATCTCTAAATTTGTACCACTAGTTATCAGACCTCATTATTTAAATGGCAAAATACATCAAACTAGAACTTGGAAGGGATTTGTGGAATCTCATGACTTTCAGAAAAGGGAGGAAAGAGATTGTGATGCCAATAAGAAGGCCAAGGTGCACAATTAATCTCTGTACGGTACAAACAGGCAAGAGTGAACCCAATCAAGATTAATATCGAGGCCCCTCCCCTGGAAAAATAGTGGCCTAAAATTACAAATTGTTCCTGTTTTAACCTCACCCCCACTCATAAAAATCCTCAGGTAACGCCAGCCAACAAAGGCTGGCCTAAGTTCATTTATCAGGGCCGTTTTGGTGGGAGCATTAGAGATGTATGGACATCTCGCCACCCTCTTAGGACATAGAACTAATGATCAAGTTTGAAGCAAGTACAAGAAAATGAAATGAAAATTGCGAATGTACCTAGGCACGTGTGGGAGATGAAGCATTTCCAAAAATGTTGATCCAAAGGACTTCCTCTTCACCCCCACGGAAACTGATTTAAAATGCTAGAAAAATATATTTCCAAATGTTTGGACTCCAAAATCCATTTTTATAAAACTCACGACCCTTTGGAAAAACCTTATGATTAGTCTATCCTATAGGTATTTGATGTATTAGTGAACTTGGTCTAACGTAAAGAAGTGCAAACCTATAAATCAAAAATGGAGAAACACTGACATTAAAATGAAGACAAATCTGTATGTCTTTCTAAACACATACAATCGGCTATGAATGAAAAAAACGATGGTACAAATTTTAAATAAATCAAGTTTTTGCATGGCAATGGTAGTGTAACGAGGCCCTATGAGACAGGAACAGTGTTATAGAGAGACTGTCATAGACACAACGCAGTCATAATACTCTGAAGAGCATCAAAGATGTTTCTCCCGGTTCTAAAACTATCAAATCGTCTCAAGGCTAGTTTCATTTTCAGTGTCCCTGGGGAAAAAAAAAACCCATAGGGAGATGACCCCACCCCCTCTCTCTCTCACTTCCTCGTGGTTGCATACACGAATAATTGTAGTTCCTGAAAACCAGAGGCTAGCTCTGGACGATGAGACGTGAATTGGGTATTGAGAAGGTCCGTTTGATATGAGAAGGTATCGGCAGCTCCCAATGGACCTACACAATATTATACCACAATTTTTTCTAATCAGTTTTTTCTTTGCACCACCAAGTTGCATCTTGTTTCCACATGGGAAAATCCTCGCTACCTCCCTGCACTTATGTAAAAAACCCTGTGTTTCAATTGCAACTCCCTGGGAATTACAAGACTTCTTTCCTTCTTCAACTGCGTTTTTGATATGTTTTCTAGGTAATATTTTTGAGGTTTTCCAACACTTTATTAGATTTTAGTCCCCATTATTCAGGCCGTCACCACAAATTACAACTTTATTCTAGAAACCATAAAAAAATAATAAAAAAAAAGTTCATATGCTACTAGAAACACTGAATCGTGGAACACCATCCCCTCTTTCGCTGTTGAAGCAGTTAATATTGAATCATTTGAGCATTACTTAGTCCTTACTCAATTTTATTTAGAATTCGTTATATTTAACGAATTTATATATAACGAGTTCTTAGTTCATTGTGTTATAGTACTTCGCTAGTTTATTCATAGCTAAATATTCTAAACTTCTTTCTAGTTTTATGGTATTCGTCTTTCATATCATTGTTGTCTACGCACGTTGTTTTATTTTCTCGTATTTTATTCAACGTTTTACTTACTCATGTTATTTGTTGCTGCAAGCTGTAATATATTGATATACATATACACAATGATAGATATGATATGATATACACAAGCTGTAATATATTGATATATAACATATTGTAATATATTGTGCTATTTGCTGTAATATATTGATCAATGAATATATAAAACAATAATCCAATTTTTTTCAAAAGTTATTAAACAGACTGAATTGCAGAATACTAAAAGCAGGCAATACCAGGCAGGAACTATAATTTATTTTGCAAATACTGAAAGTCCTTTTTTTTTATAACAAAAATACAAAATTGATCCTTACTCTTTCCACCCAATCACAGGCAGCGCAATAGCGCTGCCTAAGTAAAGGCTGCCAAAGCCGATGTTGGCACAATGTTTCATTTATTTGGACCAGGGCACTTCGTATCGAAGGAGTTGTCGTAGAAACTTGGAAAAGGGCTCATTCGATTGGAAATTGGAACGGCGAATGCCCTTTTTAATAGTCGAAAGTGATTGGAAGGCAACTAACACCCCTTCCACGACCACCATTTCCCCAAACACATCCAATCAAAATTTTGAGATAGCCATTTTGTTGAGCTTAATTGATTTCCAGATCGAAATTATATGTTTTTGAAGAGGAAACTCCCCCACAGCCCTAAGGACAAGGGTTGTAAGTTATGCCCTGGGTGCATATTAGTTTTTTTTATAGAAAGCTTTGTCATAGACACTTCAAAAAGGGCTCACACGATTGGAAATTCAAAGGGCTAGTGCTCTTTTTAAGGCCGAAAGTGATTGGAGGGCAACTAACCCCCCTCTCACACCCACTTTTTCCCCAAACACATCCAAAATTTTGAGATAGCCATTTTGTTCAACGTAGTTGAAAGTTCTGGAAATTAGGTCTTTGAGAATGACACCCCCCCCCCCCACAGCCCTCAGGGCAAGGGTTGTAAGTTATGCCCTGGGGGCATATAAGGTTTTTGAAGAAAGCGTTGCCGTAGAAACTTCAAAAAGGGCTCATTCGATTGGAAATTTGAAGAGCATTTGATTGGAAATTGAGATGGTTAGTGTCTTTTTTAATAGTCTAAAGTGATTGGAAGGCAAAAAACACCCCTTCCACGCCCACAATTTCCCCAAACACATCCAATCAAAATTTTGAGATAGCAATTTTGTTCAGCGTAGTTGATTTCCAGATAGAAATTATGTTTTTGAGGAGGACACTCCTCCACAGCCCTCAGGGCAAGGGTTGTAGGTTATGCCCTGGGGGCATACAAGGTTTTTTTTTTTTATAGAAAGCTTTGTCGTAGAAACTTTAAAAAGGACTCATTCGATTGGAAATTTCAAGAGCTAGTGCCCTTTTTTAAGGTCAAAAGTGACTGGAGGGCAACTAACTCCCCTCTCAAGCCCACCTTTTCCCCAAACACATCCGATCAAAATTTTGAAATAGCCATTTTGTTCAACATAGTTAAAAGTTCTGGAAATTAGGTCTTTGAGGATGACAACCTCCTCCCCCCCCACATTCTTCAGGGCAAGGGTTGTAAGTTATGCCCTGGGGACATATAAGGTCTTTTATAAAAAGCCTTGTCGTAGAAACTTCAAAAAGGGCTCATTTGATTGGAAATTGAAATGGCTAGTGCCCTTTTTAATAGTCGAAAGTGATTGAAAGGCAACTAACACCCCTTCCACGCCCACCATTTCCCCAAAAACATCCAATCAAAATTTTGAGATAGCCATTTTGTTCAGCATACTTGATTTCCAGATAGAAATTATGGTTTTGAGGACACTCTCCCCACAGCCCAGAGGGCAAGGATTTTCAGTTATGCCCTGGGGGCATATAAGGTTTTTATAGAAAACTATGTTGGAGAATCTTCAAAAAAGACTCATTCAATTGGAAATTCAAAGGGCTATTGCCCTTTATGGTCGAAAGTGGTTGAAGGACAACTACCCTCACCCCCCCCCCCTCTCAAGCCCCCTTTTCTTCAAACACATCCAATCAAAATTTTGAGATAGCCATTTTATTCAACGTAATTGAAAGTTCTGGAAATTGGGTTTTTAAGGATGAAAACCCCCCCCCCCCCACAGCTCTCAGGACAAGAGTTGTAAGTTCTTCCTTGGGGGCATATAAGTTTTTATAGAAAGCGTTGTCGTACAAACTTCAAAAAGGGCTCATTCGATAGGAATTGAAATGGCTAGTGCCCTTTTTAGTTTGGAAATTATAACTTTGAGCAGGGAACTCCCCCCACAGTCTTCAGGGCAAGGGTTATAATTTATGCCCTAGGGGCAATAAGGTTTTTCTTGAAATCTTTGTCGTAGAAACTTGAAAAAGGGCTCATCGATTGGAATTTCATAGGGCTAGTGCCCTTTTTAATAGTCGAAAGTGATTCCTCTCACGCCCATCATTTCCACAAACACTTCCGATCAACATTTTGATATAGCCATTTTGTTGAAAATAGCCATTTTGGTGGTTCCAAAAATAATATCTTTGAGTATGACGACCCCCCACAACCCTCAGTGCTAAGGTTGTAAGTTATGCCCCCTGGGAGCATAAAAGGTTTTTATAGAAAGCTTTGTCGTAAAAACTTCAAAAAGGGCTATTTTTTTGGAAATTGAGAGGCCTATTGTCCTTTTTAATAGTCGAAAGTAATCGGAGGGAGGACTCCCCCCCCCCACGCCCATCATTTCCCCAAACATTTCCGATCAACATTTTGATATATCCATTTTGTTCAACATAGCTGAAAAGTCTGGAAATTTGAGGAAGCAACCCCCCCCCCTGATAGCCCTTAGGACAAGGGCCGTTGGGACAATGTATTTTTTTTTCTTGGTCTTATATAAGGGCACTTCGTATCGAAGGAGTTGTCGTAGAAACTTCAAAAAGGGCTCATTCGATTGGAAATTGGAGTGGCTTGTGCCCTTTTTAATAGTCGAAAGTGATTGGAAGGCAACTAACATCCCTTCCACGCCCACCATTTCCCCAAACACAACCAATCAAAATTTTGAGATAGCCATTTTGTTCAGCATAGTTTATTTCCAGATAGAAATTATATTTTTGAGGAGGACACTCCCCCACAGCCCTCAGAGCAAGGGTTGTAAGTTATGCCTTGGGGGCATATAAGGTATTTATAGAAAGCGTTGTCGTAGAAACTTCAAAAAAGGCTCGTTCGACTGGAAATTCAAAGGGCTAGTGCCATTTTTAATAGTCGAAAGTGATTGGACGGCAACTAACCCCCCTCTCACGCCAACCTTTTCCCAAACACATCCAAGCAAAATTTTGAGATAGCCATTTTGTTCAACGTAGTTGAAAGTTCTGGAAACTAGGTCTTTGAGGATGACAACCCCCCACAGTCCTTAAGGCATAGGTTGTAAGTTATTCCTGGGGGCAGATAAGGTTTTTTATAGAAAGCGTTGTCGTAAAAACTTAAAAAAGGGCTCATTTGATTGGAAATTGAAATGGCTAGTACCCTTTTTAATCGTAGAAAGTGATTGGAAGGCAACTAACACCCTTCCACGCCCACCCTTTATCCAAACATATCAAATCAAAATTTTGAGATAGCCATTTTGTTCAAAGTAGTTAAAAGGTTCGGAAATTATGTCTAAGAGGATGACACTCCCCCCACAGCCCTCAGGGTAAGGGTTGTAAGTTATGCCCTGGGAGCATATAAGGTTTGTATTGAAAACTTTGTCGTAGAAACTTGAAAAAGGGCTCATTCGATTGGAAATTAAAAGGGCTAGTGCCCTTTTTAATAGTCGAAAGTGGTTTGAGGGCAATTAATCCCCCTCTCACACCCACCTTTTCCCCAAACACATCGAATCAAAAATTTTAGATAGCCATTTTATTTAACGTAGTTAAAATTTTTAGCAATTAGGTCTTTGAGGATGATAATCCCCTCAGAGCCCTCGGAGCAAGGGTCGTAAGTTATACCCTGGGGGCATATAAAGTTTTTATAGATAGTGATGTTGTAAAAACCTCAAAAAGGCCTGATTCGATTAGAAATTAGACGGGGTTGTGCCCTTTTTAATGGTCGAAAGTGATTGGAGGATAACTAACACCCCTCTCACACCCACCAGTTCCCCAAACACATCCAATCAAAATTTTGAGTTAGCCATTTTATTCGACGTAGTTAAAAAGTCTAGAAATTATGTTTTTGAGGATGACCCTCCCCCCACAGCCCTAAGGGCAAGGGTTGCAAGTTATACCCTGGGGGTAAATAGTTTTTTTTTTATAGAAAATGCTGTCGAAGAAACTTAAAAAAAAATCATTCGATTGGAAATTGAAACGGCCAGTGCCCTTTTTAATAGTCGAAAGTGATTGGATGGCAAGTAACCCCCCTATCACGCCCACCATTTCCCAAAACACATCCAATTACAATTTTGAGATAGCCATTTTGTTCAACATAGTTGAAAGGTCCAGAAATTATGTCTTTGAGGATGACAACCCCCTCACAGCCCTCGGGTCAAGGGTTGTAAGTTGTGTCCTGGGGCATATAAGGTTTTTATAGAAAGCGTTGTCGTTAGAAACTTCAAAAAGGGCTCATTCGATTGGAAATTAAAAGGGCTAGTGCCCTTTTTAATAGTCGGAAGTAATTGGAGGCAACTAACTCCGCTCTCAAGCCAACCATTTCCCCAAACACATCCAACGAAAATTTTGAGATAGCCATTTTGCTTGACATAGTTGAAAGTTCTGGAAATTAGGTCTTCGAGGATGACAAACCCTCACAACCCTCAGGGCAAGGGTTGTAATTTATGCCCTGGGGGCATATAAGGTGTTTATAGAAAGCGTTGTCGTAGAAACTCAAAAAGGGCTCATTTGATTGGAAAATGAAAGGGATAATGCCCTTTTTAATAGTCGAAAGTGATTGGAAGGCTTGACATTTTTATAGTAAAGATTGATGTGGGTACAATGTATCATTATTTTTTTTTTTTTTTTTTTTTTTTTTTAGACCAGGGCACTTCGTATCGAAGAAGTTGTCTTAGGATCTTCGAAAAGGCTCTCATTTTCGATTGAAAATTGAAAGGACTAATGCCTTTTTAATAGTCAAAAGTGACTGAAAGGCAACTAGTCCCCCTCCCACGCCCATCCTCCCATTTGCCCATTATGTTTATAAAACTAAATGTTCCTTAAGATTAAATCAAAATGCACTGTGTTAATGCTAATTCCCAATCAGGCATCTCAGCAGTATCCCAAAAACGACTGAGGGTATTATGTTCAAACTTTCGGAGCTACTTCTGCTCTTAAAACTCAACCAAACCAAAATAGCGTAAGTGTATCCAAGCTATCAAAGAAAGTAAACAGATTTTTTACGAATGGTATCAAGGTTTCTATTTCAGGTAAACTAGAGGGGGTATGAAACTAAATTGAACATTATCATTTGTGTCCAGATTTCTAAAAGGGTGTATGTTGTAAAAATTGCTGAAAGTTTTTCTCCAGTATACAAATAGCAGGCGAAACTATAAAGTATTAAATAAAACGAAACGATTTAAAGAATTATTTTCTTTTCCTTGAAAAGACTATGTCAATATAAAACGAAGAGAAATTAAATAAAAAAAAACTTTTTCCACAAAATAAGTTTTTCAAAGAAAAGTAAAGAACTCCATTACACCAAAAATGAGCACAAATAAAATCAAATAATCCACCAAGCGTGAAACTACCACAAATCATCATTGATAAATAAATGAAGCCCGAAACGAACAGAAATTACAATAAACTAACCGAGTCAAACTCAAAACGAGCAGAAGTGAACATGATTAGGGCTCAAAACCCCTATGCCTTCCGAAGGCCAGAACATAATTTGCACTTTACTGAAAAAAACACAAATGAATGTGCATTTTCAGTTTGATATACATATACTGATATTAAGTGATCAAAATGTGAAAATTATTTGATTTATTAAAGTCATATATTAAAATCAAGATTAAAATATTAGAAGCTACAGTGATGACAATGGTCAAATACGGATCTGAAGCATGGACGCTCCGAAAAGCGGATGAAGATTTGCTAGATGTTTTCCAGAGAAATTGCTTAAGGATTGTTCTGGGTACCCGGCTGACTGACCGTATTTCAAACAATAGGCTATACGAAAAATGTGGTTCAATACCGCTCTCTAGGGCTATAATGAAAGAAAGGTTGAGGTGACTAGGGCACGTTGTGCGGATGAAGGATGATAGATTGCCGAAGATTGTTCTTTTATGCCAACCGTCTAGGGCTAAACGGAAAGCAGGCCGTCCCCGTCTGGGGTGGGAGGACGTCATAAAGAAAGATTTAAAAGAAATGGGAAATTCGTCGGCGGGTGTAAAAAGGGAGGCTTTGAATAGATTGGGGTAAAAGAGGAGCGTGCGTAGCTGCGTTGGCCTCAGGCGGCGTGGTGCTACGATGAGTTGTTAGTAGTAGTAGTAGTATTAAAGTTATAAAAGTAAAAACATTTATATTTTTTTCAGTAAAGTGCAAATTATGTTCTGGCCTTGGGAAGGCATAGGGTTTTTTGAGCCCTACTCATGTTAATTTCTGCTCGTTTTGAGTTTGACTCGGTTATTTATTGTAATTTCTGTTCGGTTTGGGTTTCATTTACTTATCGATGCTGGTTTGTGGTAGTTTCACGCTTGGTAGATTATTTGATTCTATTTTTGTTTGTTTTTGGTTTAATGGAGTTCTTTACTTTTCTTTGAAAAACTTATTTTGTGGAAAAAGTTTTTTTAATTAATTAATAAAAAAGAAGGTGTTGAACCAACTTAGAATAAAGTACTTTAAAAACTTACCATGATCACAACTGTCTTCTTGCTTGAAAGTATCGAAAGTCTTCGAAGGTAAATGACTACAAAGATTTGAAATGTGTGATTCTTGAGTCAGATTAGCTTCTAAATTAGCCGCTTCCACCTTTGAAATTTTTCTTGGCAGACTGGTGTCAACTTTATAGCACAATGGTGCATTTTTCAAGTAATTTGGAGTTATTGGGAGGGAAGTGTCCGATATGTCTGTATCATTCATCACTGATTCTTTGTTTGGGTCTAGCGCCTTTACAATGTTCTCGTCACTTGTCAGCTGAACAGCTAGGTCTCCAGTTTTGGTTAATATAGATACATCTGCTCATTGATTAGGAGAATTTCCACTATTCTTAAAAGATTTCTTTTGCTTGCCCAATGAAGTGCAGTCCTAAAATAGATTTAGAAATATTTCAAACTGAGAACTACATCAAAGTAACCAAAATGATATATAGGTATGTATGGCATATAGGTAGGAGGAAGGGTCTTTCAGCCCACTCTCCTTAGTCTCGCATTTTCACAGTTTTCTCTATATTTTGTATGTAGATCGCCTTTTTGTTGCTGTCTTATACCCCCCCCCCTGACTCTAAAAAACTGCAGACTTCAGGCAATGCATTTTTGTAATAATCAAACTCATAGCTTTATCTAAATAAAAAGAATGTGTTTTTATTACATTTACTGACGTAGGTTTAGCTCTTTAATCAACTATGACCATAGCCACAATAACACTAAAAAAAGGGCATTTTTTGGTAATACATTTTCAATTTCTGGGAGGTGGCTTTTAGGACCAATCTAAGATTAGGAATTCAGATTGAGATTGAGGAATTCAGATAAAGGAATTCTGATATTCAGATAGTTTACCCCAAAAAAGAAATAAGGCTTCCTGGATATTTTTTGGGTGGAGGGTAGGGGTACCTAACCATTTACGCATCTGTGTAGCATAAATAGGAATCTCCTGGGCATTTGGTACACCTGGAAAGCATCAAAATACGATAACTTGTCTAGAATTGCCTTGAATATCCATTTCAAAGAAAAAAAACAACAACTACAATCAACACAGAACAAACACCTGAGATAATTTCATACCAATATGCAGCATCAACCAGTTTGAAGAAAAGACTCATTAAAGTGCAAGGAGCAAGTGTCTAAAAATGCGTTAATAGCTTGTTGTTATCACTCCCCTTCAAGTTTCCACACCACGGAGGAACCACCCGCCACAATCATCAGCGGAGAAACAGATAATACACGCCTCAGATAATATCAGACTTGCAAGCAGCATTATAGAGTATCAAGGCATGAGTGATTAAACTGCAGGGGTCTAGTGCCCTAATTTGCCTCAATAAGTGATTACTGCAGCACTCTACGACAATTAATACAACTACCATCTCACCGCAGCACCAAGCCGTACGAGACCAACACAACTGCGCATGCTCCCGTTCCATCCCGATCAATTCAAAGCATCACTCTATACCCCCTCTCATGAATTTTCGATTTCCGTCACCGCACTCTGCCTTGAAAGTACCGTGGCAAGGAAGAAATCCTAGCAACAATGAACATGGAAAATACTCCCTTCCCAAAGAAAATCATGTCCCCACTAAGTCTTGGAGGAGGATAGAGGCCATCGAATTGTTCCAGCTGTCTCTATTATAATAAAAGAAGAAATCAACAGCAATTACAAACAACCTCGATCTGCCGGAAAAGGAGAAAAAACACAGAAGCCCTGGGTGAATTTCGCAATTTCGGAATTCAAATACTACAGCTTAAGGAAATCAATAGGCCAGATTTTTCGAAGAATTGATAAAATTGAAAACCAATTGTGTTCGAAATAAAAATTAACCAGCAAATAGAAAGTACAATAAACAAGGAGAGTACCATTTTCACTGGTCTTATCTTATTGATGCTTCTTATCACTATCAATTCAATACATTTTAGGTTTTTAGTAGTTTGCTCGGAATATCCATTATGGAACTATTAAAAAATAGACGACAATATTGTTTGCCGCCGTCCTTGCCTATCTTAGGGGATGTTTCTATTTTTGTTTCATCAATAACTGAGAAAATAAGTAAAGGCTGGTATAAAATCCTGCAGAACTCGTACTTGTAATGCTATAAACTAAGACTAGCTTACCGCATTTGGTATTAGTAAATATGTAATTAGTGGTGGAAATTAACAGTGTAGAACTGTATTGCATTTTTAGATCTATGGTCAGAGTTCGAAGATAATAGTAAAAATGTTGACGAAATATAATAGCAGGCCTCCCGCTAGATTTTTTGTGAAAAATATGAACTTTATGAACTTTTGACCACAAAAATATGAACTCTATGAACTTTTGATTGCGCTTTTTACGAACCTATTATGACCTAAATTTACGATATGTGCACCTCAGAAACTGTCCGTGGACACAAAAAGTGGCAGTTGGTGTGCAAAAAATTTGCACATTAGGGGGGTGGGGGTAATTTTATTTCCGATGTAAATGAGAGGTAATTTTAAACTTTTCCCCCCACCCCCCTAATGTGCAAATATATACCCTGAATTGGTATATATAGGGGTGAGGGCTAAAATTCATTTCCGACAAAAATGATTATTATATTCGTAAAGAGCATAAAAAAGGCATCGAGTGGTATATTCACTTTAGTCGTAACTCAATAATATGATTGGGTAAATATTTACCCAAAATACAATAGTACAAAATAGTCCACTCTACTTGTTCCTTTTTTTGGCAAAAACATGACGAAATTAAGGACGACTTTCGTTTGTTTACCCTGCTCTGTATCCACTCAACCTCTCTGGCTGCCTCATCTTCTTCGCGCATCTTCCGGCTCAAAGCCTCGATCACATTTTGTGCGAGGCTTATTTCTACAAAGTCTTTGGCATCTATGGCTTTTTTCAGCTTCTCATTGTGTTCTTGAAGAAGCCTTTCTGCTACTTGTCTCTTCTCCTTTTCAACTGACTTCTTCTCAATCAAATCTTTTTCCAGGTGTTCAATGGTCTTCTTCTAAGATGACATCCTCTTTTTTCCTCTTCTTCTTCTTTCCTTTCGGACTCCTCTTCAGCCTGTCTAGATCGCTCAGCTTCCAGGTACAGTTTATAGCTGTGGCACGCATTTCGCCCCAAATTCAACAGCTCTCTGGTAATAGGGACTATCTCGGGCCTGTTCTCAAACTTCTTTAGAGCGTCAGAGACTATCAGTCTAGAATTGAGCATTTTGACTTTCATTGATGATTTTTCCTCGGTCATGATCCGTCCTGACCGAGAAAAATCACGTTCAACGTCAGTGTTCCCATGCGACATGCAGGGAGCTGCTTTTACTATCTTTGAAACAAGGGGATATTTTGTCTGTCCTTGATGGTTTTTCAGACTAAAAACCGAGTTCCATGAGACATCAATCCTCACTGAAGTCATGTTCTTAGGCAAACTCGGTTCCAGCTGGAGCAAGTTCCATTCGTCAATGGCAGCTTCAGTATTCACACGGAAAGGCATAAAAATCCAACGATTTTCACAAAGTCGCTTGTTCTTGTCTCAGGATTCGAATCATCCAGCCGCAGGCACCGAAAATGCTGAAGGGCACTTTGACCTAGTGATTTCTCTTCAATATGGCGGCAAGCGGCCCGGTAAGCAGTTCTGGCACTACTTCTGAAGTTCAAAGCATCAACTTTTTGTACCTTCGACAGGCATTCTTCCACGCCGTCACCGCAGGCTACTTTATCGGATGGAAGAAAATCCCCACTTGAATTGGAGAGTTCAGAAAAAGTTTTTCCCTTCTGAATATCAGTCAAAGCACTTTGCTTGACAAAACGGCTGGCGGTCATCATTACTAATCGACGCATTTCGTCATACAGAATGTTGATAAGTGGTTCTTCACGTTGAAACAACTCTGTTAACTGAGCAAATGGCTTTCCGAAAGATATGACAAAGAGGACTAACGCTTTGGTTGTGGTACACTGGAGACTGCTAGAAATCTCTCGGTATCCGCTAGACTTTATCAATTCTGGTCTTTTGTTAGAGACGAATTTCAGGAAATACTCATCGAGAGCATCCCATTGCTCATCAATTTTCAGCTGAAACAACGAGGGCTAGCAATCGACTTGGCACATTTTTCAGGAAACGATGTGGAGGAAGCTTGAGATTCTCCTGGATGGTACCAAAGTCTTCTAAACGGGCAGCCAACCACTAAAGAAATAGAAAACTCAAATCGCAAAATCGAAACTTTGGAATCCGAGATGGTCCAAACCTTTCAAAAAAAGCGTTGTGGACTATGTGTATGTTGCCTGTCCCAATGTCAGCTAGGCTTCGGTCGCTGCGCACAGTTCTAACTTCGGAATCAAATAACCTCCAAACTTTCTTGTTGACATTAGGTCCGTCACTTCCCAGCATCAAGACTTGACGGAGATCAAGGTTAGCATCCTTTAGAGCTTGTAGTAGGTGCTGGTGTAAATCTTCCACTTTTGCGTGTCCTATGAAAAAGGACTGTAGGTGGCGTACAGAGACTCTTTCTTCGGTCTCCGAGCAGTATATAATCATGATATTCAACTCCTTTGCACCTTTGGCATTTGTAGTCTCATCGTAAAGCAACGCCAAGTAAGAAGATCCAATGTCGCGTAGAAGGTCCTTGCAAAAAGCATTAGTGTGAATCCATGTAAAAAACAAAAGAAAAAGAACAAAAAAAAGAATAATCAATCAACTTATGATCTTCTGCCAAGAAGTTATGTTACAGCTCATAAGCTTAAATCAACTATTTAGGAATATTACTACTAGAAAACTCTATGAAGGTAACAAAGACTCAAGCCAAAAACAGGAAAAGACTAAAAGATAGTTTAGTACAAGAAGATATCAAGGTCAAATTAGATGTAACAAATTAGAAACCAAATTAGATGTAACAATGTCTTTTTGAACAGAAGAAAATGTATGTTCACAAAACATGCTGAGTGTTACAGTTTGAAACGTTCTAAATAAAACTCTTGCACACACATTTGCTTCGCTTGTCCTTTATAAGGAAACAGACAGCAACCGCAAGTGCTTTCCAGCTGATGACAAGATAAATATGAACTTTATGAACCTTTTTTCTAAATTATGAACCATTTATGAACCTAGGTTAAAAATATGAACTTTTTTCATAATTATGAGCCCAGTGGGAAGCCTGTAATAGAGAATGAAATCCCAGCTTTTGGTCCATAAATCATGTGCTCTCTTTCAGTTATGAGTAATATATTTCACTTTACTTTTAAGGAAGAAGATTTTATTTTCTATTTTGTCCGTGTGAAAATAGATATTTCTTGTACATTTTATTATAAAAAGGTTAACCATTCTATTAATAGACTACATACATTATAATATAGGTGGATACGTTGCACCTTGTCGGAATCAGAATCATACAAGGAGCAATAGTCTGTAAGTGGATGGTCATAGGCAGGTCTGAGGGGTTCAGTTCTGCATCTTGCTCCAACCTCAAATATAGCCTACAGATAACGTCCATCTCTCCTGCACTGAACTGAATTAAATTTGTAAACAAAAAAAGCCACAACAAAACAAATACAACAAGCGATGGGTTGTAGAAAATATAATTTAAACTACATGAATTACCTCCTGAGGAAAAAACTTTAATTACTTAGAATAAAAAAAGAACTTTTCGCATGCTGACCAAATGGTCTGCGTTGCGCAGGTTCCGAAACGATTTACTGCCTTCGGCCGGGAGTGCAATGCGTGGTTTGGGGGGAAATCATCCGACGCTTCCCGTGTTTTCTCCCCAGATCTATCCAGGTACCCATTAAAACTGGGTCGACTCTGGCTGAGCTTACAGAGTCACACCATTGACTCCTGTTTTAACCCAAAAAACCAGCGATACCAGGACTTAAACCCCTGTTCTCAGGATTTCCATTGTATTGCGCTAACCACTCGGCAAGGACAATTACAGATAATGCTATAGAATAATTATTTGAAATGTTCTTAAATAAAAAAAAAATGGGTCATCTATGTTCCTATGTTCATCTCAGTTCAATTTTAGTTCTCATTCAGTGAACATCTAAAAAGCAGATTATATATATATGACTGAAATTGTGAAATACATGATCCAGCATTCAATTAGTTTGAGTTGTAAAACATATATCCTGCAGAATTTGTCGAGAAGTTAATTATCTTTGGATTTTGCTGAGAAGTTCACTCGGAACTGATGTTAGCCGTGGCATTATTAACGGCGGCTTAGCTAACTGCACGTTTTGATTCAGTGTGGATAAAATAATTGATTCTTAAACAGGTACGCCTTTCTATTTTCAGTAGCTAGTAATTACCGTCAAGATGACGGAATCAACGGAAGTCCAGATACAGATTTTAATGAAATTAAGTGAAGTGTCAATAGAGCTTAAAAACTGAATCCCCTGTGCGAAAAGGTAAAAAACATTATTTATGGAGGTTTCTTCAATTTCGGAATCTCTGAATAAGATAATTTGTGAAGTGGAAAAAGATCAGAACATACAGAGGCGCAAGTTCGTGAGCTGAAAATGGAAGTTCGTGAGCTGGAAATGGAAGTTGCAAAGAATAATAAGATAATGGATAGAATTGAAGCAGATCAAAAAAGGTGTAATGTGACACTCTTTAATTTTGACCCAAAGATAAGGAATTCTAGTCTAAAAGAGGACATTCTTAGATGCTTAAATGAAATAGTAAGAGGTGCCAGGTTTATGCACACAGATATTACAGATGTTTTTGTTTACCTTCAAACCAAAAAGTCAGACCAGTCGTAATTAAATTAGCTGTCTATGGAATTAAAAAATCCCTATTTACTTCGGCTGCACTTTTCAAAAGGCTTCATTTGTCAGTAGCCCCAGATTACACTTCTTCAAATTTATTGGCACGCAGTAAGTTGATACCAATTTCGGAAGCCGCGAGTACGAAAGGCCATTTACATCTAAAGCTGAGGGATGTGAGACTTTTCGTAGGAATAAGATTTTTGCATAAGATAGTGAATTGGGTAAAATCAAAGAAATGTACCGAGAACAAAGATATAGGTTATAGCAGTTATAGTTATAGCAGTAGAGAAAATAAGAACCCATGATCATCAGAGTTCCGACTTCAATCGTAATATGCACAGGGGCAATGAAGTAATTGGCAATGTAAGTTCACTCAGTAAAGAAGGATAAAAATCAGTCACGCATGGGGCAGTGAATGAATTTCAGAAAGAAAAAAACGTGTGCGAGATGAGATGGCTAGCCCCATAATGATTTTAAAGAACCTGGGACATCTTACACTCGTGCAAATCAGATTATTTCACGTGAGAGAAGCGGATCGGTAAATTCTGCTGCTAGTGGTCGTAGGTGGATTTAGCTCAGCAGAGTGTGAGACAAGGCAAAAGAAATAGTAAGAACATTAGCCCTTTAGAGCAGGATAAAGGCGCGAAAAAAAAGCTCGAGAAAGGGAGACGATTCAGGATTACGAATCATTTGGGCCTCGCCAGATAGTGAAAGCTCCGGTTTTTTATCAGGCATCCTAGTTGGGGAGGTACAGTAGTGCCTGGGAGCCAGTAGAAATTGCCAGAATAGGGAATACAGGGCCATAGTGAATCGTGTTTACGTTTTGCAGTTTCGAATTTGCAAAATTATAGTAGGGAAAAGTTAAAAAATCTATTTGTCAAGTACATCAGCCGGTTGTGAAAGTTGGGATGTTGTTTACCTTGTTGAGACGTGGAATTCTCTAGATGATTTTTCGTCATGTGAAGATTTTGATGTTTTTGAGCGTAGGAGAAAAGTTTCGGCAAATGGCAGATATTATGGAGAAGTTTCAGCGCTTGTAAGGAAGGACGTATTTAATTTATTTCGTAGGCTAGAAAGTGAGTCTGCAAATTTATTATGGTTACTATTATCAGTTAAAAATGTTCACCCTTGTTATATGTGTTGTTTATTTGCCTCTGAATAATAGTTCTTATAGTTCTTATAGCCATGAAGACATATGAGAATTGATTAAAAATGAAACTCAGTTGTATAAAAGAATGTAGCCTTTCCGCAATTTTGTTTTTCTAGGGGACTTCAATGCATATACTAGTGAAGAGGACGAGTTGCAGGTTGCTGAACCCCTTGTAAATGAACCAGGTCAGAATGTTTGTTGGAGAATGAATGTGAGTATGTTTTCTCTATTAGGAAAAGTAGGGATATATCACGGAAACTAAATAGATGGGGATGGAATTAATAAATTTTTGTAAAAAGGAAGGGTTACTAATTATGAACGGAAGATTGGGAGGAGATTTTGGTGTGGGTGATTTGACGTGTTATGGTGAGTCTAGCCCGAGTTTAATTGATTATATTTTATGTAGTTTTTCTCTTTGGCCCCAGGCGGTCGGCCTCAGGGTCCTAGAGTTGGTCGGATCTGACCATCTGCCAGTGAGTATTAAGCTGAGAGCGTTTATTCGATGGTCTGAAAGGGGAAATGAAAGGTCTATGTGTGAGAAAATGATAAACCAGATTGGATAGCCAAGGAGAAAAGAGAATTGGTTAAAATGGATCTAGAAAGTGAGGAATTTCAGAATGATTGCCATTCGATTTTGAATTTTTCCGAACCAGCTAAATTGCATCAAACTGTTTCGGTAATTACAGACAGAATTTATTAGAGCATCAAGCCTTTATCTCAGGATAGGAAACAACCGGTCAGAAAAGATGAGGGTTTTTTCGATGCAGACTGTAGGCAGAAAAGGGAAGAGGTAAACAGGGTTTTCAGGCTACTTAAAGCAACAGAACCCATTGGATCAGGAAACGAATTTGCGCAGGCTAGCTAATATAAGAAATTAAGGTCAGATTATAATAGGGTTTAAAAAAGTTAAAAAGAGAGAGGGAGATGAAAACTAATGAGGAATTTAAGAGAGCTTATATGGTGAATAACCCTAGAGAGTTTTGGTGGGTAGTTAAATGTTCAATCCAGGGCCCATAGATAAGAGGAGATGTCCCAGCAGTTGAGACGTGGCCAGCTTATTTTTGAAAACAGGGAGTCAGAATATGCCAGGGCAAATGAGTCGAATGGTTCAGAGGATAGAGAGTTAGGTTTAGGGACGTTAACAAATTCTTTAAGACAGAATGATTACGATTTAATTAGCCTGTATCTCAACAAGAAATTTGGGATCAAGAATTTTGAGATTTTCTTGTTAAGAAATTTTATTTCAGCAAGAAAATCAGGATTTGGGAGAAATTTGGGTTGAAAAAGATGAATAGTAATTCGTATTCAGGAACAGATGGTATATCTACAAAGGCCCTGAGGTTAGGAAGGACAGCTTTAATACCCATGTTGGCCGCAATATTCTCGTTCGTAGTAGGCCTGTAGGTTGTAGTTGACCTCGATCATGCGACATTTCTGTAGCAGTGCCTCTTTTTAAGAAAGGTAATAGGAAGTTAGACGAAAACTTTAGGTCTATCTTTATGGGAAATGTGGTAAGTAAATTGTTTTGTAAGGTTCTGGAATTTAGGCTAAGAGATTGGTTAGATAAGGGAGTAATTACTTAGCCCGATGCAAGCGGAATTCAGATCGACATTCAGCACTGTTGCCCATATTTTTACTTCGGATGTATTGAGAAGGAAATATGCTAGAGGGAAAAATGGTCGGCTATTCGTAGCCTTTTTAGACCTGAAAAGTGCTTTTGATTCGGTAAATAGGAGGTTTTTAATTGAAAGTCTGTTAGAAACAGGCTTGCCGTCATTGCTTTGTAGCAATAATAGCAGATATATATCGGAGGCTGAAATTTGTTGTGAAGGTCGTGGGGAATTTTTCTAGGCTGGTTACGTCTCATGTGGGTGTGAAACAAGGATGTACTTTATCTCTTAAGCTTTTCTCCTTATTTGTTAATGATTTAGATAGTTTTATGAAAATTATGGAGCCCCTTATGTATCTTTGGATTGGTTTAGGCTATCATGCATGTTATTCGCGGATGACATAGCTCTAGTGGCGGATAGTAGAGATGATCTTCAGAAGCAATTAGATATAATAAAAAATTAAAGAAAAGAAGAATTTAGGGTTGAAAGCTAAGCAGTAGTATTAGACGGTAGTTCATTTTAATTTTGAAGGAAAGGTGTTAGAGGTTAAAGAAGAATTTGTTTATTTGGTGTTAAGTTTAGTGTATTAAGGGAGATGTCTAGGCATGTATAAAATTGTAATTTAAGAGGTAATAGGCTAATAAATATGCTTCTGAGAAGTAATTAGGTCAGCTAGCTGACATGAGGATCCAGAAAAGAGTTTTCCAGACAAAAGTGGCTTCTAGTCTACATTGGGGCTCGGAGGCTTGGGGTTTTGCTAAAGCAGCTAAGCTAGAAGTAGTTCAGCTAAGATATTTTATGAGAATTTTAGGCTTGAAGGATTCATTTAGTTTAGTGGTACTGAAAGGAAATTTGGGGCTTTTCACTTTAAGGAGTGTTAGATTGGTAAAATTCTGGGAGAAGATAGTTAGGCTACCTAGTGTTCGGCTTCTTAAGTCAGCTTATTTGGAGAGCTTGAAGGACGGTAGACGTGATTCATGGCCAAATCAGGTCAAGAAAATATTGGACCTTTGTGGCCTTTCGGAGATATGGAATGAAGGAAAAGGCCCTATGGGTGAAACCGTGTCAAAAGGGAAGGAGTCCAGCAAAGCCTAAGGACCAAGAAATCCAAGAGTGGCAAGTTCATAAGGACCAATCTATGTCTTTGAGGTTTTACTCCCAAGCCAAAGACTGTTGGGGGGGATGTTTATTTTAAATTTGGGTTGAATAAAGAGGATTTGAAAATTTTTGTTTGTTGGTAAGAGGGGATAGTTTGGATTCAGTTGAGAGAAGGAAATATTTGGGAAAGTTTAGGCTGGCGGCTGGCCCTTATTTTTGCCCAATGTGGGGATGTGTGAATGAGAACTTATTTCATTTTCTATCCGAGTGAGAAGAGCTGTCTGAATTGCGGAATGAATGTTTTGGGCAAGTGTTTGGGAGTGAATGCTGGTTAATTGAGCGGATGGCTGAGAGGAACGCATGTGCTATTAAACAGTTGTGTAAATTTCTTCGTTTAGGGATTAAACATAGGGAATCATGGTTAGGGGGATAGCTTGTTATGGTTTTTAGGATTTGAATTTTATTATAATTAGTGTTCGTTGGTTAAAATGCTGAACCTTGGTGTGTTTCCTTTTTTGTCATTTTGTTGATTTTTATTATCTAAAGCTGTATTTTGTTCCTGAGCTTTGTTTCGATATTGTATTATGTGTTGCTATGGCCCACAGGCTTTGCGCAATAAATCTTTTCTTACCTTAGAATCATTATTAAGCATTTTCCCATCCCTATAAATGAAAGAGAAGCTGGAACAAGTCGACTCCAATCAAGACATACAAAATTTAAACTACCATGTGTAAAATGAGAATTAAGAAAAGATTTTGTAAAAAAAAATATGTCAGAACAATAGACTAAATGATTAACATAAATATACTAGTGTACAAAAAGGTGAAGGATTGAGCACTGGATTTTACAGTCCCTGCCGCCAGTACTGATCTCTGTTTCTAGATCCTTCAACCAGGAAGTACAGTGAGGTTAGAGGTCGTTCATCCTTTCTTTCACAAACACTTCCTGTTTACCTTGCACGGATTCCTCCAGGTACCCATCTGGAGCTGGTTCGACTCTGCCTAAGCTTAGAGGCACACTACTAACCCTCGTTTCAAACCAAATAACCGACAAACACCATGATTTGAACTCCCGTACCGAAATACATAGGATTACATGTCTAGCACGCCAGCCACTCAACTAGAAGAGTTATGTCAAACCATTCATTTCATCTCTGGTGGTATTTTTTGAATATTCGTATTTGTCTCTAGCAGATTCACACGTTGTTTTACAACTAAGAAGAAAAGTTGTCTTATTTTAATAATTATCATTCTGGAGAATATTAACGTTAATCATCAACTGTCTATTTCAAATATTTTCTAGGGAATACTACATTTTGTTTATTTGGTGTTGTAGGTTAATTAGTTGGCACCTTTTCAGTCTATAGTTGACATGTAATTTCTGTTCCATAAATTTTAAAAACAGTATTTATAACAGCACATGATGAAAAAAATGGCACTTGAATTCTCATAGAGGAATAGATTTATACCAAGAATGACATAAAAGTACAGATAGACACAGAGTAAAATTGTATTCTATAATTCTAGTTGGTCACCATGACATTGCCTATTGAAATCAAGCAGGACGTTTCATTTACATAGATTAAACATCCTTGCATGACCCTAATTTCAGGTTTAAATCCTTTCTACTAAATCTGTCACTTTCTCCAAATATACATCTTTCTACTAAAACACAGTGGATGAGAAAAGGTCTTGAAACTCGTATAGGGCCCTCCACTTGTACAAATTACACATCTTTACATGATCCTGATTTGGTGGCCTTCATACAATGGGTACATACTGATTTTCTTTTAAGCTAGTTTACAATCAAAAATATCTTTCTTTCAATATCTGCTATAACTCTTTTTTCTACAGAATATAAAATTAAAAGTCAAAAGGAATATGCTGCTAAAACGTTCTGAGAAAATTTACGCTGTGCTCAAAACCCAAATATAAGATTGCAGGAAATAGCCAGGAGAATTTTGCATAGTTTTTTATTTTAATATAAAAAAATATTGCTATAAGGTGGCATATTTTTTTATATTGGTGTCATACAAGGCATGAAGGAAGGGGTTGTTGTTCAAAGAAAAGTATTTTGAGGCCCAGTCTTAGTGGTCTGATAGGCCCAGATCCAATAGGTATGGGGCCCAATTGAATTCTTTTTGCAGAGCCCTCTATATGTATTAAGTATTTAAATATAATTCAGATTCAGAATACATAAATATATCAAATGTCATATTAATCAAATTTTAAAGAATAAATACATTAATAAATCTCTTCGAGCAATGCAAACTTAAAATAAATATATTTTCAACTAATTGAATAATTCATCATTTTTCCATTATTACCAAAAGCAATTTACTTTAAATTTCGAACAAAAATTTTGTACAATTTGATGGTAATGCGGGGCAAAAAATGGGCCCAACTGCTCAAACTACTCTTTATCTGGCCCTGGGTTTTCTGGCATGTAATTTTTGATAGGATTCAAGTTATAATGCTTGAAATGTTTGTAGGAAGGGGTTGGAAAATAGATTTACGCTTGCTCTGGATACCAAAGAGTCAAATTTATGGCCTTGTGAGGTATGCTTACCATCCATTTATGTCATGTTGGGCATTACATTAACGCCTCTATTAAGAAGTTCTATAACAGCCTCCATATCTCCAAAACATGCTGCCTCTCTCAACATTTCTTCATTGAATCTTGATTGGTTCATGATGGAGGCAAAATTCTAAAATATCTTCTTTTTCAAAAGTAAGAGCATCGAGAACTGAAAAAAAAACTAAGCTTGTATATAGAAACAAAAAGGAATGTTATATACGAAAATATCAGTTGTGTTTACTTTTTATCTTTTATTCACTTGTGCTTCACATAATTCTAAAAAAGAGCCACTTTGCCCACAAAGAGACAAGAGGTAAATCATATTTATCTACATTTCTTATCCAGCCTTTATTCTGTATTACTAACCTAGCCCTAACTATTTTATAATCAACACGAGAGTTTTCAAACAAAATAATATACTTACTCTCAGGAGGTTTTAAACTGGATCTACAGAAACTTGGATCTTCAGTAAAAATTTACAATTTAACAGATTAAAATTATACTAAATTTAAAGCTTGTTTTTATTTTCTTTTTTTGTCTGCTGAGCAATACTGCATTGTCAGTGGCACTAGTATATGTTTTATTTTTTTTTAACCTCTGCAAAACTATACCTTGAAAGCTTTTTTATACCTTAGAAACCTATGAGGCTTGTGAACACAATATTCAGGAATGGATCTACAACATGCATTAATGCCCAGAAGGAAGATATCAAGTAGCCACCTCTATTCTTCCCTCCCTCCATGCACTGACTTTGGGCTTAGAAAATTCGTCAAAAACAAAGTCTATATAAATGGACATAAAGATAAAAAAGGGCTAAAAGGGCTGCTCTCATTTTTATACTTCTACTTCATCCCTACTTTTAAAGGGTAAAATTCTAGATGAGAGGCTCTTCACTATCTTGAAAATCAATCAAGCTATCTGAACTGAAGTTTCTGGAATGGAGCCTAAATTTACAGGAAAGGAATTTTCAAGCTCCATCTCTCTTCCTTCCCAATTTTTAGGCTTGGGAGATCACAAAGAAGATAGGACCTGTCCTCTCACTTGAACAAAATCAAAATTCTTGAATTTCAATGCAGTCTACTTTTCTTTGTTTCAACAACACAATTCTAAGGCTTCTCTTTCATTTTTTTTTTTTTTTTTTTTTTTTTTTTTTACAAGGTCTCCAAAGATATAAGGCTCCAAAAACTTTTCTGTGAACTCATTTTGTGCTGTAGATCTGTTCGTGTAAGTTTTACCTTTATAACATAAACTTTGTCAAGTTCATTAAAGGTTAGCAATCTTTGGAAGAGAAAGGACGAAGATATTTTAAAAACCATTAGGGTCACAATTTAGATTCTACACACATTCCTGTGGACTCACTTGTGCTGTAGATCTGTTCCTGTAAGTTTTACTTTTTATAACATAAACATTGTCCAAGTCTTTGAAAGTCAGCAGTCTTTGAAAGAGAAAGAGGGGCAGATATTTTAAAAACCATTAGGGTCATAATTTAGATTCTACACACATTCCTGAGCTTTGTTCTACCTTTTAGCATAATGCTGATTAATGTTTTTGTATTTTGATGCATAATAAATTGTTGTGCTACAACTACTACATCAACTACTTACAAAGATAGCAAATACCTCTTATCTAGAATTTAAAAGGGTAATGTAAATGTAAATTATCCTGCCTAATTACATTATACCTTTAAAAGTCAAATTTTGCAGAGAATTTAGCACAAGTGTGTTAACTACATTGCCAAGACAAACAATATAAGTGCAGCATACTTTAAACCAAACTTAAAATTGAGACAGCTCCATTACCCTTTGTCATATAACCCTTGGAACCTTGCAAGTAGCAGAGGGTGAAGATGGGACACTTGAACACATTCTTTTGGACCTTAATTGGACTTTTGGTCCATCATTGAAGGTTTCATTCACCTGACTCACCAGATTTCCAAGGTAGGGTAAATAATTACTTCTTTGGCAGTAACCGATTTTTTTCCAAAAACCTATTTAAGCAAACTGGTGCAGCAACTGAAAATAAGAGAAATGGATTCAGTAATCTTATAGAAATGCTCTTCTTCTAAATTTGCTATGATAACAACACAATTCTTACTTAATTTTTTATCAGTATGTTCTGATATAGGCATTTTTATCTTAATACTACTGCTACTACTACAACTAACAAAACACTACACCACTATGTTGTCAGAGGTCAACACAGCTACACATGCTCTTCCTTAATCCTAGTCATAGCCTACCTTTTTAAACCCTCCTAAGAAGTTCCCATTTCCCTGAAATCTTTCCCTAGGACATCCCCCCCCCCATTTGGGGATGACCTGCTCTTTGTTTGGCCCAAGATGCTTGATTACCAGGGCAATTTTAGAAATATGTCATACTTCCTTTCCAGAACGTGTCCCAGCCATCTAAACCTTTCTCTCATACAGGCTGAGAAAGCAGGATTCCACCATACTTTTTACACAGCTTCCTGTTAGAGATAAGGTCAGTCAGACAGGTACCCAAAACAATCCACAAGCAATTTCTCTAGAAAACATCTAACAAGTCCTTTTTTTGTCTTTCAGACTGTGCACGCTTCAGATCCATACTTGACCACTGTCATAACTGTAGCTTGCAATATTCCAATCTTGGTCTGCAGACTTATGTTCCTATTCTTCCCAACTTTTTTTTTTAACTGTGAAAAAAACATCCTGGGCCTTGGCTATTCTACTTTAACATCTTCACTAAATGCACCATCTTTACTAATAATGCTACCTAGGTAAGTGAAACTGTCTACTTGATTGATCATCTTGTTATCCAGTATCACCTTTGCTTATTTCTAGACTTAGGAACTGAGTCCTCTCAACATTAATTTTCAAACCTATTCTTGCACCTTGAACTCTCAAAATCTCTAAAAATTCATTCATTTTGCTAACATTTTCATCTAGGATGCTTAAATCATCAGCTTAGCTAAATCAAGGAGTTTTACTTCCATATTTGATTCAGTGTTCTCTCATTGCCTTTGCTGTGCTTCTTAGGACAAAGCCCATCAAAGTAATTTATATAAACAGGGATAGAATGCAACCCTGTTCAACTCCTGATTAAATGCAAACACAGCAACTAACCTCATTTCTTACCTCAACTGCAGCAACATTATTCTTATACATAGCACTAATCATTTAAATGTATTTATTTGGTATACCATACAAGGATAGGACCATTGATAAAGCTCTTTTTTATCAGCTTAATCAAACACTTGCTGACAATGTATAAAACTGGGGACTAAAGGGGTTTGATGACTCAGGCACTTCTCAGTTATTGTATGAATGAAAATTCAGTCAACAAATCCTTTTCCCTTCCTAAAAGTATGCTGTTCAGCTCTTAAGACTTTATCTACAGCATCTCTAAAACTAAAAAGTACCATCATACTAAGTAATTTGCTTCCTACAGAAACCAAGCTAATGCCTCTATAATTACCCACAACTCTTGTTGTCTTTCGGAGTTCAGTTAAGGTTTTTCCCAAAATTACTAGGTATTTCCTCTTTTTCAAAACTCACAATCTTCAAATCTTCACAATCTTCAATAATTTATCCCTAACTTCACAGCCACCATGTTTAAAAAAAAAAACTCATCTACCACAGTATCAGCAACTGTGGTTTATTATTTGTTAATCCTTTTAGCACTATCACTAATTCTTCCTCATAAAAATTTATCTTCCTTCATGTCCAAAGTGTCAAAAACTTTTTCACTATTTTATATATTTTTTCTTGTACTTAATATCACAGTTTATCACAGCTCTATGCATATCTATTTTTACTTTTATTGTAACACTAATTGTGACCCCATCCCTACCATTTAACTGGGACAAGTTCAGACTTACTATTCCCACACAATTTATTAAACATGTCAGTACAATGCTTTACAATTATGCCACCAGGCTGTATCTTTCAGATCTTCAGAAATCTTATCCATGGCCTCTAATTCAGACCTCCTTAATTCCTATTCTATGTTCTCTGCATTCTCCACTTTCCTCACAATCGTTTTATTTTGTATGATCTATCACTCAAATAATCATTGTACAAGTCCCTCCTCCTTCCCATTAAACATAAACCATTTTCAAAAATATTCCTAGATGTGTTTCTATCTTTATTCCTTAAGACACCATCAGCAACTTCCCAAACTATTTTTCTAAAATTATTCTATACATCTTCTACTTTTGTCAAATTTTAGACTCTCTGGTTAAGTATTCAACTTTTCCATGAAATTTCTTCTGAAGTTGGTAAATATATACCAAATCATATTATTGAGTAACAACTAAAGTGAATATACCACTTGATGCCTTTTTTTTATGCTGATTACAAATATAATAATCATTTCCATTGGAAATGAATTTTGCCCCCCCCCCCCCCCCTATATATGGCAATTCAGGGTATATATTTCTACATTAGGGGGGGGGGCAATTTTATTTCTGATGTAAATGGGAGGTAAGTTTAAACTTTGCCCCCACCCACCTAATGTTGAAATATATACCCTGGATTGGCATATATATAGGGGGGGGGGGGGGGGGGGGGTTAAATTCATTTCTGATAGAAATGATTACTATATTTGTAATCAGCATAAAAAAAGGCATCAAATGGATTATTCACTTTAGTTGTTACTCAATAATATGATTTGGTATATATTTACCCTGAAGTCATATGAACACTCCTCACTAGCTGTATCTAAACAAAACTAGAACATTCAACTTAATAGAAGAACCATCACCAGTTGGGTCATGCAGAATCTTCCTAAAGCCATGCAAGGCAGCTGTGAGACCAGCACTAGGCTTTGGAACCTACCTTGCCAGGCTCTTTATGAAAGTGTAAATCCAGCATCAGACATTAATTTGTTCTCAAGTGAATAATTAATGTAAATTTATTTTTGGCTGTAAGCTTTAGAGTGTTCACATACTTCTAACTATTTTTCTTTCAGAGTGTATAATTTTTTTCAAAATATTGGCACAAAATCCTTATTCCAAGATTTAATTTGCAAAAGATGTTCAAAATGTATGAGAAGAGTAAAAGAAATCATGTGTGGGGCCTGACCAATATATTAGCCAGCTGATATAGGGATTAGTGTCATTATTGATGAGCCAACCAAAAATCTTAATCACCCCTTAGTTCTATGACTATCCATTTTAGTTCTGCCCTAGGATGGATGGATGATAGACTATCTATCAACAAGTGATAATGACATCATTTTTATGCAATCCTGAAAAAGGCTTATGCTAGCTTTGCCTCTAACTCAGACTATCAGTCTTGACTTTAACTCTAGCCTATAGCTTGATTTTAATTCAAAAATTAACATAATTTCAAAAAGATATTGGGTATTGGCCATTTTTTTATGTGACTTATCCAGTAAAGGGTGTCAGATTTTATCAGGTACTTTTTACTAACTATGCATTTCTGTTTAATGAATGTTCACTTGAATAGGTGAGAGACCAAGATTCAATCAATTAAAACCATAATATCAAGTCAGGGGTGCAGCTTGGAAATTTAGCTTATGTGTCTGCATTGATTTTTTTTATATATTTTTTAAATTCCTCCCCCAAACTTAAAATCCTAGCTGCACCCATGTATCCAGTCTGCCTAGTATGGATTCATTAGTAAGAGAGCATGACATACAAATTTAAAGTAAAGTTATCATATTAATATGTTAACAATTAAAATACAATTCCTGCTAGGCCTATTGAAATTTGGGTTTTGAATAATTAGCTTCATTAAATATCTTACACTTCTTTCAATCAGATTTTCCACATATTTTTGTTTGTGTAAATAAACCACATCCACCATGAATTATTGATGCTGTTCTTTGGTGTTTAATAAACCAGAAAGAAACATGTAAGTTTGAATAGGCTATGGGCAGAGAATGCAAGATTTAAATTTTAGGTAAGTTTTTTTTTTTTTCAAAGGGGAAATTGTATTGTATTGGTACAATACTAACATACTTGGGGGGGAGGGGTCCCCTAATGTTCTTGGCTAGGGTAAAACACCTCTTTTTGGGAAAGACCACTTTTCTTTGGCATTCTGGAAAAATAGCAGTGGGTTTTGGACCACCCCTTTTTACTACAACATGAAGCAATGTGAGGACAGTAACAAGGACCCCACCTTCTTGGTCAAATTTTCACCAATGATTTGTCAGCATAAATTGAAAATGTGGTCTCTGTTTTGAAAAGCAGTAGAAACGAAAAGTTATATTTAAATAGGCTATTTGTGATTTATAGAATAAATATCAAGCAATAAAAGTTACATTTCTAGAATCAGAAGGAAATCAGCTTTGTGTCAATATATGAATAAAACTGAAACACTAAAAGGATATATACAAATATACAACAAAATAGGATAATTGGTATTTCTAAAAAGAGGTCCCTGCAGGTAAGTCAATAAACTAATAGGCCTAGTTAAGTGGTTGATCTTAAATAATCTGAATAATAACCATATTGATACATAGCTTAGACTTTTAGCTATTCATTAATATACCCAATCCTTCTCAATTCCTCTTTGGTAACAAGATGTGAGGGTTTCTCAATTGGATAGCCTACTGGTTTTTTTTACCCTAGTTGCTAAAAAAAAGTTGGGTTTGGTAAAATGGTGGTGGAGAGTTTTAGCTTTTTACTATTTCAGTTGCTTTGTACTGGGTAAATTTTTCTGATGGAAATAAATTATGTAAAATCAATGAAATAAGATCAGTCTCTGTTGGTAAAAAAAAAGCCAAGCCTATTAACCTACTAGGAAAAAGTCTTCAATGGTATCGCTCATTGGTTATTTTTAAGTAACATTGGGTTTATTTAAAAAAAAAAATATATACATCATCGATTCCCTGAAGCAATGCTTGTGCGGGAGAAAACCCTCCTAATAAATCAAAAAACCAAGAAACAAAAAAAAAAAGACAGAAAAAAAAAACGAAAAAAAAAAAAAACAAAAACAAAAAAAACAAAAAAAAAGAAATAGAGAAAAAAAAAAAAAAAAAATTAGAGCTCAACTTACCGGACCCGAAAACCAACGAACCTCCAAAACAACACCCAACAAAATTATAATAACTATAATCATATTCAGCTGCAACTAAGCCCTCCTCAAAGACAAAACTTAAGTGGCGTGGGAATAATCCATTCAAAATATACACATCAAAACAATGGTTCTTTAGCGACTTAGGAAAATCCTGCAAACCCCCAACATTCCTCAAATCCTCTGGCAAACTCTCCCAAACTAACGGACACAACATGGCGAATTGAAAACCTAGACCTAGAGGTGACCATAGCTGGTCTTCGCACCAACTGAGAAGATCGTGGTCAAATGATCGTGAGTAGTAGACGCAAGACTAAACATTCCTGAAAAACATGATGGTAACTCCGAAGCTAAATATTTAAACATAAACAGAGCATTATAGAATACAACATATTCCTGCCAACGGTAGAATTTTATACTCGCTGTAAAGATGCCTCACCGATACAGATAGGTCAATTTGATTACCATAAAGAACTCTAATTGCCATATTCTGTGTACGCAGAGCGGATGAAGGTGAGTTACGAATGTTTTCGACCAAACCATACAACAGTAAATGAGATATGGGTGAACCATAGAAAAATACAACATTCTCAGAATTTCACACGGAAAAAGATACCTAAGTTTACGCATAATACCAATATTACGAGACAATTTGCTGTTAACAGATGCAATATGGTCTTTAAAACTAACGCTTTCATCAATTATAACACACCAAGGTATCTAGTACTAGTAAATCTTACAATAGTATGGTGCCCTACTTCTATATTATTAATCCATGGATAATGTCCAGTAATTCTACCATAAAATCAAAAAATTCGACTTATTATGATTAGTTTCAATTTATTTACTCGCATCCACTTTTCAATCGAAGAAATACCTTGTTTCAACATAGTCATCAGCTCATTTTCAGTTCTAGCAGCTACAGTGAATGGGGCATCATCAGCAGCAAAAACATGGTAGAATTCCTTTAGTACCGTAATTATCAAGGTCTAAAGAACAAGACACATTACTTGAAGCTCTACAAAGGTCACTTATATAAACCAAAAACAACAAAGGGCCCAAAACGGAACCCTGAGGTACTCCAATCGAAATATATTCAATTTTTAGACGTACTCCATCCATCACGACACACTGAGTCCTTCCACTAAGAAACTAACTATCACATTTAAAAAAATCACCACGTATACCACTACTATATAGCTTTTGAACTAGTATATCATGATCAACAGAGTCAAATGCTTTAGTAATATCCAAAAATATCGAAGCTATCTTCAGACCCTTGTCTAAAGCATCATTAACAAAAGTTGTTAAAAACAAAACTCCATGCTCTGTAGAATGATGACTCCTAAACCCAAACTGACTAGAACTAAAAAATTGTCTTTTTTTTTTCGAAAAAACTTACCATCCTACTATGAATCAACTTTTCAAACACTCTAGAAATAAATGGCAGTAAAGAAATCGGTCTATAATCAACTAAAACAATTCTTATCCCCTCCTTTAAATATCGGGATAACATTCGCGCACTTTAGACAATCGGGAAATATTCCAGCTTTTAAACAATTATTTATCAGTCCTAAAAAATGACTAGATATAACAGGTAATATCGACTTCAAAAACCTTCAACGAAATAAAATCGCCTCCTGATGCACCATTTTTTCATATTTTTATAACATCAAATAATTCATCAATGGTTACAGATTTAAGGTACGCAGATACATCACAATCTTCAGGTAGGAACTGACGAAAATCTCCATCTTGATCAAATACTGGCACCGATGATGACACACGCTGCCCAATAGTAGCGAAGTGATTACACATCTCATCTGCAACATTATTATTCATTCCCATATTATCTGGGCGGATCAAGACGCTACCAGGGCAAGTCACCGACTTAATCAATTCCAAGTCTTACTCGGGTTACCCTCAACTTTTTTAAATTTAACCTTATAAATATTCTACCTTAGCCAGTCGGAGTGCAGCATTTAACCTACTATTATAAAACTCTATATATTACTTATCATGAGGATCATTGCTCCTTGTTGACAACTTATATAAAAAACGTCTTCTATTAATTGACTGTAACAAACTCTTTGTAATCCAAGGTTTATTCGGAGACACCCTTCTCTTCTGTATTCCTGACACTTCACACAACATTTCAAAAACGTATCCTTAATCTTACCATACCAAAGCTCAAACGTTTCAAATTTAAATCTAATTCTTCTTGTAAAAATTTAAAGTCTAACTGTTCTATCCTAAGCTTAAATCTTGAAATAGTATTTGAATCAACAAATAATTTCTTAGGCTTAGGGCGAGCATCACAATTAATATTAATATTCTTAAATATACCCGGAACTAATATAGCCAAACCAAAGTGATCCGAAACATCATTTAACACAACACTTGACGAATCATGGGGACATTCAAAAATACATTATCAATTAGAGATGAAGATGACTCCGTCACTCTAGTACAAATATTTACGAGCAGGATGCATCCCATAACCTAACATTAAATTCAAAAATTCTGGGCTTTTAAATTAGATGCTAACAATTTCAAATCAATGTTAAAATCCCCACACACAAAAAACACGGCATGTTTCTTACGAGTTAGAAGGTCCATTTGTTGCTCTAATAATTTCAAAAAACAATCTACACTAGCTGAAGGGGGGCGGTAACAAACAGCAATAAAAAATGGGTCACCCATTCTTATCAACCTCCGTAACAAAACACTCAAAAATCATCTCTTTATTAAACACAAACATCCCTAACCTTCAGATTCAAATCAGTTCTAATATACAGGGCAAGTCCTCCATGTTGATGGTGAGTACGGTTCTTAACATACATATTATAATTTAAAATATCCAATAGTCCAGAATATTATTCATTAACCATGTTTCAGTAAGTGCAAGAATATGAAAATCAGATAGCATACAAAGCTCCGACAAATAATCCAATGTACTATTTAACCCCTGACAATTCAGATGAAAAATGCCAAGTTTATCCGTGCACAGTCTTAGTATGTAAATCAACTGGGCACTTATAATTAACCTTCGGAAAAACATCATCTACCTCCATATCAAAATCCCTGTGAAGTATCCCTAATCCTAAATCCGAAACACTCAATGGATTATTCTCAAGCCAATCCAAACGATCATTACGAACAATTATCATTTTTTATAAATATATATATATATATATATAAAAAAGAAAAGGAGGGTAGTTGCAACCAAACCTAACCAAGTGAATAACTTACTATAACTCGGAGGGTCGGTGGTCCCGTTTCCAACATAATTGAAGCTCCAGTAAAAACACAATATAACCTAAAAAAATAATAAGAAACATATTAACAAAATAGTATAAATAAACAAAACGAATACAAAAAAGGTGAAAAAATTGTCACTAACACTAGCCTGTCACAAATACAGGCTTACTGTTTCCATTACTGAATTCCAGAAAATTATAATTGAAGAAAACACAATGCTCTACCTGTGTCTACCACTTACCCATTCTAAATTCTAACAAAAACTAAATAAATGAGAAAAAGAACAACTTTTCATTTTTTTTCCATAAGCACAAATAAAAAAAAAAAAAAAAAAATCTTAACAAAATCTTAATTCACCATTCATGATATATAACCATCTATTGGTCACATAACTCAGGGATAGGCTCATCGAACCCAAATTTTTGCCACCACACCACCACGGTCGATCTACATATATGGTGGAACTGCATTGGAAACCCATGATGAAACTCCTATATCATTTAATCTAGATTTCTTTACATACAACTTCCTTCGAGCTTCACGAACTGATATTGGTACATCATCGCTAACAGATATATTTCTATGGTGTCCAATAACTTTACCTTTTAATTTCTTTCCGTTCTTAAGCACACTGACCTTCGCATCTCGAGAACCAACATCAACTTTAAAATACGGTTGCTCCTTACGGGACATTACCAACAACTCGAAACCTTCGGGACCATGGACAGACCTAGACCCTCCAAACACAACTGGTCAAAAAACGTTTCGGCTTGGGTGGTATTTTCGCAGGAAGTCATTCCAAACGATAATATTCGTCTCTGTATGTCGATATTCAGATTGCCGATAAGCCGACGAGACAGATCTGCACTCCCGGTTTCATACTTTTTTGTTGCACTAGCGATAATTGACATTTGATTTCTTAAGTTTAGAACATCAGATTCAAGCTGTGTAACACGCGAACTCGTAGTATTAACTTCTGATTTTAGCTCCAGACTGTGTATTTTCCACTGATACCATACGATTTTCTAACATTTTTATACTATCGTTTATAGAGTCTAGTTTTTTACCATTTTCAGTAAGTATTGTTAGCATCTTAGCAAAATCATCCGCCAGGGGTCTTCAGTGAAGCGACATCGTTTTATTCCCTTCAGATGAAACGGTCGAATTCAACAAACTGTTCTCAACAGACTGGGATCCTACTTGGACAGTTTTAGCAATCTTCCTTTTTCGCCCCATGGCAAGTGCAAATAAAATAAAATATTTAATCTCTCTTACCTATTTTGGCACCTATAATTTATCCACGTCGATGCGGACGTGCAGTTCGCTAAGCCACCGTTAATTTGGGCACGGCTAACACCCTATCTCCTGCATCGACGATTTCCAACAGCGTTTGAATACCGACGCTACTTCAGGAATCACAACCAACTTTCAGGAATACTCTGTAGCGTTTGCAAAATTCAACTAATCAAATATTTGCATTTCATTCCACTCCTCAGGGCAAGCGGTAAACCACACCTGAGCTACTACTCAATCAGAGCTTGATACATTGTCTTTGGCCTATTTTCTTTATTTGTCATAATTAAATGACGTAATCCAAGGTGTATAATCCCAAGCCAATTCAATGTTTCGCAATATCTTCACTGTCTAACAAATACACTTTTTACAAACCAATTAAATTCAAAGTTAAATCCAATTGCGTCCTCACAGTTCAAAGGCTCATTCAGTACTGAATTATAGTGTTAGTTAAGAAAAATTATCACACTTCTGGATTATCAAAACCATGTTAACACGCTCATATTTCTTCTTATCTAAGATTCTTGTACTTTTTTGGCAGGCTATTGGCGAAGCACTTATTAATATTTGAAATTGCGCGCCTTTTTCAGCAGTAGTTCAGGCTGAATCCAGTTTTAACGAAAGTGTGCGCAAGTCCGTGTTATGAAAGCCATTGTGGGAAAAAAAAAATTGATCCCACTGATTTAGAACTAGAGTATTTGTTGGTCAGATATACACACTTCAACTATATCAATGCCTGAATAATCAGTATCCTTTATTCATGCTCCTAACTGATTATGAATATCGACTAAACTCGTTATTTAGTCATCAGTGCTCTTTAGCCATTTTTCATGACCAAATAAAAATCTAAATGTTATCAAACGGGCTGATATGACTTGATCAGAAAGGATTAACAATAAATTCGAACTCTGTGCAGTTCTTCCATTTCTCTTTTGCAAAAATAAGGAAAAGGTTTCTTGAAATTAAAAAAAATTCTTGGTAAAACTCAAAGAATATATCGGGAAACATTTTTCACAGATGGTTTTAGATGCGTTTGGAGGACCAGTTAATACTTTGCTGTCATTGGCTGTGTTAAATAGATTAAGCCATTTTGTTCTTTCGGTGCAGGTAGAAATAGAATATGTTGAATCAGAAATCAAAATTTGAATTCCTTGCGTCCCCTCGTATACCATTAATTTGCTCTTGAAATCTACACGTGCACCATCTCTGCATAAGAGAAATTAAAAACTCAATAGTCAATTAAAATTGTCCCTGCTTAGCACAAACGGTGTGTGTCCTCATTAAATGGAAAATCGTAACTTCAGAAATTGAGGTATCTTCGCTGACAAGCTATAGATTTATATCCAATAAATTATATGATGAAATATTCTAAAGGGTAAAATCAAAACAAAAGGTACTGCAAATCGACATGCAATTACGTAATGATTATGGTTATTGTTGTCCGAAGCATTCATTGAGTATTAGTAAAACTGCAGTGAAAAAGTACAGTAAAAGGTCTGTTGCATCGTATTGAAAAAGCTTAACACCAATTTCAACAAAGTTGTGAGTATGCCAAAAATACAAAAACATTTTTGTAAATTTTAAAATTTGACGAGAACAAGGTTTTTGATTTGATTCTCAAAACATAGACAAAACTATAAGTGGAAAATTGTTTACCAATGTTTTCTTTGACTCTGCCAAGAATTTATTGACTCTAAAATGATTTTGCCTGATTTCCCGAAAAATAGAAGTGAAAGCACTTTATGAAGTCCAATGTCTTGTCAATTTTTTCTTTTGAACCCATTTCACCTCATTCAAGGAGGTCTTTCTTATTTTTTGACTCCAGAAAGACGGCCAAAAACAGCAATTTGCTCCTATAAAATTATGGCCTGATGATTTTTATGACCAATGCTTGTAATTCATTAAGTTAGGAACTTAAAGTAGTCTATTGATTCAGTCGTAAACATAATCAATATAAAGAATCTCGGTCGAATGAAATATTTACTATATAGAAAGCGATTTATACAGTTTTTTACGAGACTATGATTGTTTAATTTAAAATTCTTAGGAATGACAAGGCTGATATTTTTTTTTTTCTACAAGTGTTTGTGTAGTCAAAACAAACTAGTAGCATTAAAGAAGAGAAAAAACAAAAGTAATTTTATTTACAATATAAGATGATAAATTAAAATAACACAAAAGCTTAAAATCCGTATCGATAGTTTTGAGACGTGGATGGCTGATATGCTGTCGCAGTGTATAACCTGAAAATAGTGAAAAAAAAGGTATAAGAGTCATTAGAAATATGTTTTTTTTTTTTTCTTTCTTTTTTTTTATTCAGAAAAATCGAATAGTGAAAAGCTTCGTGGATCGATTTTGTAACAAAAAACATAGAAAAGGGTGCAAGAGGCTAGAAAAACCATAGGAACAGCTTACAAACTACCTAAACCAACAAAAATACATTGCTCAAAGCAGGCTTAAAAGCTAAAAACCATCATAAACTTTTTTCTTCTTCTTCTTTTTGGTATTTTGTCCTATATTTTTAAGTAGGCCTACTACTCTTTTGTTTTATATTTTATAATTCATAACAGATAAGTATGTCATACGCTTTAAATTATTTTACATTCAATTATGAGTCATTTAATATTTGGATTTTAAATATGATTGTTTATTTATCAGTTTCTGTATCTTTGTAGATGTTCTTATATCAAGTAAAATAAATGAACGATTTTTTTTGTCGTGACAACTTAACCATAATACTGTCCTACTTGGATTAAGCAGCATTCAGTATTATAATCTTGTTAGCGTTTGCAATCAAAGCAATCGAAAGTGGAATAAAGTTCCTGTGTCACCAAGCACCTGTGGCTTTGTGTCACGAGAGTTTCGACTAAAAAAAACTATAGTTTTAAGCAGATAAAACCAAACTTTTGAATCAGTTTCACAAGAAATGATGCCTTTCATTAAATTGTTCTTTCCTTAGAACAGTAATTTTTAAACTATCCAGATGAAAAACTTAAGCTATAGTATAAAGAAAGGGGATGGAAGAGGGTTTTGCATCCTACCTCATCCGTAAAATCATTTCTGTCTATTTTACGTTTTAATGTCGACCTCACTTCTAATTGAAAGCATATTTTCCTAAACTTAGGCAAGGATCCTAAAATTCCACCCAAATCAACCTCCTACCCTTCCTATATTTTTGTAAACATTAAGTGTACATTTGTGAACAAATATACCATCGTTTGGCAATATAGCTACTGACAATTTTGATGTGATATTAATAATTTTGGGATTTTTTTGAACTGAATATCTGTCCCGTGCTATTTCTTTCTTAGTAATCTTGCCTTATTAAGGCCAAATTTGTTTTTATGCCGTTTTAATGCAGTGCAAATTGACTGATATCCACACTTAACTGTTGCGTGATCTCTTTTGTTTCTCGATCGGGGGCAAGAGTCTTAAACTTCCACTCGAATCAACCTCCCATCCTTCCTACATTTTGTAATCATTCATTGGATCACTATCATCATTGCTGAGAGAAAAAATGACAAATAATATCGTATCGGCGACCATCCTTTCTTGGAAGAATGCCTTTTATACTGACACTTGATATTGAAAAGGAACTACAGTACGAGTATAGTATATATGAAGTCGTCTATAAAGTTGGTGTTCAATAATCATCTACAATTCGAAAAGATTGATCAACTGGACAACTTCACTTACCATGGTAGTATTATTAATAATTATGGTGGGAGCAGTGAAGATGTTGAAAGTAGAATAGCCAAGGCCCAGGGTGCTTTTTCACAGTTGAACAAAGTTTGGAAGAATAGGAAAATAATTATAAAAACAAAGATTAGAATATTGGGAGCTACAGCGATGACAGGGTCAATATGGTTCTGAAGCATGTGCGGTCCAAAAAATGGATAGAGATTTACCCAATGTTTTCCAGAGAAATTGCCTACGGAATGTTCTGGGTACCCGGCTGACTAACCGTAATTCAAACAGTAGGTTTTGCGAAAAGTGTGGTTCAATCCCACTTTCAAGGGCTATAATGACAGAAAGGTTGTGATAGCTAGGGCACGTTTTGCGGATGAAGGATAATAGATTGCCGAAGATTGTCCTTTTCGGCCAACCGTCTAGGACTAAACGAAAAGCAGGCCCTCCACGGTTGGGGTGGGAGGGTTTCATAAAGAAAGATTTAAGGGAAATGGAAACTTCCTGGGAGGCTGTAAAAAGAAAGGCTTTGAATAGATTGGGATGGAGGAGGAGCGTGCGTAGCTGTTTTAGCCTCAGGTTCTCGGTGCTGGCGGTGAGTTGTTAGTAGTAGTCACCTAACAATTATGAACAAAAATGTCAATGGTCCATATAGAAATACTTTTTCGGGATTTTCCTCCCCCTCCACTCCTGGAATCCAAAGAATTTAACGAAATTCGTACTTTTCGTTCATTAAATGTGTAACCAATACTCAATTTACTGTTTTTACTGTTTACCACCACCCTCCCCCTCCCATTAATATTTTGCTTTCAGTACTTTCCAGTTAATATGCTAAAGTTATAAGTGGAGGCGTAAGATTAACTAATATTAATAGTGGTTAAAGCTGGGTTTGGAAATATTATTGAAGCCACCTTACATCAATTAGAAAAGATCATTCCTATACTTCAGTAATTGTATTATGTAAAGTTTGGTTAATTGATGCACAAAACTTTTTGTTCAAGGGAATTAGAGCTCGTCGTTGTAAGATTCACTGCACTAGGCTATATAAAGCTATGAACACGTGAAATTCGTTAATTACTATGTTAAACAGCAATTTCAATGCTTGCAATCAGCAGTCAGGTAATAAGCATAATGTTCAGTTTTGAACGGGCTAAGCCATTGAAAATTCCTTTTATGAGTAATTAAATGGTGATATACGTTTTTTTTTTCATTTTTTATGACAGTGCAGGATCCTAAACCATCAGACCTCTGTCACCTGTCCTAAACAGTTTGGGACATAGCAGCCGTCCAACATAATCTGAAAAAGTATATTTAGCATTCAAAACAAATAGATTGATGTAACCATGGATACCTACAAACGGTGGTGGAATACCTTTCCCATTAAAAGACAAAATTTCCAAAAAATGATAATACACACTTCTGGACGAAGGAAAAATTTTGCCTTCGTCCCCACCTTGTAAAAATCTGTCGTTGTCCATTTTTGTCACCAGAGAAAAAAGCAAACAGATATTCAATTTAACACAATGTAAAAAGTTTCTTTTTTCACATCCCACATAATATTTGTCCTTTGGACGTTGCTTCTAATTATCCAATTTAAACACGAGGGTGATCCTTAACGAAAAAAAATCGTGCTAATGTCTTTTTTTTTTATATAAATTTTTAATGGTTTGTGTGTTGATATATTTGAATAGTTCGTATGCATATCTTAAATTTTTATTTATCATTGATCATTAGTCCTTCCGATTAAATGAAAGGAAATGCCAGTATATGCTATTTCATGAGTTGGTTCAGTCAATTCTGATGTTTTATCGCTTTATTTAAATAATGCTGAATTGAAACGGGTACAACAGATAGATGTTTTGGGATAGTTATAGATGAAAATTTGTCGTTCCATGAACAAGTTAAAACTCTATCGTTAAAAGTTTCTAGGAATTTTGGGATTATGTGCCGTCTCCGCCATGTTTTCCTGGTTAAAATACTTAAATCAATTTAATTTTCTTAATCCACCCTTTTTTTCTACATTGTGTTTCTGTGTGGGCTTCAACTTTTCCTTCAGTTTATAAACCCCTTCAAATTTTACAAAATTAAGCGATAAGGATACTTGTTCAGATCGATAATAGGTCTTCTGTTACTCATCTTTTTGGATCAGCTGGAATTTTTTCTTTACATCAACTTCATTTCATTGCAATATCCCAGATATGTCACAATTACGTTTTTGGCCAGTTAGCATCAGATTTCCATGGAATTTCCCCTCTTAACTCGCAGCGTCATTCAGATCCGACATCACTCAGGTTTAATTTCTCGCAGGAGTTTAGGCGAACATTTAGAGCAGGATTTAGTTTGAGGCATATTGGTTCAAAGGTGCGGAATTTTATTCCCCTGGATATTAGAGAGTGCGCTGATTACCAGCAGTTTCGCAGAATGGTGGGGAAGTTTATCCCTGATGGTTGACATTGGTTTTATTTACCTTGTTTGTATTTGGGCAGTTGTCCAAGAGGCTTGTTGTTTTTTTCATTTAGTTGGCTAATGGTGTTTAATAATTTGTTGTAATTTTTAATGCGCTGAATTATTCCAACAGGCATATGAGCAGGTGTATTTTGTAGCATTATGTATATTTCATAAATAAAATATCTGTATATATATCTGTATCTTTCATTTCGTTTGAAATGAATATCTTAACCCATGAGATGGTACGGCCAGTTAAGTTTTCTTACTTTTTTCTTACAGCATTTTATTTAATCCTTCTTATTATATGATAAATACTCACCTGTTTGCATTAAAGCACAGGCAGCAAAGGCATTCGTCGACATACCAAATGGGGGTGCGGGCTTCCAGCAGTTACTCAACTCTGAAAACAGAAAATCAACTTACGTACCATTAAAGAAACAACGCAAATCAGAGGGGTGGAAGATGTTTTCTAATTTCACCCATGTCTTTCAACATAATCCTATGCTAAGCTTTGCTTTGTTAATCCTAAAATATCAGCTAGTTCCTCTTGAGCCTTAATTTAAAAATTATTTTCTTTTAATAAAAGTCTCTTTTCCCTCAAACATGTCTCTATCTTTTCTTAGTCGTTTTTTCAAATCTTTATTTTCTTCCGAGCAAATGTTTGAATGGAATGTTAGGTTTTCAATCAAAGCTTCATTTGATGTTCACCATTTTTCAAATTTATTGTATCTTTTTTTGGAATAGTTTTCAAGCACTCTGGGCATGTCCAGGATTACTAATTAGAAGAATTGACGAGGTTTGGACTGGACCCCTTTATAATTTTCTAAATTGGTATTTTTCACCGGAGACATTTGGGAAGTTCGTCTGACAATAAAGTAAAATTTGTGTCAAATATTTTTTTGCTTGGAGCCCCACTTCCTCCCTCCGAACATCAAAGGAAAATTAAAACTACCAAGTTAACCACTAGACTTTGTAAATCTGTAACTTTAAACCGTATATCTGTAATTTCTATGAGATTTTCTCGTTGCAAGTGTAATTCGTTAAACGGCAAATGACAATTGTACAAAAATAAGCAAAAGATCTCCCCCGTATAAAGATAGAAGTTTTGGAGTTTAGCTGCACCCTCGCTCTTACCCTCACAATTGCATTTCTGAGTGTGCTCATTCAGTTTATATATTTGGATTAGTGAAATTATTTTGAAAAACCACCATTAGAACATAATTTTTTTTTATTCAATACGGGCTGTATTGAAATTACAACTCTCCTAATCACACACAAAAAACACACACACATTAAAAAAATAAACAGTCACCTTGATGAAGATACGTAACGGAAAAAAATGCATGTTGTTTAACTTTTAAATATTTTTGAAAGTAGAGTCCTCTAGATTATGCTTGTAAATTGTAGAGTATAGGTAGTGACACTACCGTAGTGCTAATAAATCAAAATTTCTTTAAATTTGTTTCTCTGAGAGACAAAATAGGGGTGTGCGAGGCAGGGCCGTCACGTATGGAGGGAGAGAGGGGGAATCCCTCCCTCAATGTCTTAGGTCACTCGGTAAAAAAAATTCGGTAAAATCGTGGTGCGAAGTGCCATGATTTTTCCGACGTCGCTAAAATTCTTTGTTCAGTTCAATAAAGACCACGAGAATACTGACATGTCATCTACAGAAATTTTGAGCTTGGTCGGTAAGCGCAGCAGTTTTACCGACTCCTGCCATGATTTTTATGGATGGTGCCACAATTTTCCATTTGGTTAAATAAACAGCATTAAAATAGTGACATGATATGTACCGAAATCTAAATCTTGGTTGGTAAATGCAGCAGTTTTACCGACTTGTGCAGTGATTTTACATATTGTTTTCGAAACGGAAATTATGCTAATTATTGACAAAAAAACAGTCGCTAAAAATGACTCGCCAGTCGGTAAAATCTCTAGCTCCCCCCTAAACATTTTGGCTAGTAATGACACTGGTGGGAGGGAAGAGGTTAGAAGGGGTTACGGCCTGCTTTGTGCCTCTAATCACGCATATTTCAAGTCATTCTATGTTTCCAATTAAGAAAGATGCCACTTAAATACCTTTATCTTAAAAGTTTATTAGTTGGGGAGGAGTGTTCATATTTAGTGTAGACTAAGCATTGAGTTTGCTTTTTCACAGAATTTTAGGACTTAGCTTATTTTGAACCTGACGCAACCTGCCTACTTTTTTGCTAATATTTTGACAACGAGGGAAAAACCTGGCAGAGGGGTTGAAAAAGTTTGCAGAGGGAAACTGGAGCGGCCATGGAGGCTAAAGAGAGAGATTAGAGGGTTAGCAGCCCTGTTTATCTCCCATCTTCGCCCAAAAGTCCACAAAAAACATAAGTGTGGGGGTTTGGAAGCCTTATCAAAGTCTTTGTTTTTAGTGTAGTTTTATGTCTTTTAGAAGCGGAATACCAAACCAAAAAACTTGTATCAATAAATGTAAACATACTACTAGCATTAAATATACCTATCCTAGACAAGCTTGACTCAATCATAGATCATCCTCTTAACCCTTTCATGCCTGTGGTCACCATACGGATACCCCCCCCCCCGCCCCCTATTTTTTTTTTCTCTCGACTCGACAAAGTTACAACGTGATTTGTTTTCCACTAGATAGCGCTTGCTTGGCTCTATCGCGTTTGAATTTATTATCCCTCAAGGCTTTACCCGAGCGGTCAAGCGAGCGTCCAAGTTTAGACAAAACATAAAATGTCGAAAAAGAGGAAAAGTGCAGATTTTGACCTCGATGACCTGGACGTTTCTGGTAAGTTCAGAGCCTGATTATGATATTATTTTGTAGCTAAGAATGCGATCTTTCGAATGAGATATCACTAGTCTAAATTCTGAGCTGTAGTTTAGCCCCAAACAAGGTTGCTAACGATCGGTTACCAAATGGTCACGTCAGACATTCATTGCCAAACCACACCTAGGCAGATTTGTACAGCAAACGAGGCAGCAAGTCCTTCTTATGATCGGGAATAGGCACATTTTCTTTCTGTTCCTCCTTTTTACTGGTAACAAGGGTAAAAGAGCTATTTTATGTGATGCCTCAAGCAAGTGTAGAGGCCAATGACCTATTTTATTGCATTATATTATTATTATTAAGTGATGTACTTACCTTGAATTTCATTTCAGCTGGCCCAAGCACGAGCTCTGACTCCATGAGAGGTCATGGTCCTAAGCCCTTGGAAGAGAGACTGATCAAGGAAAGAAGTAGAAGAGCTACCAAGAAAATGACTGCAGACGAAGCAGCAAGGCTTTTATTCATGCCTGATTGTGATTCAGATCTCGATATCTCGTCCGACGACGACGACCCAAACTGGGCACCAGACAATCCAGATCAAGAATTTCAACCTCTACGTTCTCTCAACTGTTATGGCAATGAAGACAGAAGTGATGAAGAGGATATTGACCACACAGATGACATCCCTTTATCAATGCTTGGCAGGTTCGAGTTAGACAATGGCGATGACACGGATCAATTCGATTTTGCCTCTCCCGGGCTTGAATGACACAGCAGCGTCAAACAGTTCTTCAAGCACATCATCAGCACCAGTGGCAACTTCTTCTGCAATGCAGTCAGCAACAGTTATTGCACCTGCTGAACCCTTTGTCCTTACAATAGCTAAGAAAAATGCTCCTTTCCCAAAGCAGTGGCCGGTCTAGTAACTCCAACTGATGCTCCTCAGGTCACGGCAAAACCAGTAGCAAAAAAGAAGGTAGCAAAGGAGGCAAAGCAATACAAGTGGATAAAAACGGAGCCCGAACCTCGAGATATTACCTGGAAGGGTTCTATACCACACTTTCACGAGGTACAAACGCCCCTTGATCTCTTCCGAATGTTTATCACAGAAGACATTCTTTCAAACATTGTGGACCAAACGACCCTGAATGCCATGAGAAAGAAGAATCTTGTTCTGAAACTTTCTCTTGAAGAGCTGCACAGGTTTCTTGGAGTTCAAATGCTTATGAGCATTCTCAAACTTCCGGTTATGAGAATGTACTGGGAGAATGGAATACGATATTCCCCGGTGGCTGATACCATGAGCAGAGATAGGTTCATCAGCTTGAGATCTTTCTTCCACATTTGCGATGACACCTTGATGATACCGAAAGGGGAGGCTGGTCATGGTCATGATTGGGGTGCAGTCACCCCAATTGATAAGTGTCAGAGATGGGATGGCACAACACGGAAATACGTCGAAGTTGAACGCCCCCGAATCGTCCGTGACTACAACAAATCAATGGGGGGCGTATATCTTGCTGACATGTTCCTGGAGCTTTACAGGACTGACATTCGCTCGAAGAAATGGTATATGAGGATTGTGTACTACTTCTTTGACATGGCTGTGAACAACGCCTGGCTGATACACCGCCGACAGTGTAAGTAGACCAATGTTCAGCATATGTCTCTACTGTACTTCAAAATGGACATTGCTCGTGGGTTGGTTCTTAATGGCGTGTCTCAAAATCTTCGAGTTGGAAGACCATCCTTATTAGTGACGAAGCGCAGTACGTCTACCTCGCGAGACGGGATGCCTTCGGAATCAATGAGATTTGACCAGACCTCGCATTTTCCGGATACGACTGAAAAGGGAAGGTGTCGCTATGAGAAGTGCATTAGGGGTGGAACCAGTCGAATCATGTGTTCGAAGTGCAAAGTTCGACTGTGTTTGAACTCAGATCGCAACTGTTTCACAAATTTTCACCCAAAATAGTATCTGTATATACCTGACGTGACCATATGGCAACCATTCACAGTTTGGATTTGGAATGCAATAATTTTTTTTAAAAATAAATATGTTCTATTTGAACCTCCAGGATCACTCTCTGCTATTTTCAGAATTTTTACGCAACTCCTTCTTGGTTCAGGTCTGAAAGGGTTAATTGACAAAACTATATCTGTTACCTGACTGGCTGCTTACTAAAGGCTTCGAAGTAACAACTTGTTCAATTGCATCGGACTTCGCTGATTTCTGACTCCTCTCATTCCTCCGAAACTTAGCTCTTCTATTTTGAAACCATACCTGCCGAGAAATCAAAAAATTATTGGTTATTTTCTAAAAGGGACTAACAGTATAACAATAGGTTGAACTAGTTTACTCGGCAGAAAGAGTGTAATTCAAAATTATACCGCAAAAAAGTATTTCTGAAAAATACGATGAACTTCTTCCAGTCACCTAATATTAGTTGCTCAGAGCTATAAACACCAGATAATATTACTCCGGTTGAAGGGGGGGGGGGGGGGAGAAGCCAGAAATTTTTTTTCAAGGGCTTGTATGCAAAAGGCTTAGAATGGTTTTTGGTCATTACTTTTTTCTACAAATGTAAATTTTTACATACTTTTGTATATCTTTTGACAGCCTGAGGCTACTAGAAAAGGATTGGGGGAGGGGGGGGGGGTCAAATGATTAGTCTGCCAATATGGTCAAAGCTATTTTTTTATCTTTTTTATACTTTTAAAAATTTGTTGTACAGCTTCCTAATATGTGCGAAATAGCTCTGTGGGAATGAAATAAGAAATAACCGTTTTGCTATAAATAAATTGGTGGGGGGGGGGGGGTAAGGAAACCTTCTTCTGTCCTGTTTATCATTATGGGCTAAAAAACTATTTAAAAGCTACCAAGGTATCAACAATTGTTGCCAAATCTGTTAAAAGTGATAAAGCTCCTTTATGGATTTGCATTACTTGTTTTTCCTTTTATGTTTTTGGAAGTTTCATTTTATTAGCTCTTGAATGTTCCATGCAGTGGTGCAGAACTTCAGGTAGAGTGACACATTTTATAATCTTTAGACAAATGTTGTTATTCGAAACCCTTGGAATTACAACCTTCCAAGAGAGAGTCATGGAGAGACAGGTGGCTTTTCAGAAGCCCAGAAAACAATCTCGGATTGCTAAAAAAAAAAAAAAAAAAAATATATTTGTCATTGAAAGCTATGAAACCAAATAATATAAAGTAGCAGCTGTATTAGGGAAATTTGATTAACAGAGAGCAAATGATAGTAGTATTAATGAATTATTTGTTACAACCAAAATAAAATTAAATCAGATTAAAAAGTTTAGCTCGAGACATAAATCAGCTAGTGGTTTTACTAAAAAGTATTAACCATCATTCACGAATTTTTCTCATTGTTATTCCCGAATATGTTTCTAATTTTTCTAATTTACTTTTATAAAAAAAAAAATGTATTAAAATAAATTCGAGGGTACTCAAAGAGAGGGCAAAGGGAGCCCTCCCCCTTCCTACATGGGGAGACCAAACACGAATTAAGTGTGTAATTTGACAAAATATAAAATCATGTTATCAAAACTCAGATTCTAATTTACCTCTCTCCTCTCCCTTTGGAAAACATTCAAGCATGTACCGACCTTAGAAAAGTTTATACGGGACCCTTAGTTAGGGCCATGGATATTAAAAGTTACCATCTTCTGAGTTGATAAGGCTCAGGAGAGAAGCTCCAGTGTTTTTATCGGTGGGGGGCAAGAGGGATTTATATCCGGATAGTCAAGAGGCATGGGCTACACAATAGTTATTTTCTCCAAATTATGGGGAGCAACTGCCCCCCTTGCCCCTCTAAACGACACCCCTAATATAGCTCACAGCTTGAGGTGGCATGAGGGACTTTAAGCACATATTTTCCTTGTCTTTTTTTTAGCCCTTCTTAAAATTTAAATTAAAGTAATAATAAAGATAACTTACTTTTTCTATAACCATAAGAAAAAGACAAAACAGTGACAATTTTGATTCAAAACCCATTTTTAAGCAACCTAGGGTGACATAGTTTATAGCACAGTAGACAGAATATACCAGTAAGCTTATCGCAGATCATTTCTGGTCTTCGTGAACAAAAAGCTCCTCCCACTTATTTCTGCCTTATTTCTGCATTAGCTTGTTTCTGCATTAGCTTTATTTCCGTTTGTTTCAATGCACTTTGATGGAAACAGTCGGAAACAGACTAACCTGCATTCCCGCTAATCTGACTTCGCCTATGTTTATATCTGCCAAAACGGAAATAAAGCTAATGCAGAAACAAGCTAACCCCGGTCCGGGTTTTATAATGGGTGAGATAGAGAATGATCATACTGCTAATTATATAAACTGTGGTTTATAGCCTGGGACAGCAGTAGGAAGTTCACAAACTGAAACCCAAGAAAGGAGCACGGCTTACTTATTTTAAAAAGGTAGTAAAATATTTTTCTGAATTATTCTTTAAAGCTTTTTAAATCTAAGATTTTAAACTATGAGTTGTGACCAATCATTGGCTTGTGAAATAAACAAATTACTTTATATAATATAAATGGATGCTAGGAAAGTCCCAAGAATTATGGTGATGGTAAACAATAATCATGGACAATATTTGCTTTTAATCTACAGCATTTGCATCAGTCTCCTTGAGATTTAACATGTATAATTCATTTAGCTATTTAGGAAATTTATTTTTTATTAGAGAAAAGGAACTTTGTTCAAAATAAAGACACCTCTTCAGCTCTATTTTTAGCCATAGGACAAGATTTCATAGTTATTTTTGCCATCCCCATTTTCATCATCAATAGCTGAGCTGTTTAGATGAAGCTATGAGTTCAATCCTCTGACCAATAATAAAATTATTCAAAGTGACTTGTATGTTGCGTTATTTAAAAACAACAATAACAGGCGAAAAAAGAGTAATCTACGATTGAACTGACTGATTGATTTTTTAATCGGTTGACAAATCAGTTGAAGTCAAAGGATTGTAGTTTTTTTTTTACCAGGCGCTTTTTTTTTACCTTCCCATGGTGGTTATTTTTAAATGATGTTTCTTTTATTTCAATTTGTAGATAAATTAGTCATTCAGTTAAAGAAAATCGTAGCTCCTATAGAGATATGTAAAGAGGCCTGTAAATACCTGGAATACCCGTAAGGAGGCAAACATGTCAGACACTCAGAGAGAGGAAAAGAAACCATAATAGAATATATTTTTAGGCCCACATTATTAAATTTTTTCTTGGAAATCTTTCAAATTGGAGAAAAATGGATCTGAAAGATTATATTCTACTTTGGGGTTTAAAGACTTTGTATCTCTCTGTCAAAGCAAATTGACTTACCTTCTTCGGTAGAGATTTTACTTGGAGGAGTATATGATCCCCCAAGTCTCCATAGTGCTTAGAATATGTTCAGAAAGAAAGAAAAAACTACCTGAAAATACAAATTTCGCCCCCCTTCTTTTCTACCGACTAGAAAAATTTTTTGTAGTTACTTTCCTTCCAGATAAAAAATGGAAACTGAAGATTAGTTGTGAATGACATTGAAATCGTTGATGTGGCTAGTGCCACAAAATATTGTTAATTATGAGTTTTATGTATAATACCCAGTAAGTGTGAAAGTGCTGGAATAATTATTGTCGTTTTGTAAATAACATTCACCTAAATCAATTGATGACTATTTTCACAACTTTAGTTAGCCATGAATTCAAATTCGTCAAATCCACAATTTTTACCTAGAGCCGAAATTTAAAAGGTAAAAAATTGCTTTTGGCTCTTAGGCCTGTTTTAAACATTCCTGGGTACTTTCCCATTATATGGGCACCTCGGCTATAGACAGTCGAATGAATGCAGTGATGGAGACTCATAAAGCGGATAATTGTTATCTAAATTGTTCGAAGAGCGTGGTTTCTCATTGAATTTACAATATTTATACTGTTGTTTTTGGGGTTTACGGGGAGAAAAATGTATCTAGGTTAGGTTTGGTTACGTATTTAATACATGCAATGCTTAACCCCCCCCCCACCCCTTAATGTGCAAATATATAGCCCAAATTTGTTGATAAACTATTATATATTCATCCTATTTTATTTTATTGTATTTCATTAGCATTAACCAAACTTGACTTTTTAGAAGTGCCCATCTAATGGGAAAGTACCCATTCCTGATATGCGAGTAGGATGTTAGCATAATATTCAAACTGTGAGGAACTACCATCTAGATCAGAGGCTAAGATATAAGGCTCATAAAAGAAAAAAGCGAAAATTTGGATCTTGTTCGCTAATGAAACTGTCATTCAGTATAATCTTCACATGGGGAATACATCAAAGAAAGCCGCTTGTCATCTGTTGATTGACAACCCTGGCTTCTACAAGAAATACAAAGACAGATGGATGAAACAAAGCAAATTCATGAACTTTCTGATAGTCTATCAAGATGACATATGTGTTTGATGAAACTAGAGCAAATTTTTAAGAGAAATTCAGGTGTGAAACATTTTATCAGTTCAGATGTTCTCGCCAGTGTATCTAACACGGCGGATTGACACTAATGAATTTGTAGCAGTTAAAGTTTTCATACTGAATACGTATAGACTAGAACAGTGGTCGCCAGCCTGTGGTCCATGGACCACTCGTGGTACATGAAAATGTTGAGGTGGCCACGAAGAAAAGGGACCATCATTAAACAATGTCTATTTTTCTGTATTTCATGAACATTAAAAGGAAAATAAATTAAGGAAACTTTTCATAAATTAAAAATTTTAAAGTTACGTTTAATATTACAAAGCTTTACTGCAACTGAAAAAGGCTAACAAATGCTGTTGTACATTCTTGAATCAACATACATCTATATAAAGATGCATTTAACGATTTCTAATGCTGTACATTCTTGAATCAGCATGCATCTATGACTAGATGCATTTCCTCTTGTCTTTTTATTTCTGCGAACAAATTTCTGCGAAAAAAGTTTCATTCTGTTTCAATTTTTGATCCAGTATCCAGTTTTAGTTTAGTTCCTTTGAGACTTGTACGTTTCTGATTATCTGCGACCCGGCATAAGCTCCTTGAGCCCTTGAAAGTAAACTCATACTTATGTGAGCAAGCGTTCACAAAGTTGGAAGATGTGAAGTGCACAGCTATCAATTCGAAAATTATTTAATTATTGGACTATCCTGAAAGTACTGAGTAAGAAAACACAATGAGTGTTTTCAAAAACACAAAAGTGTTTTTTTTTTTTTCTTTTTTTTTTTAATCGCTCTTCAGACCTTTCTGAGGGTTTGGCAGTATGCTTCTGCATTGATAATGGTTCATTGTTGCACGAAGTCGATCAATAAAACACCATGTTTATTCCAATACACCGATGTCATGATCTTGTGCTGGGAGAGGAGTTTGTGTGTTCCCATTCCATGTTCAGTTGCCTCAATTTGGGCCTCGTATGCGAAACCCATGTTTCATCTCTAGTTCAACCACGTCTCCGGTTGCCAGTTCAGTGGCAGCTGTTACAATGATGTCGAAGGCGTGAAAACGGCAGTGAACTCTTGGCCATTGGAACAGGCGGCAAAGGTTTTACGAAGAGGTTACTTTAAATTTAGTTGAGAGGTATGATAAGTGTTTGAGAAAACTTGGCAAATATGCCAAAAAATATAGTAATGTATGTACTTTCCGAAAATAAATTTACTTTTTTTAAATAATCTTTCATTGTGTACTTATGTTCAAATGGACCTTACTTAAAATAAACACCCCTCGTAGTCAGCTGATCAGTGAATTAGACTTACCAGAGCATCCTCAGTCCTCGTCATACAACATTAAAAAGATCATTCGAAAAGAAGGTGAAAAGAAAAACGCCAAATATTAAGCAAATATGATTTAAACTACTTGAAATTTGTGTTTATTCAAAAACCTGGGAGTGAGCTGGATCCAAGGCTTCTTTGTGTTATTTATCAGGAAAGTTTATCTAACGATGCCATGAAACCGTCAAAACTTAAAATTCACTTGTAATCACGACTTGTATATTTTCAAAGAGCGCATGAAGGTATGAAAAAGCAAACAGGGGCTTTAAAAACTATGGTTACTGAAGATAGATCCATATTAATGACTTCTACTTGATAGCACTCCGAATAGCACATAATAAGAAGCATATATACGATTGGAGAAGACTTAATACAACCTTGCATGCTACAAGCCTGTGAAGCTGTTTTGGGAAAACAGGCTATCCAGAGACTGAAGTTGATTCCTATGTCTGCTAACATTTTCAGGAGCAGAAATGAAGAAATTGCTGAAGGTATTGAAAAAGAAGTTATAACAATGGAAAAAATACATCATTTTTTCAATTCATCTTGATGAATATATAGACGTCAGTAACAAAGCACTTGTCCTTTGTGTTGTAAGAGTTGAGTTTCAAGGAGAATTACAAGATTTTTTTTTTTTTGCGCTGAACTTGCGGGGCTGAGTAACTGCCTTCGAGATTTTTAAAGCCCTTGATAGTTATATCCTGAAGCACGAAATTGATTGTGAATAAGGTATTGGTATTTGTACCGACGGTGCTACAAATATGACTGGGCATTGCTCAGGATCTGTTGGAAGAGTAAAAAATGATAGTCATACAGACATTTTGTCTACCCATTGCACTATACATCGTGAGTAGCTTATGGTAAAAAAAGATGTCCCCAGAAATAAACGAAGTATTATTCAATGCTATAAAGCTTGTGAATGAAATTACACATAAAGCTCTGAATTCTCGGATGTTTAAAATGCTGCGCGAAGAAATGGGTTCCCAGTGCACTGACCTTCTTCTTCATGCTGAGGTAAGATGGCTATCGAAGGGCAAAATACTGAGCCGACTGTTCGTCTTGCGTGAAGAAATTAGGTTATTTGTTTCAGAGGCAAAATAATCCGAAATTTCAAGGACTCTTGTCTGATGATGAGTAGGTAGCCAAGCTGGCATACCTGGCAAATATTTTTTCTCTATTAAATGAGCTAAACGTATCTTTGTAAGGACAACTTAAGGACGTGTTTACATTATGAGGAAAGATAAACGGTTTCCGAAAGAAAATCACTGTGGCAAACGCGGTTGGCAGATAGACATCTACATATGTTTATAAATGTTGATGAATTTATGAACGAGAAGGATCTCAACCGTCAAGTGGTATCCACGACTATTCAACAGCACTTACAGTCACTGACACAATATTTTCGTTTTTATTGCCCAAGGAAAGAAGATCCAAAACATGGAAATATGTAGATAATAATGGTTGCAGCGGTAGCTGCAACGCAGTAAAGAGCAAACCACAGCCAATAGTAACCGAAAGTTAAAAACGCGTTTTGAAAAAAACTACCTAGTGAAATAAATTGCTATGTAATACTGATTCAGGAATGGTAACTATTATTCCGGTTTGTCTTAAAAGTAAAAGTTTATTGCAAAAACAAATTTAAGGTGATTTCACAAAAAAAAGCGTGAACCCTTCAAAAATGGTGTTAGATCAAAATGAAAATTTCGCCATTCGAAACAGCATGGTTGAAAACCTTGAAAGGGGAAATTCCAGTCCCCTTCTTGAACAGCAAGGAAAATCATTATTTTTGCATGGGTAGCACTGATCTGTCTTCAGTTTTTTTTCTTTTTTTCTAGCAGGGCTAGGGAGTGACTAGAACATCATAGTGTAATAGCTCATTCGAACAAGAATTAAATTTTATAGTGAACTTTTTATGTGACCAAAAAGAATGGTGGGCAACTAGCACCCCTCCCTAAAAGCCCCCTCCATCCAAAGTCATCCAATCACAATTTTGAGATAGCCATTTTTGTTCAACATAGTTCAAAGGTCAATATCTTTGGTTTCGGTGATGATATGACCCTCCATAGTTCCTGGCGAAAGGGCTGCACACTGCATCGGTACTGGACTTATTTATATCACGCGTATGGGCTTGAGCGTAATGTTATTGGGCATATTAGTATCACAGGTACCTAGACAGATTTTTAATAGCTCATATAAAAGATATTTCTCATATCTACCTCCAGTGGCGTAATTTCGTCAAAATCCTGGGGGGGGGGGGGATTTGGAGCCAATTTTCCCAAATCAAGTGAAAAAGAATGAATGAATGATTTTTATTACCCATCTTTAACAATACAAAAAAGTAAAAATGGAGTAGAAAGAAAATGAAAAGAAAAACAAAAAAACACATCGAACAAACAAACAACTTAAATTAATACTTCAATAACTAAAAAAAAAAAAAAAAAACAACAAAAAACTAATGGCGAAACTATTTACATAAAAAGACAACCATTGCACATTGCTGACTATAGCTTCATACATACTATGCGTTGGGTCTAAAGATTCAGAAACTTTTCCCTCCTGATCGCGATAACGACGAAGGCGTCATCCAGTCCGTAACGTGCAGAAATCTGGCGGTTTCTTTGCCAGGGGGGGAAGGCTAAGCAGATATTTTGCAAACTTATAGAACACTGTACGGATTTTTTTTTTTCATCAAAAGTAAACAAAGACCAGAAAGGTGACAAAGCTAAGATATGAGGGGTGGCAAAGGAATTGAAGATCCATGCTAGAATGCAGCGGTTATATAGGCGTTTGCATGACAAAGTCATCCCATACGCTTTTCAGACTTTCTGTTTGAGATCATTTATTAGACAGGACCGGGTAGCTTTAAGATTAGACCAAATTGGCAAACCAAGGTAAGTCATTGACGCTGTTGCAGTGACAGTATTACTACCTAGTGCAAATATGACAGGCGCCAACTCTTTCTTATGACAATTAAAGACGACCGCCTCGCTTTTGCTGGAGTTGAATTCTGGGCCTATGTTAGCATATTCGTTAGACAAAACTCTGAAATTACTCTCTATGCCACTGACGGATCTACTCAGATTTAAAATGTCATCGGCATAATTAACAAGAGACAAATCAGCGAAATAGCGCTGCCTAAGTAAAGAACAATGTTGGCACAATGAATTATTTTTTTCTAGACTAGGGTACTTCGTGTTGAAGGAGTTGTCGTAAAAACTTCGAAAAGGGCTCATTTGATTGGAAATTGGAATGGCTAATGCCCTTTTTAATAGTCGAAAGTGATTAGAGGGCAACTAAACCCCTCTCACGCCTACCATTTCCCCGAACACATTCAATCAAAATTTTGAGATAGCCATTGTGTTCAACGTATTTGAAAGGCTGGAAATAATGTCTTTTAGCATAAAAAAGCCCCCAGCCCTCAGGGCAAGCGCTGTAGTTACGCCCTGGGGGCATATAAGGTTTTTATAGAAATCATAGTTATTCAAACTCGGAAGGGGTTCATTGGATTGGTAATCAGACGCTCTAGTGCTCTTTTAAGAATCAAAGTGATCGGAGGGCAGCTACCCCCCCCCCCCCAAACACACACACACGCGTCGTATTGTCCCGAAATGCATCTAATAGAAATTTTGAGATAGCTATTCTATTCAAAATAGTCAAAATATCCTATAATAAGGCTTTTGGGGTTAAAAAAACCCAGAGATTAGGGGCAAAGGTTGTAAGTTATACCCAGGGGATATTTAAAGTTTTTATGGAAGGGATGGTTGTTTAACTTTAAAAAAGGTTCAGTCTTTTTCCCTGAAAAAGACTGTGTCAATATAAAACGAACAGAAATTACTTAAAAAAAACTTTTTCCACAAAATAAGGTTTTCAAATAATAGTAAAGGACTCCATTAAACCAAAAAAATGAACAAAATAGAATCAAATCATCTACCAAGCATACAACTACCACAAGTCAGTATCAATAAATAAATGAAACCCAAAGCAAACATAAATTAAAATAAATAACACAATCAAACTCAAAACGAGCAGAAATTAATATGAGTAGGGTCCTAAAACCCTATGCTTTTTAAAAGCCAGAATATAATTTGTACTTTACTGAAAAAATTCTTTTAAATAATTTCATTTTTATAACTTTAAGAAATCAAAAATTACTTAAGATTTTAAAGAATAAATATCAGCATATGTATGTTAAACTGGCAATGCACATTTTTTCCCGTAAATTCATTTGAATTTTTTCAGTAAAGTACAAATTATATCCTGACTTTTAGAAAACATAGGGTTTTAGAATCCTACTATATTAATTTCTGCTCGTTTTGAGTTTGAATCTGTTATTTATTTTAATTTCTGTTTGCTTTGGGTTTAATTTATTTATTGATACTGATTTGTGGTAGTTGTATGCTTGGTGGATTATTTGATTCTATTTTGTTCATTTTTTGGTTTAATGGAGTTCTTTAATTTTATTTGAAAAATTTATTTTGTGGACAATTTTTTTTTAATTAATAGTAATAAAAAAAGGTAAAGATGTACTAAAGAAAAATGACCTGTTTCAGTAGATGCTTGAATTATGCAGGCTTATCTTAGTTTTGACAACATTTTTGGAGAAACTAAATTTCAGATGGGAGGGGGGGGGGGTGAACTGGGATCTGGCAGAATAATGAGGTTGGGAGTGGAAGTTGCCCTCTCTGCCCCATAGAAAATTTCGACCCTGACCTAAACTTCCTTCCACTTAGTGGTTGGAGAAGTGTAGGCATGTTGTTCTGGAGCCACTCAAAGTTGTATAATAAAAGAAGGATTACTTATTGTTATACTTACTTATTCAAATTATTAACTTGAAAATTCCGCTGTAATATTCTCTCCTTACGTAAGATTGTGCATTCAAATTGTGCATTCTGTAGGAGAATTCAGATAATTCTTCCGAAAATGTTTGAAATGAAAGGAAGCATAGTTTATAATAACATTTATCGTACCTACACAAGAAATAATTTTTTTTTTGAAATTTCCAGTCATTTCTGAGTAATGAGTGGCTTTTTTATTTAGGGACAGGTCAAATAAATCCCTAAGCCTAAAGGCATATTTCTGTTGAGCTAACAAAATTTTCCGTAAGTATGTCAATACATAAACATGTCCTCTTAGTTAACCTTTTGTGTCGTAGCTACTCACCTGAAACTACTTCTTAAGTGCTACTAGATATAATTTTTTAAAACAAAGAATTAAAGATATTTTTCTTCTTTTTTTATTTTTTTTTTTACATAAAGAAACGACACTATGTTTTGACTTTTTTTCCACTCTTAACATATTTTTTCCTTCAATTCTTGTACGGCTTCTTATTTCTGCTCCTTAATAAGGGATGTCTTATCTCTCCTAGATTGGAGGTAATTAGAAATTATATATATATATATATATATATATATGTATATATATATATATATATATATATATATATATATATATATATATATATAGATATATATATATATATATATATATATATATATATATATATATATATATATATATATATATATATATATATATTATATATATATATATATATATATATATATATATATAAAGTATTCAGCTGAAACTGAGGACCAGCAATAAAACTTAAAACGAACAGAAATTATTCCGTATAAATAAAAGAGGTCATAGAAGTGTTGTTTCTAAATTTAATTTTAATCAAAAACGAGCATAGATTTATTAAAAAAAAAATTTTCCGAGGGAAGTAAAGAATGCAGTTGAAACTAAAAACGAGCAAAAATTATTACTTCACAGCTTATCTAACATATATCAATAAAACTAATGCAAATAAAAAAACTGGCGGTATTTCTTTATGTTTGTAACATTACAGAAAACTAGCACTTTACTGAAAACACAAAAGCCAAGCATAAAAACAAGAATATTGATTTAGAAGTCAAAAGTAAATACGTAGCATCACAACAGCAAACTAATTTATAACGCTTTTCATAGTCCTACAGGAGCTGTGATATCAGTAAATTTCAGTATACAATTAAAATTATCTTAAAAATTTAGGCAGAAAAATAATAAGTTTAAAGTCATTACAAAGCATATAAAATAATGGATTGATTTATCAGATAACATCTTGGTCTCACCTAATATTACTCAAAATGACGAACATATCAACCGTAATATGAACTCTGGAAATCCATTTATTTCTCTCTATAAAACGGAAACTTTTAAGCTGTGATACAAATTCTAAAGCGAGTCTGCATTGACACTTCGGACTTGTCTACAAAAAAATCAGGAAGTGTCTTTTTCAGATCCAAAAACGTTTCAGATCAAAACGTTTTCAGATATTTTACATTAACATTTTGATTAATAAATATCAGTGCATGCATATTAAACTGACAATGCACATTCATTTGTATTTTTTTCAGTAAAGTGCAAATTATGTTCTGGCCTTGGGAGGGCATAGGGGTTTTGAGCCCTACTCATGTTAATTTTTGCTCGTTTTGAGTTTGACTCGGTTATTTATTGTAATTTCTGTTATTTTGGGTTCTCATTTATTTATCTCTATAATGGTTTGTGGTAGTTTCACGCCTGGTAGACTATTGGATTTTAGTTTTGCTCATTTTTAGTCTAATGGAGTTCTTTACTTTTCTTCGAAAAACTTATTTTGTGGAAAAAGTTTTTAAAATTAATTTCTGTTCGTTTTATATTGACATAGTCCTTTCAGGGAAAAAGAAAATATTAGTTTAAATCTTTTCGTTTTTTTTAAGAATTTGTAGTTTAGCCTGCTATTTATATGCTGGAGAAAAATTTCCAGCAAATTTTAACAGCATACAATCTTTTAAAAACCTGGACACAAATAGTAGTGTTTAATTTAGTTTCATTCCTCCTGTAAGAGACCTGAAATAGAAAACTTGATACCATTCGCAAAAGAATCTGTTCACTTTCTTTGATAGCTTGGACACACTTACGCTATTTTGATTTGGTTGAATTTTAAGAGCAGAAGTAGCACCGAAAGTTTGAACATAATAACCTCAGTCGTTCTTGGGATACTGCTGAGATGCCTTATTGGGAATTAGCATTAACACAGCGCATTTTGATTTAATCTTAAGGCCGTGTTAGTTTTTAAACATAATGGGCAAATGGAAGGGTGGGCGTGGGAGGGGGATTGGTTGCCCTACAATCACTTTCAACTGTTAAAAAGGTCACTAGCCATTTCTATTTTCAATCGAATGAGCCCTTTTCGAAGTTTCTACGATAACTCCTTCGATACGAAGTGCCCTGATTTTCAAAAAAAAAAAAAAAAAAAAATAATAATACATTATACCCACATCGCTCTTAACCAAAAAAATGTCAAGCCTTCCAATCACTTTTGATTATTAAAAAGAACACTACCCCTTTCAGTTTCCAATTGAATGAGCCCTTTTTGAGTTTCTACGTCAACGCTTTCTATAAACACCTTATATGCCCCAAGGGCATAAATTAAACCCTTGCCCTGAGGGCTGTGAGGGGGTTGTCATCCTCAAAGACCTAATTTCCAGAACTTTCAACTACTTTGAACAAATTGGCTATCTCAAAATTTTGATTGGATGTGTTCGGAGAAATGGGGGCTTGAGAGGGCGTTAGTTGCTCTCCAATCACTTTCAACTATTAAAGGAACCAGCCCTTTCAATTTTCAATCGAATGAGCCCTTTTGAAGTTTCTACGACAACACTTTCTATAAAACCTTATATGCTACTAGGGCACAGCTTACAACCCTTGTCTTGAGGGCTGTGAGGGGGTTGTCATCCTCAAAGACCTAATTTTCCAGAACTTTTAACTACGTTGAACAAAACTGCTATCTCAAAATAATGATTGAATGAGTTTGGGGAAATGGTGGGCGTGATAAGGGGCTTAGTTGCCCTCCAATCACTTCCAACTATTAAAAATGGCATCTACCCTTTCAATTTCCAATCAAATGAGCCTTTTTTGAAGTTTCTACAACAACACTTTCTATAAAAACCTTATATGCCCCCAGGGCATAACTTAAAACCCTTTACTCTGAGGGCTGTGGGGGGAGTGTCATCCTCAAAGATATAATTTCCGGACTTTTCAACTTCTTTGAACAAAATGGCTATCTCAAAATTTTGATTGAATGTGTCTGGATAAATGGTGGGCATGGAAGGGGTTTTAGTTGCCTTCCAATCCCTTTCGACTATTAAAAAGGGCACTAGCCATTTCAATTTCCAATCAAATGAGCCCTTTTTGAAGTTTCTACGACAACACTTTCTATAAAAACCCTATATGCCCCCAGGGCATAACTTGAAACCCTTGCCCTGAGGGATAGGGGGGGGGTTATCCTTAAAGACCTAATTTCCAGAACTTTCAACTACGTTGAACAAAATGGCTATCTCAAAATTTTGATTGGATGTGTCTGGGGAAAAGGTGGGTTTGAGAGGGTGGTTGGTTGTCCTCCAATCACTTTCAACTTTTTTAAAAGGGCACTAGCCCTTTGAATTTCCAATCGAATGAGCCCTTTTTGAAGTTTCTACGACAAAGGTTTCTATTAAAACCGTATATGTCCCCAGGGCATAACTTATAACGCTTGTCCTGAGGGCTGTGGGGGAGTGTCCTCCTCAAAAACATAATTTCTATCTGGAAATAAACTACGCTGAACAAAATGGCTATCTAAAAATTTTGATTGGATGTGTTTGGGAAACGGTGGACGTGGAAGCGGTGTTAGTTACCTTACAATCACTTTCGACTATTAAAAAGGATACTAGCCATTCCAATTTCCAATCGAATGAGCCCTTACGACAAATCCTTCGATACGAAGTGCCCTGGTATGAAAAAAAAATAATTCGATACGAACTCCCCCAAAAATGTCTGGGGAATGGTGGGCGTCAGAGGGGGGTTAGTTGCCTTCCAATTACTTACAACTATTAAAAAGGGCAGTAGCCCTTTGGATTTCCAATCGAATGAGCCGTTTTTTCAAGTTTTTAAGACAGCACTTTAAATAAAAACCTTATATGCTTCCTGGGCACAACTTACAACCCTTGCGCTGAAGACTTTCTTGACAGTATCCGGCTCAAAGATATGATTTCCGGATCTTTCAACTGGGTTGAACAAAATGGCTATCTCGAAATTTTGACTTGATGTGTTTGAGGAAATGGTGGGCGTGGAAAGGGTGTTAGTTGCCCTCCAATCACTTTCTACTATTAAAAAGGGCACTATCCCTTTCAATTCGAATCGAATAAGCCCTTTTTGAAGTTTCTACGACAAATCTTTCTATAAAAACCTTATATGCCTCCAGGGCATAACTTACAACTGTTGCCCTGAGGGCTGTAGGAGGGGGGGGGGTGTTATCATCCTCAAACACCTAGTTTCCAGAACTTTCAACTACGTGAACAGAATGGCTATCTCAGAATTTTCAGTGGGTGTGTTTGGGGAAAATGTGGGCGTGAGAGGGGGTTTAATTACCCTCCTATCTTTTTCGATATTAAAGAGGGCACTAGCCCTTTGAGTTTTCAATCAAATTAGCCTTTTTGAGGTTTCTACGACAACGCTTTCTGTAAAATATTGTATGCCCCCAGGGCATAGCTTACAACCCTCGTCCTGGGGGCTCTGGGGGAGTGTACTCCTCAAAAACATAATTTCTATCTGGAAATCAACTACGCTGAACAAAATGATTACCTCAAAATTTTGACTGGATGTGTTTTTGGAAATGGTGGGCGTGGAAGGGTTGTTAGTTGCCCTCCAATCACTTTCGACTTTAAAAAAGGGCACTAGTCATTCGAATTTCCAACCGAATGAGCCCTTTTCGAATCTTCTACGACATTTCCTTCGATACGAAGTGCTCTGGTATGGAAAAAAATAATACATTGTGCCAACATCGTTCTTTACTTAGGCAGTACGATTGCGCTGCCTATGACAAGGCAGTTTTTTTCAAAACGGGTTTCTTAACTTTTGGTTACCATGAGCTCTGGTTCGCTCTTTACAAGGCTTTAGCTACCGCTGCATTAATGATTAAATAAAAAAAAAACAAGTTTTTTAAACTGAAAGTAAGGAGCGACAATAAAACTTAAAACGAACAGAAATTATTCCGTATATGAAAGGGGCTGTCCCCTCCTCAACGCCTCCCTCTTTACGCTAAAGTTTTTTATTGTTTTAAAAAATAAAGTTGTGAGACAGAGTCAAACTTTAGCGTAAGAGCGAGGCGTTGAGGAGGGGACAGCCCCTTTCATATACGGAATAATTTCTGTTCGTTTTAAGTTTTATTGTCGCTCCTTACTTTCAGTTTAAAAAACTTGTTTTTTTTATTTAATTTCTGATCGTTTTTTAGTTAATGCAGCTTTTATTTGCATAAAAATTTTACTTTTCTTTTGCTAAATGGATGTCTTTACAAATTAACTTACGTAACTAACTTCTATATTCGTATATTTTTCTTCTGGCAAAAAATACAAAGTTGCAGATTTTTGCAGATATGAGCTTGCAACCTATGTAATAGGGTTTCTGATACGCTGAATCTGACGGTGTGATTTTCATTAAAATTCTGTCACTTGTAGGGGATTTTCCCCCCTCTTTAAAAAAATCGAGTAAATTTTTCTCAGGCTCGTAGCCTTTGATGAGTAATACTAAACTTAATAAAAATTTATATATTTAGGATCAGCATTATAAACACATTCTTTTGATACATTTATTGACATCAAAATTTCGTTTTTAAAAGTTTCGATTACTATTGAGCCGTATCGCTTGTTTTTTTATTGTTTTTTTTTTTATTATGTATATGTTATTACTTATATGAAGGGGGTTTCTCCCCTTAGTCAATACCACGCTCTTTACGTTAAAAGTTAAAAAAAATTTTGATTCACAAACCCTGAATCACAAAGGCCGTTTAATTAGAATAGATAGCTCTTTTGAAAGCACTAAAAAAAACTGTAGCGTAAAGAGCGAGGTATTGACTTGGGGGAGAACCCCCTCACATACGTTATAATTTCTGTTCGTTTTAAGTTCTAATATTCCTTCTTACATTTCAGTTGAAAAAAACTTGTTTTTTTTATTTAATTTCTGATCGTTTCTTAAATAATGCTTGGAAATCCGGCGCCCCCTTCATAGAAATGTCCCTTACCCCAAAGAAACATCCTCCACGGAAATATTCTCCAGAGTAACCCCCTCCTCTAGCCCCCCCCCCCCTCCAGAAAAAATCCTTCCTGAAAATGGTTGTATACTTCCCAATAACCAATAAATAATGCTGGCAAGTCCGGCGCCCCCTTCATGGCAATTTCCCTTCCCCCATGAAAACTTCCTTCATGGAAAGATCCTTCCATATAGCCCCCGACCCTCTCCTTCCCCCACCTACCAGAAAAAATCTCCTCTGAAAAAGTCTGTATACTTCCCAATAACCAATACTATATGTTAACATTGAGTAAAGTTCATAACTTTCAGCCCTCCTCCTGGGGACTTTGGGGATCAAGTCATCCTAAAAGACATTTTTTATCATATTTTCGACCATGCTGAACAAAATGGCTATCTCAAAATTTTGATCGGGAGACTTTGGGAAAAAAAGAGCATGGGGGGGGCCTAGTTGCCCTCCATTTTTTTTGGTCACTTAAAAAGGGCACTAGAACTTTTAATTTCCGTTCTAATGAGCCCTCCCACGATATTCTAGGACAGCTGGGTCGATACGATCACCCCTGGGGAAAAAAAAAAAAAAAAAAACAAATAAACACGCATCCGTGATCTTTCTTCTGGCAAAAAATGGAAAATTCCACATTTTTGTAGATAGGAGCTTGAAACCTCTACAGTAGGGTTCTCTGATACGCTGAATATGATGGTGTGATTTTCATTAAGGTTCTATAGCTTTTAGGGGGTCTTTCCCCCTTTTTTTCGAAAATCAGCCAAATTTTCTCAGGCGCGTAACTTTTGATGGGTAGCACTAAACTTGATGAAAGTTATATATTTCAAATAAGCATTGAAATCTGATTCTTTTGATATATCTATTGGTATCAAAAACCCGTTTTCTAGAGTTTCGGTTACCATTGAGCCGGGTCGCTCCTTACTTACAGTTCGTTACCACGAACTGTTTGATAGTGACTTGTCTTTTATTTGTCGTCGTTGTTTTGAAAAACCTAAGCACCTTGTTCAAGATTCAAGATCAAGGTTCAAGTTTCCAATAAAACGCAAATGACACAATCGGCTTTAGAAGTTTTCAAAGGAGGAGAAATGAGATTAAGGAAAAAATTATTTGGTAATTCTATGAATTAGGGAAAGTATAGGATTTTGTGGACACGGGGCCCGGAAATGAACTGTAGATACAACTTAGACCCGGAAAACAGTTGAACAAGAAAGAAAAAAACAATAGAAAACTAAAATACAAAATTAATGAACTAAAAATTAAATTATGTTGGCAACACCATTGCCAACAGCAACCACTGGTGTTCAAAAGCAGGGATTGCTTAAAATCAAAGTATCCTTTGAGTACTTATCAACTACCTATACAGCTTGCAATGATGCGTGGTACAGAAACTCACCTAGTAATGGCTGTGATATTGCTGGAAAAAAAAAGAACAAAACTCAAGTCTTGGGTAGCAGAACATCCAAATTATTGTCTTTATGATTATAAGATATTCCTTCAACATTGCAAGCTAAACCTTCATTTCTATTATTGATATCTTGAAGTAGGAAAATAAAATAAAATGAAACAATGTCGCACTAGAATTTGTCTGAAAACAAGTGCCATTTCTATACAATGTGAAAAGGAAACGAACATTATTCAAAGTACAATGCACTATCCAAAAATAGTCCCAAGGGTCGTTTCATTTGCCTTTTACTGTTTTTAGTTCAAAATTAAGAATGTAAAAAACTTGCTTCTGCATTTGGCATTTAGATTAAACACTGGACCGGAAAACTGGGGGGGGGAGGGGAAGGATGCAGTCTACACATACTAAGATCACAAAAATTTAGAAAATAAAAATGCAGCTGTATGATATCAAAATGTAACTGTATGGTTATTCTGATAGTAACCTTAATAAACCGTCTGGGCTTAAATCTAGGCTCAGCAGATGAAGTTCACCTGAAACTCTGACTATTTTTCCCACAATACTTCCAATCTGTACTGTTTTGATTTCCCCTTCATGAGTCACTTTTTCTAGGTATTATTTTATTATAGAGGCCTCTGAAGTACCCCCCCCCCCTAAGTATTAATTTCCACAGGATTCTTTTTCGGGAGCAAAGGATTTAGTTTTTAATACCCCATTGCTATATGAATCTGAACTTTAGGTCCTATGTTTTGCAGATCCTCCAATTTGTTCTTCCAAATTTCAACTGGCGAGAAACTCTCTTCACATAATCATTTCTGACAATTTTTTTTTTTGAAACCTTTGTATCTTTCATGGTGGACCCCTGCCTTCCTTTCAAAATTTACTGCTTGGCAAAACTCCCAAAAAATGGAACAATACATCGCCACTACTGGGTTTTGGCATGTCGGTCCACTTGTAAGCATTTTCTTGCAAGAACGAAAAAAAAAGGTAGTAGAAGCTGTGTACACTACCTAGTCTCCAGGATTCGTACCCCTGTCATGCAGCTGCAACCTAGTAAAGAGCGAACTACAGCCCATAGTAACCAAAAGTTAAAAAACGCCATCTAATTTTAAAATTGCCATCTCTCTAAGTTAAATTTTACCATCTGATATTGATTCCGGAATGGTAACTCTTATTTCGGTTTGTCTTAAAAGTAAAAGTTTATTGCGACAAGAATTTTATGGTGATTTCAAAAAAAAAGTCTGAAATCCCTCGAAAATGGCATCTGATAAAAATAAAAAGTCTACCATTGGAGTCAGCACGGTCGAAAACCTAGTTATGGAGAATTACAGCAACCCCTTTTTTAATAACAAGGAAAAATGACTTTTTTGCATGGGTAGCACTGATTTGTCTCTTTTTTTTTTTTCCTTTTTTTTCTTTTTTTTTTCTAGCAAGGCTGAGGGGTGAACAGAACGTCATAGAGAGATGTATAGTAGCTCATTCGAATAGAAATTAAATTTACTACAGCCATTTTTAAGTGACCAAAAAGATTGTAGGGTAGCTAGCCCCCTTCCCTCAACGTCATTCAATCACAAATTTTGAGATACCCATTTTGTTCAACATAGTTCAAAGGTCAAATATATTTGGTTTTTGGTGATGATATGACCCTCTATAGCCCCTGGGGAAAGGGCTGCACAGTGTATCGGTATCGGACTTACTGATATCAAATGTATCGATATTGGCATATTGTTATTAGGCGTATTGGTATCGCAGGTATTTAAACAGATTTTTAGAAGCTCATATAAAAGATATTGCTCATATCTACGTCCTTCCTATTAATTCAACCATCAGCAAGTTTAAAATTGCACTAAAAGCGGCATTTTTGGTGCCATGCCTCAAGTGGAAAAGCTGGGGCTAGTAGGCTACCAGTAATTTTTAGAGTTACGTTAATGGCTCATTTGAAAGCTATTGCTCGTATCTACGTGATATTTATCAATTCTACTATTCGTAAGTGTGATATAACACTAAAAACAATACTTTTGATGTCACCTCTTCAGTAGAAAACTTGGAAGTATAAAACGAAATCATCATTGTAATAATTATGGTCCAAAACCCGTAAATGGAGGTTAGCAAGAACACCTCTTGTATGTTCCTCCTCAAAGCCCCCTTAAGCTACGCAATTAAGGTAAAATCACTAATATATCAAATCTCTTTGTTAGAGGCGCGGTTCTGTTGGTACAGCATTCGTCTTTGAAATACAGTATCTTGCTTTCGATTCCTGCTTGGATGTTTTTATTTTCAATTATGGTTTTCTACATTCTATACGATAATTTTCAGATTATTTCACTGTTTTTTGTAAACGTGATGCGCTCATTTTTTAAAACTTGCCCCAGGAAGGTATTTGGTGAAGTTATTTGATACAAATGTAAAGAAAATGTATAGTATAAATGTAAAGCATTTTTATATTGTTGTTTTATTTAATATTTTTCATTTAATTTGGCATCGCTTCTGCACAATGAGCTCAGTTCAATGATTGACTGTCGTTTTGGATCTGAAAAGGACATTTCAAGATTATTTTGTAGACAAGTTCGAAGTAAAGGAATCTTATTAGTATTAGGACTACAAACTCGCTTTAGAATTTGCATTACAACTTAACATCCTTCGTTTTATAGAGAGAAATAACTGGATTTCCCGAATTCATACTACGATTGCTATGTTCTTTATTTTGAGTAGTACTAGGTGAGGCCAAGATGTTACCTGATAAATCAATCCATTATTTTATTATACTGTGCAATGACTTTAAACTTATTATTTTTATGCCTAAGTTTTTAAGATAATCTTAATTGTATACTGAAAGTTACTGATATCACAGCCCCTGTGGGACTATAAGAGTGTTATAGATTATTTCGTTGTTGTGAGGCTATATATTTACTTTTGACTCCTAAATCAATATTCTTGTTTTTATACTTGGCTTTTGTGTTTTCAGTAAAGCGCTAGTTTTCTGTAATCCTACGAACATAGGGAAATATTATCAGTTGGTTTATTTTCATTAGTTATATTGATATATGTTAGATAGGCTGTGAAGTAATAGTTTTTGTTAGTTTTAAGTTTCAACTTCGCTCTTTACTTCCCTCGTAAAAACTTTGTTTAAAAAAAAAATCATTTCGAGAAAACGCCGAATGCAGATGCGGCTTAAACATTGATAAAATATTGAAATTATGTACTGGGTAGCAATTCAAATTTAACAATAGCATTAAACAGAATATGATAAATTCAGACTAATGTGTTTATAAACAGTGCCATACCCATGGCTTTTATCCGGGGAACGGGGGAGCCGACTAACGACCTAACAGCCGTTTAAATTCATTTTTAATAACAAAAGTGCTTGTTTTTACGCAGCTTTCCCCATTTCCACGGGGAAGAGGGCAAATCCAGATTTTTTCCCCTCGGGGTTGGAAATTGTAAATAAGATTAGCAATTATTTTGGTAATTTAGGCTAAACTCTATTTATGCTATCTATTTAGCTATCCTTGGGCTGAAATAACTGAAATTCAAAATAAAATTGAAAGTGTAAATAAAATTCAGTGTTAATAAATAGCTACGTATTTTGCAGATATAATCGGATAAAATGAAACGTATTAGAAGGGAAAGAAACCTTCTTTCAATGTCTACATTCCCTGCATTATGAAAAGCCGATATGGGTGGTAATTCAACCGTTTATTGTCTCTCGGTTTTTCTAAGACCGTGTCCTTTAATCCATCACCTTTGTCTGACAGCCAAGGAATTTCTAAGGGAGGGCATCAATTAATGTCTGTTCTAATACTACTCATTACCTATACATATGGATATTGTATACATTTTCTACAATAATTGAATATTAGAAAAGGATTTTGTTTCGTTTTTTAAGACGCAAAGTTTTAAAAATGTAGGGCTAATTAAATTTTATAATTGAACCATGATAACAGAAACAAACTTACAGCAATATTAGTTTTTCCACGCTTTAAGTTTTAATATTTCTCTTTACTAAGAAAATAGCCTCTTTTAATATTTGATTTTGAATCTTTTCAGAAGGGCTACTAATTTTGAGGACCATCTCATTACTTTAAATTTTCTATAATAATTGAATATTAGAAAAGAAATTTGTTTTGTTTGAATTATTTTGAAACAAATAAAAGTAGCTGCGTTGACAGCTAAAAAGAACACTAAATGGAATAGTCTTTACAGTTAGTCTTTAGTTTGCCTCTTACTGGTTATATTTGCTTACATCAAAGGACAACAGAGCTGAAGACCGGCTTATCTGGAACTGTGTTTATGCCAAGCAATCCTCTCATATACAACAATCCCCTCGTTTATGTCCAAACAGAGTACAACCAGCCTTGTAATCTTATCCTTAATCGTAAATCACACACTGAATTGACTTTTACCCGCACCAAGCCTTACTAATAAAAGTAGATAAGCTAACATACTACAGCTACTCTTACAGTCTTACGTACTTTAACAATCATCCTTTGGACAGCTACTGAAAATCATCGTTTTTTTTCTCCAGCCACTTGGTATCATCGGGTGGGCAAGATAGCAAGACTAATTTTGCCGGTAGACAAAACAGGCACAGCCTTATTTACATCAATTACTCTACTGGAAAAGTCCTCTATAGAGAGGGTTTACTCACCTTCTTAGCCCCAGTAAGCCCAACTCATTTCAAAGTTAGTATTGAAATTACTACTTTCCGCGCTATATTGCCCTTCCCTCTTGACCAATCATAATCATTTAAAAAGGGTAAGGGACAAGTTACTAGGGATACATTCGTCAAGTATCCATGGTTAGCTTGAAAGTTATATCCGTAAGTTCCTGGGAGCCACCCTAGCCGAGTGGATTACACGTTGCACCTACAATCCTACGTTTTCCAGGACAGAGGTTCTAGGCCTTTAGTTTGAGATGGATTAGTGACGGGACTCCAAGCTCAGCCGCCATGAGTTTGGCGAGCTTATGGTTAAATTATACCTATTCAACGTCTGAATTTCAAATGCCTGGTCCTGCTGCAAGCAAAATTAAATAAGTATAAGTTCCTGGGCCATGCAGACCCCAATGTAGGAAAGATTGAAACAAAATTTGGATAGATCAATTCATGACACTCCAAAATGAGCAGAAAGTGAATTTCATTTCTAATTGTGATAAATTTTACAAGGCAGTTTAGACATGGACAGGCAGCAGCTCTCACCAAAGATAAGCCTTTTGGAAGAAATGTAGGTTATATACGTAGGTTCGTGATCCTGAAAACTGGTCAAAAAGTTTTGTTTTCTCTGATTGGTTTAGATTTACATGTTGACTGGACCAAGAGAGGTTCCCTTGTTGTTGTGAGTGTAGCTGAAGCAGGCTACTAAATAAAAGAAAAAAAAAACCAGCTTGCATCAATATCACATTTTTTTTTAAACGTTATCTTCGATTAACTTCAAACTAACAGAGCATGTAAACAGGGGACGCACAACCTGTCAATGGAATAGGCAGAAATAATTTATTTTATTGATTTGTGAAAATAGGCTTGAGTTTTTTGCTCCCATTGGTTTGTAGCTTACTTAGGACGCTGACTACGGAAAACGGACCAAGCGAGCCGTTTTTTTTTCAAATATCCTCAGATTGGCTGAAATTGGCTATTCCAGGCGCTAGTAGACTGTATAAGGGGATCCTCTGTAATTCAGTTCAATCCCATCGTGTAGGAGCAAGCTATAGGAGCATGTGATCAGGATACTAAAAGCAAGTGACAGGAAGGGCAGTCACATTTTTTGCTTTTGTTGCTTTTTTTTTCGTTTTTTTTTTTAACCACTCAGAGAGTGAGCTTAATGGGGTTTGTTGGGACTCTATTTCTTTTAGATTACTTCCCAGTTGACACTGGAACGAAATTATTGTTATTGCTCTTTGTCGTTAGTACACATTCGACGACAGGGAGAATGAGAGTAACAAATTTTGAAAGAAAAATTAGGATGTATCAGTTCCGGACACAGGAGGTTTTTTTTTGAAGATTGGATCGAAGTAAATTCGGAATATAAACTGTTAAAAAGGAACCTTATAGAAGACAAAATTATCATAAAAATTCGGCTGCATTGATTCCTGATGTCCAAAATTTTTATTTTGAGACAACAAGACAGGAGTCTTCTAAGAAATAACCCAGACATGCATCTAATTGAGCACACGAACAAGAGAAGTTTCAATTAATGTAATAGGGATTGAGAAACGTCTATATAGATGATCAAACATATTGGCTGATAATCCAAATTTGCCTAAATTTTGAATCGTAATCCAACATTTTAGCTGAAAAAAAAGACAGGAAAACTTTGAAAAGCTGAAAGAAAAGACAACAAAGCTTTACAGATATTCGTACAAGTAGCACAAAAAATATATATTGTTTCAAATAAAAAAACCCATAAACTAGTTTAAAAATATGGTTTCTAAGTATTTCTAAAATAAGGGCAAATTAAAAATTGAAATTAGTAGATACAAAGTCATATAATAATTCATAGTTAAAACAAACAGAAATTACTATGGACGATTGGATGAAATCTAAAAGTAACAGAAATTGAAATGAATAGTAAAATCAAACTTGAAACGAACATAAATTACTACAGATGAAACCTGGACCACCTCCCTTTTAAACTACCTAAAGGCTAGAGTGTCAATTCCAAGAGGCTAGAGTGTCAATTCTAAGATGATCAAATAAAAAAAACAAGTTTTTTTTAACTGAAAGTAAGGAACGACGTTAAAACTTAAAACGAACAGAAATCATTCCGTATATGAAAGGGGCTGTCCCCTCCTCAACGCCTCGCTCTTTACGCTAAAGTTTTTTATTGTTTAAAAAAAGTAGAGTTGTGAGAAAGTCAAACTTTAGCGTAAAGAGCGAGGCGTTGAGGAGGGAACAGCCCCTTTCTAATACGGAGTTTATTTCTGTTCGTTTTAAGTTTTAACGTCGTTCCTTACTTTCAGTTAAAAAAAAAACTTGTTTTTTTCGTATTTAATTTTTGAACGTTTTTGAATTAATGCAGGTTTTGATAGTGGCTCACCGTACATGAATAATTAAAACAAAATTTGCATATTAATTTTACCTTTATTTGGTTAAATGGCTTTCTCGAAACTTGTTTAATTTTATTTACGAACGTTTTTATTAGTAATAAATATACGTAACTTACGAATTAACTTACGTAACAAACTTCTATATTCATAGATTTTTAATATATATTAGAGGGTTTGCCCCCTAGTCAATACCTTGCTCTTTAAGCTAAAGTTTGAATTTTGTTCCAATTCTTTAAAAAGAAACCTTAATCACAAAGGCCGTTAATTAGAATAAATAGCTCTTATGAAAGTACTAAAAAAATCTTTGGCTTAAAGAGCGAGGTATTGACTAGGGGGTGAACCCAATCATATACGTAATATTTTTTTGTGCGTTTTAAGTTTTGATGTTGTTCCTCACTTTCAGTTGAAAAACTTTTTTTTAAATTTAATTTCTGATCTTTTTCTTTAATAATGATGGGAAATCCGGCGCCCCCTTCATAGCAATGTCCATTCCCCCATGAAAAGTTCCTTCATGGAAAGATCCTCCCATATATCCCCGACCCACCCCCACCTACCAGAAAAAAATCCCCCCTGAAAACGTCTGTATACTTCCCAATAACCAATACTATATCTTAACATTGGGTAAAGTTCATAACTTTCAGCTCTCCCCCCGGGACTTTGGGGGATTAAGTCATCCTAAAAGACATAGTTATCATATTTTCGACAATGCTGAACAAAATGGCTATCTCAAAATTTTGATCGGGTGACTTTGGGAAAAAAAAAAATTTGTGTGGGAGGAGGCCTAGTTGCCCTCCATTTTTTTTTGGTCACTTAAAAGGGCACTAAAACTTTTAATTTCCGTTTGAATGAGCCCTCCCACGATATTATAGGACCACTAGGTCGATACGATCACCCCTGGAAAAAAAAAAAAAAAAAAACAAATAAACACGCATCCGTGATCTTTCTTCTGGCAAAAAAAAAAAAAAAAAAATGCAAAATTCCACATTTTTGTAGATAGGTGCGTGAAACCTCTACAGTAGGGTTCTCTTATAAACTGAATATGATGGTGTGATTTCATTAAAGTTATATGACTTTTAGGGGGTCTTTCACCCTTTTTTGAAAATCAGCCAAATTTTGTCTGGCACGTAACTTTTGATGAGTAAGACTAAACTTGATGAAACTTATATATTTGAAATCAGCATTAAAATCTGATTCTTTTGATGTATCTATTAGTATCGAAATTCCGTATTTTAGAGTTTTGGTTACCATTGATCCGGGTCGCTCCTTAGCCTACTTACAGTTCGTTACCACGAACTGTTTGATATTTAGCGTTTTTTCGGCATCTAAAAAAGCTAGAAAAAAATATAAATATTGTATTTTGAATTCGTGCGGACGATTTGCATTGATATCGTGTGTACACATTATATGCATAATGCTAACTGGAATTTTTGCATCAACGCTTACATTTTTGCGCCCATGTATACGTAACTGCGTTTATTTGATCTGTAAGTAATCCGACCCTTTAACTTTAGGACAGTCTCTCTGTCTCGTTTTGTTTCCAGATGTGAAGCTCTAATTACATGTTTTTCGAAGCAAATGGGTCCCTAATGTTGGAAATTTATTGTCTTTGGAAATTGGTTCAGAAAGGGTTTTGGGATTACTTCCAATGAAGCTTCAAATATTAGAATTCAACTTATAATTTAGAGAAATTATCTCAGACAAGGCGAGGGTTAGCATCCGGTTTCCACATTTAAAATATAAGGAACAAATCTGGTATGGTAGGAAGTGTTCGCTTTTCTGCTAATTTCATTTTGTCCCTTCCGTTGACTTCTATAGGATAAAACAGTAAGCAGTAACGAACTGTCAGTTCGCTACCGAACTGACCGTTACTGTATTGGGCTTTAAAGATGATTTCAAATAGATATAATTCACCAAGTTTTAAGTTATCCATCAGTTGCTACTAGCCTGAGAAAATTTGCTGATTTCTGAAAAAGCGGGAAAAACACCCTGAAAAGGGCAAGTGATGTTGAAGAAAATTAAATCGTAAAATCCAGTGGTATTTACATGATATATCCCCGACCTAATATTCTTCATCTAAGTAGAACCTGTTTCTCTGACGCTCAATCCTAATAAAACATACCTAAGTATGATAAAAATATAATACTTAAGAAACAAGTTTGGGCTATATATTTGCACATTAGAGGGGGTGGGGGTAAACGTATAGCGGGTCTGCATGCCTAATATGTTAGGCATAATTATTCTGCATATTATGAAGTAAGAATTGTTTTCTAAATTCACAGTGTACAAATACTTTACCCCCACCCCCCTTAATGTGCAAATATTATATCCCAAATTATATATTTCCTATCTATTCTGATACTTCTCTTTGTCTTGTCTCAAGCTAAGCTGAAAGCCGGATCTAAGAAACAAAAAAAAAACAGTTCTACAATGCGTCAATGGATGAAAAACTTGATTGGTCGGGGCTATATCATACAAGTACCAATTCAGCATATCAGAAAAACCTTAATCCAGTGGTTTTATCTTTAAAACTGAGAATTTAATAATTTTTTTGTTGTTGAAAAGTAATATTACGAATACGTGTTTGTTTGTTGTTTTTCCCAGGGCTTGTCATATCGAGCCAATGGTCTTAGAAAATCAGATGCAGAGTCATTCAAACAGAAATTAAAAGTTTCAATGCCCTTTTTAAGTATCCAAAAAGATTGTGCGACACCTAAATAGCGTTTTATACTAGTTTGTGATACAAAACTACAATTTTGCCTCAAAGAGGACCAAGTTAAGTAAGTAAGTATGACGGCACTAGACCCTTAAGGTCCAAACCGGCGGTGCTGATCTCCGTTTCGTAGCCCTTCAGCCAGGAAGTGCAATGGGGGGGTTGGGGGCCAGCCATCCTGTGCAAAGAGGACCAAGTTGCTATTGGTTGAAAATTCTGAGATAAACCGTCGATTGAAAGCTATCGAAATACTATATATTTAGCTTTCCAGCTTCAGAGGCTGATATACCCTTTTGACAACCATCCTGCACATAGTGTGTTTTGATTTTGTTCGACATCACCCTCAACATTTTCTGAAGATTTCACCAGGAGCGAATCTCCAGCATTTTTATTGGTACGGGGGGGGGGGGGGGGGGGCAAGAGCGGTACATGTCTGGATAGTCAAAGGGTATGGGATGTACAATATTATTTTTCTCCACGTTAATGCCACCCCTTGCCATCCCCAAACGACGCCCCTGGTTTCACTTTAATACCCTAAGCCTTGCTGAAGATTCAGGATCAAACATGCTGCCTTTCCCCAATAATTAAACTTATATATAAAAATGGGCAACTTGGATAACTTACCACCCTTGCTCCTGGGGCTGTGGAAGGTTAAGTCATCCCCAAAGGCATAGCTATTGGACGTTTAGACTATTTTGAACAAGACGACTGTTTCAAAAATTAGATCGAATGTCTTTAAGGGCGGGCAGCTAAAAGAGCATAGAAGGGGGGCTTATTGCCCTCTGATCACCTTTCAATTCCCCTCAACAAGCCCTGAAAGTTTCAACTTAATGCTCTTAGCCATTCTTTAGATATTACAGATTACGATTATTGCAGATTCGCTTTAAATATTGCAGATTAACATTCCAAAAGTTTCAGCTTAATATCCTTAGCCTTTTTGGAAACATCCAGAGTCAAACATATCCCCTTTCCCTATACTAGTGATAAATCCGACATGTAAACAATAGGCAAATTGCATAGTTTACAAACCTTGCTTCGGGAAAAAAAAAAAAAAAAAAAAATCCTTTCCCCTTCGGGGAAAGGGGGAGGGATATGGCATCCCCGAAGACATAGATTTTTAGATCTTTCAACTATTTTGAACAAAATGGCTTTTAAATTTTTTATCACTGTTGATGAGCGGAGGGATGTATAAGGGACAGGGGCTGGTTTCCCCTTCGATTAGTTTTCAACATCCTCTTCAAAATACCCTGAAAGCTGCAACATAATACTCTCAGCCATTCCTTAGCAGTGGCAGATCCTGAGGGGGCTAGGGTGGCGCACGCCCCCTAACGTCGTCTAAAGCAGTGTAATTTACTTAATTAACGCAAATTTGCGTTAATTAAACTTGCTCCTAATGCAAGTTTATCGGATCAACCTATTTTACCCCCCCCCCCCCCCAAAAAAAAAGGGTCCTGGATCCGGCACTGTTCCTTAGATATTACTGGTACGCCTTTTTGACCAACCAGCATGCACATAGCATGTTTTGATTGTGTTTGATATTCCTCTCAGCATTTTTTTAAAGTTTCACCTTAATAGCCTAGTCTGTTTTAGAGACCCAGGATTGAAATGCCCCTTTTTCCCAGTAAAAGAAAAAAAAAACGTTATATGTTAACTATAGGCAACTTGCAAAGCTTACTACCCTTGTCCCAGGGGCTGTGGGGGTTATTTTATCCCTGGAGGCATAGTTTATTGACCTTTAGACTATTTTGAATAAGATACCTATTTCGAAATATTGATCGGAGGGCTTTGAGGGAAGGGCAGCTAAAAAATGTATGAGTGGGAGCAAATTTTCCTTAGATCAGTTTTCGACATCCCCCTCAAGATGCCTCGGGAGTTTGAACTTAATACTCTCAGCCGTTCTCAAAATATTACAGATAGGCCTACACTTTTTTGATGAATTGGATAAACATAGTTTCTTTTATTTAGTTTAACATAACCTTCAACATTCTTTGAAGGTTTATTTTTATACCCTTAGCTTTTTTGGACACACCGAGGATCAAACATTTCTCATTTTCATAGTAAAGAATCCTGCATATAAAAAAAGATCAAATTGCATAATCTACAGTCTTTGCCCTAGGACTGTGTGGGACATTGTATCCCTAGAGGTATAGCTATTAGACCTTTTAACTATTTTGAATAAAATGGCTACAAAAAACCCGATCAGTGTTGAGGGAAGATGGCATTAAAAAGGGCAAGGGAGGGTCTGTTTGCACTCTGACCACTCTTCAACACCTCCCTCAACACACCCTTAAAGTTTCAACTTAATATCATCAGCCATTCCTCAGGTATTGCTGATACACCCATTTGACAACCAGCATACACATAGTGTGGTCGGGGGAAGAGGATCAAATGGGCTCACAACTTACACAAATTGTTAATCCTTGTATTGTTCTGAACTCAAGGAGACGTAGCTTACCCACCTTTATTCTAAAATGTGTGCAATAGGTGCTAATCGTATAACGGAAAAGTGTCTATGAAATGCAAAAACCACAACCTTTTCAATATCTGAAAAAAAATTGACGCTTTTCTTGCAATTAAATACAAAAAAACAAGTCTTTTCTACTGAAAGTAAGGAGCAACATTAAAACTTAAAACGAACAGATAGCGTATGAGAGGGTTGTCCCCTCCTCAGTACCTCGCTCTTCATGCTAAACTTGTTTAGTACTTAAAAAAGGTTCTTATTGTTCTAATTCAATGAACCTTGTGTTTTCAGGAGTCGTTATGAAATAATTGGGGCCAAATCCAAAAGCTTAACCGTAAAGAGCGAGGTATTGAGGAGGGGATAATAGACTCATAAACGTAATAGTTTCTGCTCGTTTTAAGCTTTCATGGTGCTCCTTATTTTCAGTTGAAAAAGTTTGTTTTTTAAAATTTAATTTCTGATTGTTTTTCGAACAATGCCAGGAAATCCAGCTCTAGACAATTTAATCATAGTGAAAATGTATCTCTGGGCCATTCCATCCTAGTGAAAATTTATCCCGGACAAATACCCTTAACATCTCCACGCGCAAAATTGATTCGGGAAAGAGAAAGTAAGACAAATAAAAAGAATTTCGTATATAAATTCTGGCAAATTCTCCCAGTGTAAAATTTCCCCTAAAAAGTTCACCCCCCCAGAAACCTCCCTCCCCATAGGAAAATTCTCCTCGTGGAAAATTACCCCAAATAAAAAAAAATTTCAGAGGGGGTTTTACTCAAATAAGATTTTCGGGAGGGGGTGGGGGTTACGCAAAAAAAAAAACCCTCAAAAAACACATAAAAAATTTGTTTATATCCATTTTTGCTACGTTTTTTTACGAGTCTGACAAGCATTTGGGGGGGGGGGGGTCAAACCAAGTACCCCCCCCCCCCCCCCCCCCCTGAATACGCCCAGTTGATAGGTAACACTAATTTAATGAATCTTATATATTTAGAATCTGAATAATCAGTCAATTATTTTGATATATTTAACGGTATCAATATTCCGTTTTTAGACTCTGGTCACTATTGAGCCGCGTCGCTCCTTAATTACATACTTAATTACTTAATTACGTCGCCCGTTACCACGAACTATTTGAAAAGCGTCATGATGGCTCTGTAACAATTAGATGCGCAGCCTTGAAACATAGCTATGCACTAATAACACACATATATAGTGAAAATATTAATAAATAAGTTGGTTTGTTTTGAAGTCATTGACTGTTTTCTTTACAATAGTCACGAGTAATCTTAGGAGTTACAGCAGAGTCGTAAGTAGCCGCACTTGCGGTCACAGCAGCATTTGCAGTAATAGTTTATGTGAATGCTAAAGATAACCTGGATGCATACAGTGTCTCTTGATTTACGTCAACATGTCCGTCAACCTTCTCCACAATTTCATCTAAATACTCTTAGCCTCGCATCTACTGCCTCGCAGGCACAATGAAAATAGTTTTTTTTTTAAAAGATCCTAATATGAGTTAAATGATCAATATCACTTGATTATCTGATCTATTAGAAGCAATAATGGCAGAGGAAAGACTTCTTTACTGTAATGTTTACCAGCTTTCTTCACCTTCTATTATATACCTTCCCTTTAGTCGTAGGGGTTCCAGACCTGCATATCCGCCTGTGACTGTACCTTCTTAATTTCAACTTGCTGTTTGTTCAATTCTTGCAATGACCTAATCCTCTGTTGTCCCCTCCCGAATCTTGACCCGATACTAATTATAGCGATGATCTAGTCTTCAAATATCTAACCCGATTGCGGTTTCTAAAAGGAAATCGTCTCGTCAATTTCAAGGGGGGCTAATTAACCCGAAAATTGGAACTGTGTCTGTGTCACCATATGGGCAAAAAAAGAAGGTGAGAAGGTTAAAATTGGTCACTGCTGAGACCCGTGGGTATGAGTAAATCCAAAAATTTCGGGCGGAGAAGGGGCTATCACCAAGATATACCTAGGGAGATATAGGAACCTGGAGTATCTACGTTATACCTTTTTATTTTTGGTAGAAAAAAAGGCGATGATCTAGTTTTCAAATATATAATCCGATTCTGATTCTAAAGGAAATCGTCTTGTCTAAACTCAAGGGGGGCTAATTAGCCCAAAAGCTGAACTGTTTTTTGTGTCACCACATGAGCAGAAACTAAAGTTAAAAAGTAAAATAGATTAATTCCAGATATTGTAGGATTGTTCACTGCAGGGACACTTAGATATGAGTGAATAAAAAAATTGAATTCAAAAGGGTCTAAAATCAAGATAATCCCGGTTAAGAAGATGTAGAACCCTGGGGCATGTACCATTTATTGTCTTTACATTTTTTTAATTATTATTGCATACATTTTAACCTCTGGTTTAAAGTACTTAACTCCCCATTTTTTATGTATTTAATACGGAAATATTATTTATTTATGTCTTCGGTTTCTTTAATTCACTTGTTGTTAACAGATACATTGGTTACAAAACATGTCATCAGTCTTTTGCCCAGTTTAACGAAGTATAAACGTTAACCTTTAAAACAGTTGTGGTAACGAACTGTAAGTAAGGAGTGAGTCGGCTCAATAGTAACCAAGACTAAAAAACAAATTTTTTATTAATAAATACATCAAAAGAATTGGCTTATTATACTGATTCCAAATATATGAAATTCATCCAGTTTAGTGCTCATAAAAAGTTAAGAGCCTGAGGAAATGTGTCTGATTTAAAAAGGGGGAACCCCCCCCCCTAAAAGTCAAGGAATCTCAATGAAGATCTACTACTACTACTAACAAATCACCGCAGCACCAAGCCGCCGGAGGCCAACACACAGCTACGCACGCTCCTCCTCCACCCCAATCTATTCAAAGCCTCCCTTTTTACACCTGCCCACGAAGTTCCCATTTCCTTTAAATCTTCCTTTATGACGTCCTCCCACCCCAGACGAGGACAACCTGCTTTCTGTTTAGCCCTAGACGGTTGACCAAAAAGAACAATCTTCGGCAATCTGTCATCCTTCATCTACACAACGTGCCCTAACCACCTCGACCGTTCTTTCATTATAGGCCTAGAGAGTGGTATTGTTTGCTTTTAGTTTTAATGTTGCTACTTACTTTCAGTTGAAAAAAACTGTATTTTCAATTTTAATGCTTAAAGAATCTCCAAATTGGCCTAGGTGGTTGGATGGCTGAGAAGGGTCAACGCCTCATTCAAGTCAAAAGTTTTTCATAGAAAAGCAAAGAGCTACATTAAACCAAAAATGAACAGAAACAAAGTTAAAAAATTCTCAAAGTGTAAAATACTAAAATTAATCATCAATAAATAAATGAAACCAAAACGAATAGATTACAATAGATAACCAAGTTAAACTCAAAACCAGCATAAACTAAGATGAGAAGGGCTGACGCCCCCATGCCTTCTAAGGACCAGCACATAATTTGCACTTTGCTGAAAACGATGCTTATTTTGAGCTGAATGTTTCTATTAATTAATAAAGTAGGAAAAACAGTTTTTTTTCTCATAATTATCTTTTACACATTAAATGGCTTTGACGATGTAAAAACGCATGATAATCGATTGTGTATCCATCTGTCTGTCTGTAAGCTGTTTTCATCTAATCTTGCTTAGACATTTCCTACTTTATGTCAGTTAATTTAAATAAAAAACTAAGTTTTCCTGATGAAAGCAAAGAGAAAAATTGAAACTTAAAACGAACAAAATGACTGCTTCGTAATTAATGCAATATATTTTTGAAAAACTTTTCAAAAAAACTGGCTCGTGGTATTTTCCTATATTTGTAGAATTCTGAAAAACTAGCGCTTTACTGAGAACACAAAACTGACGCAACAAAACGCGATTAGAAGAAAACAAATTCTTGAGTGGCCAGCAGAAAATAAAGCCTCATTTATAAAGCTCTTAATAGTCTTTTACAAGCTATGAAACCGCGGGACAGTTTATTTGAAATAGCTTTTCGAAAAATGAGTTGCATAAATTGCTAAGCAGTATTTTTTGTTTGTTTTCAGTTTCAACTTCGCGCTTTACTTTCATGAAAAAATAATTGATTTTCTTATAATTATCTTAGTGTGGTTTCTAGGTTTAAAAAAATAGACATTAAACCTTATAAAAAAGATCTTTTTTCCAACCTTGGCAAAGAAACTCTAGTGGTCAACATAAGTTTTAGCTAAAATAGGGCATTAAATATAAGTTTTAACTTCACATCTGTCTTAAACTTTCCCTTAAAAAAATCCCTCAAAATTCAATCACCAATCGGTGTTGATTTTTTTATTCTCTTTTCAACAATAAATCTACAAAAAGCACGCTGAAATGATCAATAGCTTTGAACTGAGCCTCTTGGCATCTTTCTATGGTGTTGCAGTGTTGCAAAGGCCCCCTCCAGTGCCCCCTAGTTTCTTTCCCCCATATAGATTTTGAAACATACAAATTTTTTGGAGTGTTTTCATTAAATAATGCCCCTTTTTGGTATTTTCATTGAATAAAGTTGAAAAACAACAAACTTGCTTCGTCTAGATATTGAAAGTGCACTTTGAACCCCTAAAATAATCTTGATCTGACACAACTAGCCAAGACTATAACCTAAGAAGCCTAGCCCCTAGAACTAGTCTACCTCTTTAGTCAGCAGACGAAACCTGAAAAATATTAAGAAGGCTGAGAGGGTGAGTATACGAGAGGAGGTTTGAATATAGAGGTTGGTTGGAGGTTGAATATATCATATTCAAACCTTATGCATAAGGTTATCAACATGGAGATTGTAATGGTATCGTTTACATGCTTTCTAAAATTTTCGCTCTAGAAATGGCACCAAAAGTGAACTCTTCGGGTGCCATTTGGCAGTTTATGATGGTGTTATTCTAGTCAAACCTATAAGAAGTATATATATAAAAATTAGATTTTAAACAAGCCCTTAAACGGCTTTCTATGATATTCTAGTGCCCCAGTAGTGACATAGAAAAAAAAGAGACGCGACAATACTTCCCATGCAAAAAGTTATTTTTCTTCACTCCCAAAATGTCACAAAAAGTGCCATTTTGGGTGCAATATTGCACTTTGTGATAGCGGTACGAAAAGCACATTTAATAAAAAGCACGAATGTATAAAAAATATCTTTCAGATGAGCCCATAAACAGCTTAATGATGTACCAGTGCCACGCTATCGGCAAAAAAAAAGGAAAAAATGTGACAGATCAGTGCTTCCCACACTTTAAAAAAAAGATCGATTTCCAACAACATGTTTTGCTCGAATTCAAACGAGTAAAAAAAAAAAATCCAATTTTTCTGTTGGAGTTGTGACTTGTTTATTGAATTCAAACAAGTAAAAAAAACCTCAATTTCTCTTTTGGAACTGTGACTTGCTTATTGAATTCCAACAAATTATTGAAATTATTAAGATTTATGCACATTTCAGTAGAAAAAAAAACTAAAATTTCAACACAAATAGGTAATATTGATCAAAATGGTTTGGACTTCAACAGTAGATTGAGATTTCTTGAATATCGTATTGAATTTGACTATGGTGCCAATTAAAGTGAATTTATGTACAAATATTCTTATGAACATGCATAAATTTAGTAAAAACATTTTAGCTTATAATTAATATTTTAGAGCAATAGAAAAATATCATATGAATTTTTTAATTACTAATGGCTTATGATATAGTTACAACCTATTAATAAAAGATAAAAAATCCTATTTGACTTCATCTATATAAGTTCAAGACTGGACTGATTAAATGATAATATTATACTTTACAAATTAAAGGATTATTTCTGTAGTATGATTACTTGGGTTTGGCTGGAAACCAACGATTGCACTAAACTTCATGATGAGTAGGAAAGTTTGCCTCTGTGCAGGACAAGGACCTGTTAGGGCTTATATCAGAAACTGTTCATTGAGGACCGTTCCTGGAAGCTGTCAGCACATCCAACTAGTTTATTGATCAAGAAGGTTGTAGGCCTAATAAATTGAACAATGATAGTGATGGAAATACAGTTAAAGAACATGAAATCCAACAAACAAGATGAAAATCCAATAAGGATCTTAAAATCCTACATGTTGTGTTTGAAAATTCAATTAGGGTATGGGTATCCAGCATTTTTGTTTCGCAACAGATTGGATATTCAATAATGATAATGGAAATCCAAAATAGTCTCTAATATTCAATTTAAGCTGTTGAAATTCCAATTTTGCTGTTGATAAACATTCCAAACAATTTTTGTTGAGTCTCAAACAATTTTTTTTACAGTGCATGCAAAAAGGGATTTTCCTTGTTCTTCAATTAGGGTAATGGGTTGGGTCGACGATGGCGATTGCAGCATTTTTAATTCGATATTATCCACCCCCTCTTGAACATCGCTTATTTAGTATATCATCTCAATTTGTTAGTTGCGATTTGCTATAGTTTTCTAGGAAGAGGCATAATGAATTTAAATGACCGTATTCTGTGAATTTCGCTTAGATAGGATTAAACTACCAACTCGCAAGTACCAAGGAAAACGAGGTGATGTGATTCAAGTCCAAAAAATCTTACACTCATCAATAAGATTTATTTTATATTCAAAATTTATTAAAAATACTCTCCGATTGTCTTCCCTATATTCCCCCTATTTGATGGTACTGTGCCTTGAAAACGCTTTAATGGAATTCAGATATTCACTGGACCATCATAGTTTTTTCTCAATTCGCTCAGTATCAGCATGGAAGAACCTATGTGAAGAAACTGTATCTGCAAAACATCACAGAAAATGTAGTAGTTGGTTTTGACAGAGACCGGTCATTCAATCGATTCAAATTTTTTTACCAGTGTTTCCTGTAAGAGATTCACAGGTTGCTGAGTATTATCATGCAAAAAAGATTCAATGTATAGAAATAATTATTTGAATTATAGTATATGTACTGTAAAAGACTATTATTGATGAAAAAAATAATATTACCTGTACTCTGGCTTCTGATAAGCTAACTTTTTTGGCTAGATCTTCTCTTACGAAAGCGTCTGGGTAGTGAGTCTTTTCAAAGATTCTTTCCAAAGCGGAAAGTTGAGCGGTCGTAAAAGTAGTTCGATTTCGTCTTGGCTTTTTTCTTTCCTTGTCTGCACTACATTCATCTAGGTAAATACAATTAGTATATTAAGTTAAGAAAATTTTAGGACCAGGGTGAAAAAAAACAGGAAAAAAAGAGAAGGAGAAAGATAGAGACAGATATACGAAAAGAGGAAGATACAGAGTATATATACTATCTTTATATGTGAGTACTAATTGTGTATGTATTTATCTATGTATGTGTGTTCTCGAAAACGGCTATATATTTTTTAGGAAAATTGGTACCTTGGGATATTCTCGCATAAAAAACGTCAGAAGTCTGAGAAAAAACGTTAAGAGCCTTAATTTTGGTTTTTGCAAATGACGTCATGTACTATGTTATTACATCATATAAGCATTTCTTATGACATCTTATGTGGCATCATATATTTGTTTTCTTCTATGATGTCATGCATAGCATAAACAAGATTGTTGAGTTTCCAACGCAACAGTTATTTTATATAATATAATGTCTGTTGAAAGGCCCAAAAAACGAAAATTTGCAGTTGCAGTTACTATAAATGATGATTTTTTAGAACCAACACCTGAACTACCGAACGTTAGAAGATACGAAATTTGACAACCTGGACCGTCAATTGAGACAACACCAATACGGACAGCTAAAGCAAAGGCCATTGCTAAATTGTTTGAAGTAATCAAAATCCGAAAACGTATCAAAAATCAAAATGAAGAGCAAAGACACGGGCGTTTAGAAGATATGCCAAAACGATAATTAGAGTGAGTTAAAAATAAAAATGAAGGGCAAAGACACACGCGGTTAAGAAAAGTGGCGCCGTGTCGAAAATAAAAATGAAGAGTAAAGACACACACAGTTAGAAGACATGCGACACCGAGCATGTGAGCAAGTCAAAAATGAAAATGAAGAGCAAATACATACGTGGTTAGCAGAACAGCGATGGCTTGTCAAAAATGAAAATGAAGAGCAAAGACACGCGGTTAGAAGACATGCGACACCGAGCATGTGAGGAAGTCAAAAATGAAAATGAAGAGCAAAGACACACGCGGTCAGAACACATGCGATATTGAACATGTGAGCAGGTCAATAAAAATCAACCTGGACAGCGAGAATCAAAACGTGTCAAAATTAAGAATGATAGTGATAATGATTGGTTTGCGATTTTGACATGGATAAAGTCATCAATGCCCACCATACCTTCGTTAAAAAAAACAAATTTTTGGCGATATGTATTTCATAATGACGAAAGATAAGCCGAGGTAAAACGAACCGAACCAATTGGAAATAATAGCGATGATGATTGGGTTTTGGATTTTGACATGGATTAGATCATTAATGCCTACCATACCTTTGAAAATAAAAAAAAAGGACTAGATCAATCGTTGGGAGAAAACGAAGTGTTTGTCCCACCACCTGAACAACTAAAAGAAACATGTTTTGGCGATATGTCTTTCATAATGATAAAATACGAGCCAATTGAAAAGAAGAAGTTTTTGACCTACCACCTGAACAATTTAAAGAAACAAAGGTGGTTGTCAATGCCTTCCATACCTTTGAAAATCAAAATATGGACTAGATAAATCGTTGGAAGAAAAAGAAGTTTTTGTTCCATCACCTGAACAATTAAAAGAAACAAAGGTTCGGTGATATGTCTTTCATAATGACAAAAGACAAGCCGAGGCAAAAGTTGAAGGTCCAATAAAAAAAAAATGTAATTTTACAAAGGCACCGCTTCTAATTTAAGGTTGATTTGGACGTCACGACATCAAGAAAACGCTCAAATTATCTGCGTTTAGAAGACAAGTGCGTTATATCTTGGAGGGGGGCATCAGTGGTAACCTGGGTAGAGCAAGGTTGCATTGGCGAGGGTCGACAGTCGACTGTGATGAATGAAGTAAGCAAAGGAAGGTGTCTTAATAACCACGTAGTTGAAATTTTACCAAATTTTTTTTTTTTTTTTTTTAAATTAAAAAAAATTTTTTTTTTTTTAAAAAATTTTTTACCCGAAAACAGCCGACAAGGCATATATATATTTTTTTTCTTTTAGAAAACAGTTGATTATTTTCATTTTTAGACTCAAAATTACATGTTTTGGAAGGAAATGCTCAATAATTTTTTTCATTTCTCAGAAAATATGACTTTCTAATAAAAAGAAAAAAAAAACAAGAACACAAATTCTGATAACTGGTTGTTCGACTTGAAGTTTTTATTTTACTTTTCTTTATATTTACTCTTTTTCAAGAGGTCAACTCTTATTAAAACTTTAAAAACATTAGCACTTCTGTTGGTTTCTCCAGGACTTATCTTCGGGTTTTTCTTCTGAAGTGGGTTTTCACAGGTTTTCACGGGTTTTTCTTCTGAAGCTTTTCCTGCATATTAAAAAAAAAAATCAACTCCTTACATAATTTATAACTAGCAATCTGCTTTTTAAACCCTAGCTTCACTTGTTTTTCTTTTTATTCAAGACCTCTACTCTCATTAAAATATTAATGATTTTGTACACGGTGGCAAGGTCGGCATTTTCTTTTTTTTTTGAAGTTGATTTTCTTCCGCTCTTGTTCATTTTTCCGCACCATCCATAAAGAACTTCCTTGTATCTGGCAAATTACTCACAAAACTAAGCTAATAGATACAAAACACTGCATTAATTCTACTTTTTTTTTATACGTGTTATATGTATACCATTTGACCTGTCTGTTTTAATACCTTATCGTGTTAGATTGGCACTTAGTTGTAAACTCAAAACCATCTTAGGGGTGAAGAATAGATAAGGTGTGTAAGAAATTTCGGGGTGCCATAAATCGATTGAATTATATAGATAATATATTCTTTGGGCTTTGTTGGGATGAAACGTGATATATTTTTCCCAATAGACTGCGACAATACAAAAGAAGATAAGCCAAAGTATTTGCCAAGTTGTGATTTCTAAGTGTGATGAAACTCAGCTGGCCATATCGACTAATTCATGTGTTTTCCTGTATTTCATTGTTTTCTAATCCAGAATGCCTACCTATTTACAAGGTGCTATAAATATTCTCTTCTTACTTGCAGAATTGTTGGGCATTAAAGTTGTTGACATCGATATTTGATTTGCAGTGTCTTGAAGGTATAAAAAACTGTCCTTGTACAAACAGCTCATCCCAGCTGTTTCATCGTATTGATCACACCACATACGGATTTGTCACTCAGAGATATCACTAGCGTTTATTTTTCACGGACAGAGCGTATTTTATCTTTGAACTCCGGACTACAAAGTTAGGGAACTTAATCTAGTATTACAATGTTTGGAGTGAGTGAGCAGAAAAACCAACATTTCTTTTATTTTCCAGTTTCTCAAAAGGAATTTCCCAAAAGAAAGTGATTTGCGAGAAGATAGAATCATTCCATTAAGAGTGGGTATAGAAGCAGAGTTGGATAAAAAACAAGAGAAGCTACAATCTGATACACTTCTTTCGGTTCATTAAAAGATTAATTTATAAGTTTTAGGGCTTATGAAACAAAGAAAAGAAAGGATATAATAAATGAAAAATAAAATCAAATAGGTGAGAGCAAACGAGGATTTTGTCAGCCAGTAGCAAACTATTAAAATGAAAACAAGCAAATATTTCAACAAGGACCTCCACCAAGTCGTCCTCAGTGCTCAGAAAAAAATAAAAACTAAATTTAACCTTTTGACCTTCTTAACCTCCATATCAAAATGTTGATCAGAAATGTTTGGGGAAATAATGGGCGTTGGGGGGATTCTCCCTCTGATTACTTTCGACAATTAAAAAAGGCAACAACCCTCTCAATTTCCAATCGAAAGATTCCTTTTTGAAGTTTTTACAACAACACTTTCTATATGACATTATATGCTCCAGGGCATAAGTTACACCCTTAGCCCTAAGGGCTGTGGGGGTTTTTCATACTCAAAAACATAATTTCCGGACCCTTCAACTACGTTCAACAAAATTGCAATATCAAAATATTGATAGGAAGTGTTTGGGGAAATAATGGGTATGGGGGTGGTATTCACCCTCCGATCGCTTTTGACTATTAATAAGGGCACTAGCCCTCTCAATTACCAACTGAATGAGTACTTTTTGAAGTTTTTACAACAACGCTGGCAAAGACCTAATTTCGAGAATTTTAAACTACGTTGAACAAAATGTCCATCTCAAAATTTTTTTGGATATAATTGGGAAAATGGTGGCATGAGAGAGGCGTTAGTTGCCCTCCGATCGCTTTGACTATTAAATAGGGCACTAGTGCTTTCAATTTTCAATCGAGTGAGCTCTTTTAGAAGTTTCTAGGACAACGCTGTCTATAAAACCTTATATGCCCCCAGGGCATAACTTACAACCCTTGTGTTGACGGTTGTGGGGGGAGTGTCATCCTCAAAGACATAATTTCCAGACTTTTCAACTACGTTGAACAAAATGGCTATCTCAAAATTTTTATTGGATGTTTTTGGGGAAATGGTGGGCGTGTGGAGGGCTGTCAGTTTTCCTTCAATAACTTTAGACTATTAAAAAGGGTCCTTCAAAGTTTGGAAGTTTTCGAAGTTTCTATGACAGCGCTCTCTATAAAAAACTTATATGCCCCCAGGGCAAAACTTACAACCCTTGTGCTGGCGGCTCTGGGGGAGTGTCATCCTCAAAGACATAATTTCCAGACTTTTCAACTACGTTGAACAAAATGGCTATCTAAAAATTTTTATTGGATGTTTTTTGGGGAAATGGTGGGCGTGGGAGGGCTGTCAGTTTTCCTGATGTATCCTGAGATATTGATGTATCTTTTGGTATCAAAACTTCGGTTTTTAGAGTTTTGGTTACTATTGAGCCGGGTTGCTCCTTACTTACAGTTCGTTACCACGAAATGTTTGATTAAATAAAAAAAAAACAAGTTTTTGTAATTGAAAGTAAGGAACGACGTTAAAACTTAAAACGAACAGAAATTACGCCGTATATGAAAGGAGCTGTCCCCTCCTCAACGCCTCGCTCTTTACGCTAAAGTTTGACTTTCTCACAACTCTATTTTTTTAAACAATAAGAAACTTTAGCGTAAGGAGCAAAGCGTTGAGGAGGGGACAGCCCCTTTCATATACGGAATAATTTCTGTTCGTTTTAAGTTTTAACGTCGTTCCTTACTTTCAGTTACAAAAGCTTGTTTTTTTTTTTTATTTAATCAAACATTTCGTGGTAACGAACTGTAAGTAAGGAGCAACCCGGCTCAATAGTAACCAAAACTCTAAAAACCGAAGTTTTGATACCAAAAGATACATCAATAGAATCAGAGTTTTATGCTGATTCAAACATATAAGTTTTATTAAGTTTAGTTCTACCCATCGAAAGTTACGCGCCTGAGAAAATTTGCCTAATTTTCGAAAAAAGGGAGAAACCTAAAATTCATATAACTTTAATGAAAATCACACCATTAGATTCAGCGTATCAGAGAACCCTACTATAGAAGTTTCAAACTCTTATGTGCAAAAATGTGGAATTTTGTATTTTTTGCCAGAAGAAAGATCACGGATGTGTGTTCATTTGTTTTCTTGTTTTTTTTTTATTTCCCCAAGGGTGATCGTATCGATCCAGTAGTCCTAGAATATCGTGAGAGAGCTCATCTTAACGGAAATTAAAAGTTCTAGTGCCCTTTTTAAGTGACCAAAAAAATTGGAGGGCAACTTGGCCCCCTCCCAAGCTCATTTTTTTAACGAATTCACCCAACCAAAATTTTGAGATAGCCATTTTTGTTCAGCATAGTCGAAAATCTAATAAATATGTCTTTCAGGATGACTTAATCCCCCAAAGTTCCTGTGGGGAAGGGCTGCAAGTTATGAACTTTGCCCATTGTTTACATATAGTGTTGGTTAATGGAAAGTATACAGACGTTTCAGGAAGAATTTTTTTGGTGAGGGAAAGGGTCGGAGGATGGGGTTACGGAGTATGATTTTTTCATGGAGGTAGTTTCCTTGGGGGAAGGGAAATTTCTGTGAAGGGGGCGCCGGATTTCCCAGCATTATTGAAAAAACGATCAGAAATTAAATAAAAAACAATTTTTTTTCAACTGAAAGTAAGGAGCAACATTAAAACTTAAAAAAATAGAAATTATTACGTATATGAGGGGGTTCGCCCCTAGGCGTTGTAAGTTATACCCTGGGGGCATATATATGGTTGTTATGGAAGGGATGCTCGTATAAACTTCATAGAGGGCTCATTTGATTGGAAATTGAAAGTTGTAATTCACTTTTTGAGAGTCTAAAGTGATTGGAGGGCAGCTAGCCTCCCCCCACACTCCATTTGTTTTTTCTCCCAGAGGTACTTCATTTAGAAGGGGTCGTCGTATATATTTCAAAGGGGGGCTCACTCGATTGGAAATCGAGAGTTCTAGTGCCCTTTTTAAGAGTCAAAAGTGATCGGAGGGCAACTAGCCCCCCCAAGCCCTTTTCCCCATAGACATCTGATAAAAAATTTGAGGTAGCCATTTTGTTAAAAATAGTTCAAAGATCATATAACAAAAATTCCTTTACGTATGGCCATTTCATTAAAAATAGTTCAAAGGTCAGATAAAAAAAACTCCTGTGTTGACACTTCCCCCCCCAGGGCCCGGGGCAAGCGTTGTAAGTATTTCTCTGAGGGCATGTATGGTTCTTATGGAAGGTATTCTCGTATAAACTTTGGGGAGAGGTCATATGATTGGAAATTGAAAGTTCTCGTTCACTTTTTAAGAATCAAAAGAGATCGGAGGGCAACTAGCTCCCCCCCCCCTCTCCACGTCTTTATTTCATCAAACCCATCCGATAAGAACTTTGAGAGAGCTATTTTTTTTCAAAATAATTCAAAGGTCAGATAACAAAAACTTCGGTGTCGACACAATCCCCCAGGGCCCGGGGGCTGGCAGTGTAAGCTATGTCCTAGGACCGTTTGTGGTTCTTATGAAAGAAATGCTCGTATAAAATTCAGAGATTCATTTGAATAGAAACTAAAAGCTTTAGTCCATTTTCTCAGAGTGAAAAAATACCGGAGGGCAACTAGCCCCTCCCGCCCTCCATGACTTTGGGCTTAACGACACTGTAAAAGTCTAAAACCTACTGCGTCATTGGCGCTTTACTGAAAACTATATGCGTCTTGAGCAGTCTTGGAAAGTATAAACAACATCAAATTAAATATTTGATGTATAATGATATTAATTGTTGAAACAGTCCATCAGTTCAAAAGTTTATTTCACTGTAATGTTACTATAATTTTAATGTTTATTTTCAATATTAAGTACAAAAGAAAATATTTGTCATAAAATTGGTTATCAGTAAAGCACCAATGACGCAGTAGGTTCTAGACTTTTACAGTGAGAGAAGGAGGTGATACCCAAACTCTTGTTTATACCCCCTGGCCCTGGGGCTGTCTCGACACCAGGATTTTTTTATCTGAACTTTTAACTATTTTTAACGAATGTCTATCTCAAAATATTTATCTGATTTATTTAGGGCGTTGAGGGGGGAGGAGGTGGTGCTTGTTGCCCTTTGATCTCTTTTGACTCTTAAAAAATGAACAAGAACTTTCAATTTCCAATCAAATGAGCCCTCTCCGAAGTTTATACAAGCATCCCTTCCATAAGAACTATTTATGCCCCCAGAGCATTACTCATAACGCCTGCCTCCGGGCCCTGGGGGTTACGTCGACACAGGAATTTTTCTTATCTGACCTTTGAATTATTTTTTATTGAAAAGGCTATCATAAAAAATTTATGGGACGGGCTTGAGAAAAAAAGGGTGTGTGGGGGGGGGGGGGGGGTAGTTGCCCTCGGATATCTTTTGACTCTTAAATATTGAACTAGAACTTTCAATTTCCAATCAAATGAGCTCTCTCGGCAGTTTATAGAAGCACCCCTTTCATGAGAACCCTATACGCTCCAGGATAACACTTACAACGCCTATCCCCCGGGCCCTGGGGGGAGTTTTTGTTATCTAATTTTTGAACAATTTCCAAAAAATTGGCTATCTAAAAGTTTGTGGTGGATGGGGTTGGGGCAAAAAGGGCGTGGGGGGTTAGTTGCCCCTAACTCTCTTGACTCATAAAAAGTGAACTAGAACTTTCAATTTTCAATCAAATGAGCCCTCTATGAAGTTTATACGATCATCCCTTTCATAAGAACCATACATACCCTTAGGGCATAACTTAGAATGCCTTCGCCTTGGCCCCGGGGTGTTGTATTGACACCGGAGTTTTTCTTATCCGACCTTTCAACTATTTTTAACAAAGTTCTATCTCAAAATTTTCATCAGATGGGTTTGGAAAAAGAAGGCATGGGGGGCTAGGGGCCCTCCAATGTCTTTTTACTCTTAAAAAGAGAACTAGAACTTTCAATGTCCAATCAAATGAGCCCTCTTTAAATTTAGTACGAGCATCCCTTCCATAAGACCCATATATGCCCCCAGGGCATATCTTGGAACGCCTGCCCTCGGGCCCTGGGAAGTTATGTCGACAGCTGAGTTTTGTTATATGATCTTTGAACTATTTTTAACAAAATAGCTATCTAAAATTTTTATCGGATGCATTTTGGAAAAAAGGGCTTGGGGGAAGCTGGTTACCCTCTGTTACCTTTGACGCTTAAAAAGTGAACTAGAACTTTCAATTTCCAATCAAATGAGCCCTCTCTGAAGTTTATACGAGCATTCCTTCAAAAGTAACCATATATGCCTCCAGGACATAACTTGTAACCCTTGCCCTGAAGACTGTGGGGGGAGTGGCCTGCTCAAACATATAATTTCCAGAACTTTCAACTACGCTGAACAAAATGGCTATATTAAAATTTTGATTGGATGTGTTTGGGGAAATGGTGGGCGTGGAAGGGTGTAAGTTACCTTCCAATTACTTTCGACTATTAAAAAGGTCACTAGCCATATCAATTTCGAATCGAATGGGCCCTTTTTGAAGTTTCTACGGCAACGCTTTCTATAAAAACTTATATACCCCCAGGGCATAACTTACAACCACTGCCCTGAGGGCTGTGGGGGGTTGTTATCCTCAAAGACCTTATTTCCAGAACTTTCAACTACGTTGAACAAGATGGCTATCTGAAAATTTTGATTGGACGTGCTTGGGAAAAAGGTGGGCGTGAGAGGGGGGCTAGTTGCCTTCCAATCACTTTCAACTATTAAAAAGGGAACTAGTCATTTACATTTCCAGTCGAAGAAGCCCTTTCTGAAGTTTCTCCGACAAGGCTTTCTATAAAAACCTTATATGCCCCAGGGTATAATTTACAACCCTTGCCTTGAGGGCCGTGGGGGGGGGGCATCCTCAAAGACCTAATTTCCTGAATTTTCAACAACATTGAACAAAATGCCTATCTAAAAATTTTGATTGGATGTATTTGGGGAAAAGGTGGGCGTGAGAGGGGGGTTTGTTGCCCTCCAATCACTTTCGACTAATAAAAAGGGCATTAGCAGTTTGAATTTCCAATCGAATCAGTCCATTATGAAGTTTCTACAACAAAGCTTTCTATAAAAACCTTATATGCCCCAGGGCATAACTTACATCCCTTGTCCTGAAGGCTGTGGGGGAGTGTCCTCCTCAAAAACATAATTTCTATCTGGAAATCAACTACGCTGAACAAAATGGCTATCTCATAACTTTGATTGGATGTGCTTAGACAGCTGGTGGGCATGGAAGGGGTGTTAATTGCCTTCCAATCACTTTTGACCCTCAAAAAAGGCACTAGAACTCTCGATTTCCAATCGAATGAGCCCCCTTTGAAGTTTCTACGACGACCCCTTCCATATGAAGTGCCTCTGGGAAAAAAATAATAACAATAAAAACATTGGAGCCTTATGGCCTTTACTATAGGCAACGCTTGACAGCGTTGCCTCTTATTAGTCCCACTTCGTCAACAGTTCCATTGGAAGTATAAGATTGCAGTTTTTTCAGGTATTGACACTTTTACTTTACGCTAAAATTTTATTTTTTGTCCCAATTATTTAAGAATGACTCCTGAAACACAATTTTGTTCAGCGTGGTGGATTTCCTGATAGAAAATATCTTTTTGAGTAGGACACTCCCCCACAACCCTTGGGGCAAGGGTTTTAAGTTATGCCCAGAGGGCATATAAGAACAATGTTGGCATAATGAACCATATATTATTTTTGTACTTTAGAGCAGGGCACTTAATATGGAAGTGGTCGTCGTAGAGACTTCAAAAGGGGCTCATTCGATTAGAAATCGAAAGTTCTAGTGCCTTTTTAATAGTAGAAAGTGATTGGAGGGTCATTAGCCCCCCCATGCCCATCATTTCCCCAAACATATCCAATCAAATTTCAAGATAGCCATTTTGTTAAGCGTAGTTTATTTCCAGATATTAATATGTGTTTTTGAGGAGGACAAACACTCCCCCACAACCCTCAGGGCAAAGTTTGTAAGTTATGCCCAGGGGGTATATAAGGTTTTTTATAGAAGGCGTTGTCGTAAAACTTGAAAACAGGCTCATTCGATTAGAAATTCGAAGGGCTAGTACCCTTTTTAATAGTCGAAAGTGATTGGGGGGCAACTAGCCGCCCCACGCCCATCATTCCCCCAAACACATCCAATAAAAATTTCGAGATAGCCATTTTGTTCAGCGTGGTTGATTTCCAGATAGCAAATATGTTTTTGAGAAGGACACTCCCCCACAACCCTCTGGGCAAGGGTTTTAAGTTATGGCCTGGGGCATATAAGTTTTTTATAGAAGTCGTTGTCGTAAAAACTTCAAAAAGGCTCATTCGATTGGAAATTCAAAGGGCTAGTGCCCTTTTTAAGAGTCGAAAGTGATTGGAGGGCAACTAGCCCCCCACGCCCATTATTCCCCCAAACACGTCCAATAAAAACTTTGAGAAACCCATTTTGTTCAGCGTAGTTGATTTCCAGATAGAAAATATTTTTTTGAGGAGGACACTCCCCCACAACCCTCGGGGCAAGGGTTTTAAGTTATGCCCTGAGGGCATATAAGAACGATGTTGGCACAATGTACTATTTATTATTTTTTTCCTTTAGAGCTGGGCACTTCATATGGAAGTGGTCGTCGTAGAAACTTCAAAAGGTGCTCATTTGATTATAAATTCGAAGGGCTAGTACCCTTTTTAATTGTCGAAAGTGATTGAAGGGCAACTAGCCCCCCCCCCCCCCCACGCCCATTATTCCCCCAAACACGTCCCATCAAAATTTTGAGAAACCCATTTTGTTCAGCGTAGTTGATTTCCAGATAGAAAATATTTTTTTTAGGAGGACACTCCCCCACAACCCTCGGGGCAAGGGTTTTAAGTTATGCCCTGGGGACATATAAGAACGATGTTGGCAGGATGTTACACTTTACTGAAAAAATACAAATGAATGTGCGTCAAACCCAAATCGAGCAGAAATTAATATAAGTTGGGCGCAAAACCCCTATGCCTTCCCAAGGCCAGAACAAAATTTGCACTTTACTGAAAAAATACAAATGAATGTGCATTGTCAGTTTAATATACATATACTGATATTTAGTAATCAAAATGTTAATATTATTTGATTTATTAAAGTTATAAAAGTAAAAACAGCTATATTTTTCCAGTAAAGTGCAAATTTTGTTCTGGCATTGGGAAGGCATAGGGGTTTTGCGCCCAACTCATGTTAATTTCTGCTCATTTTGAGTTTGACTCGGTTAATTATTGTAATTTCTGTTCGTTTTGGGTTTCATTTATTTATCGATGCTGATTTGTGGTAGTTTCACGCTTGGTAGATTATTTGATTTTTTTTTTTGCTCTTTTTTTTAAATGGAGTTCTTTACTTTCCTTTGAAAAACTTATTTTGTGGAAATTTTTTTTTAAATTAATTGTTATCAAGACTCTGTTTCTTGGAGTTTCGGGTACAATTGAGCCACATCGCCCCATACTTACAGTTCTTTACCACGAATTGTGTTATTAGCTAGCCAAACCCAGTGTGTACGAGGACCCCTGACTGAAGCTTGCCAACGTTTCTAAAAGATTTTGTTTTTCCCCTAGGAAGACTGGTTTATTTATTTCTTAGTTTGTGTAGTTTTTTTATATTCCTAGTGGCAATCATATTGTGCAAGTGGTCAAACGAATTAGTGGTCAAACCATTTGAAGCGGAAATCTTGTTTTGAGTTACCATTTAAGTGGCAAAATATACCCTTCCTTAACAAATTATTTGAGATAGGCTTACACCCTTAAGCCTACTGCTTTTAACGCCACCATAAAATTGGAACTATTGGCTCTGCTTGAATAAAACTAACATGTCGTGCAAATATTCGTGCCAGAAAAAGCGGAAGTAAAACTTACGCTTTTATGTCTGTTCTAAGTTTGCATTTGCTATATTAATTAGTTTTATTTTGTTTTCAATTTTTATGTGGCTCTTATGTGGCTTTTAATCAATGTTTTGTTTTATTATTTACTCTCAAACCAAACAATGGCAAAACCGTTCTTAGTGTAGAGCTTTAACTATTTTTTTTTCTAGTTGTCTACTTGAAAAACCTCTGTTATCTCGGCTCTGCATGCAACAATTTATTCAAGTGCTTTCAAACAGTTTGTGGTAACGAACTGTAAGTAAGAAGCGACCCGGCTCAATAGTAACCGAAACTCTTAAAAAAATCCGAAAACTTTCGATACCAATAGATACATCAAAAGAATTAGATTTTTATGCTGATTCCAAATATATAAGTTTCATCAATTTAGTCTTACTCATCAAAAGTTACGCACCTGAGAAAATTTGCCTTATTTCCGAAAAAAAGGGGGAACGCGCTCTAAAAGTAAGAACCTTAATGAAAATCACACCATATGATTCCGCGTATCAGAGAACCCTACTGTAGATGTTTCAAGTTCCTATCTGTAAAAATGTGGAATTTTGTATTTTTTGCCAGAAGAAAGATCACGGATGTGTGTTTATTTTGCAGTTTTTTTTTCCCCCAGGGGTGATCGTATCGACCCAGTGGTCCTAGAATATCACGGGAGGGCTCATTCGAACGAATATAATCGAAAAATTAATCGAATATAAGTCGAAAAATATATAATAACTATGTCTTGGAGGACGACCTAATCCCCCAGAGTCCCCGGGGGAAGGGCTGCAAGCTATGAACTTTGCCCAATGTTTACATATAATATTGGTTATTGGGAAGTATACAGACGTTTTCAGGTTTTTTTTTTCTGGTAGTGGGGGGGGGGGTGGATTGGGCTATACGTGGGAGATGGATGGTAAACAACAGAAAATGTCATTGCTTAACTTTGCAGCGGTCATTTTGGGAATTAATAAAACTAATATTGGGAAATAGCGAAATAACTTTCGTTATTTGGAAATAACAAAAGTATTCTTTCTTACAAGAAGTTCAAAATTATTTGCCGCATGGTAATACAATGATAATAAAATGAATTTTCTTAAAGCATATTAGCTAAATATCTGATCTAAAACTCCAGTTCATAACCTACAATATTCACATACTGTTTACTTTTTAACATATCAAGCACTTTCAAGTTGTTTTTGCAGAGGTAGATTGCTATGGAAATGCTTGGAATGTTCTTTCAGCGAAAGTCATGGTATTTATGGTAAAAAACAGAAAATGTTATGATTCAACTTTGTAGCGGTGATTTTCACTTTTACATCGATCAATGCTGGGATTTCCCCTAAACGTTTGTTTATTTTATTGAAAATATTATTTTCTTAAAACCTGACAACATTGCTATTTACATGCTATGGACTCATATGACTTGAAGTACATGAACCACTCTTCAGTAGGCTAATTCCGACATCAATAAATTGGCTTTGCCTCTTATTCTTACAAAAGACATGTCAAGTTGTTTTCGTAATATATCAAACATGTGGCCAAAATGCGTTACACTAACATGACAATGTCAAGACTGACTGTGAATTGGTTTGAATAGAAATGTGTCATCTCCTAGGCGAATCAAAATACCACATTGGTCAAGACACGCAGGCTATGGGATAGGGAGAGGGAGCAGTGGGAGGGGGAGATCTCTGTCCCTCCTCAACGAAATCTTACGATTGTTCTAATATTTTTTGCTACTTATGTATTAACCGTATTCTTTTATATACAGCTAAAGAAGTCAAGTTTGGTTAATGCTAACGAAATAAAATAAAATAGGATGAATATATAATAGTTTAAAAACAAATTTGGGCTATATATTTGCACATTAGGGGAGGGGAGGGGGTGTTGGGTAAAGCATAGCATATATTAAATACGCAACCTAACCTAACCCAGATGCCCCCCCCCCCTAAACCCCAAAAAACAACAGTTTAAATTTCGTTAACGCAATGAAAACCACGCGTTGCATTGCATTAATCTATAGCGGTCTCTTGAATGTGCGGGTTTTGTGATTGGTTTCCAAAAGAGTACGTTTAATATTGTAAGTACCATTTTTTCTCTTTAATGTACTTTCTTTTTCTTGTTTCCTTCTTTTTTTTTATTAAGCTTCTCCCAAAATATCGTCTCCAAAGCAAATTTCCGTGTACATAAATGATGTAAATACGCCCCCCCCCCTTTTAGGTTAAGGTAAGGTTATGAGGAGGGGGTTAACTCCAGGAGGAATTTGTCTTCAATTTTTCTTACAATTGAGCGTTTCAAAAAATGAATAATTTTAAACCTATGCAGCTAGCCTTTTTCAATACTTTTTTCTTTAATCGAATTTGGATCCCAAAGTTGTTGCAGCATCATGGGTTAAGTTTTGTCACATTTCCAATTATTTACCTTTAAATTTAAAAAAGAAAATAAACCAATTTCTTCTGATGCCATTAAGGAGCAAAATTGAAACTTAAAACGGACGGAAACTATCGCTCCGCATTTTACTGAATATACATCTGCAACTCCGATTCGAAAAAGCTGGCTTGGCTATTTCCCTGTAAGCACAGAATCCTGAAAAACTAGTGCTTTACTGAAAACGCAAAAGCCACGTAACAGAAGAGAACTGGAAGCAGAAAAGCCTTTCGGTAGCATGCAGAAAATAACAGACTAATTTACAAAGCTCTAAATAGTCTTTCACCGGCCATGAAATCAATAAAAGTTTAGTATTCAATTCGAATTCTCTAAAATACTCAAGGAAGCTCAGTTTCAAGTGAAGCATCAGTTTTTTTTTCAGAATTCTACAAACAGAGCAGTATATAAGTGGTCAGCTTATCTGAACCTGGTTTGCTTTTATATGTTGCATAAGCTGCAAATTAGTATTTTTTGCTCGTTTTAAGTTTCAATTTTGATGTCTACAACCGTCAAAAAACTTTCTTTTTCTTTAATTTGTTTTTCGTTCTAGATCTTTCAAACGTAAACAATAAGCCTTACAAAAAAATATGTTTCTAACTTGAGCGGTGAACCCCCACCTCTCTCTTTATTTGGAAAATCAGTGCGGGCTTATTTCATTGAAAATATATTCGCGGTACACATTGTGGTTAAGCCATAGTTTATTACCTGCAATTAAAATTTAATTGTTACTTACCCTCACTTTTTTCTGAATCAAACGAACTCCATTTTCCAAAGTAGGATTAATGTCAAATCTTTTCTCAGTGTTGATCTCTTTTCTCAAAATGTCATTTACCGAAAATTGTCTTTTGAGATTAATCTGATAATTACTTAATATATAGTTATTATAAAACAACTTCTGCGAATAATCACTTTCCTGATAATTCATCTTCAGGAGCTGATGAAGACTAACTGATTACTCACTATTTTAATTCGATTAGAGAAGAATTCATCTTATTGGCCCATTTTTTCCATGACGTCACAGGAGAAATAATTTGCATTGGATACGAAGTGAAAAGACTATAATGGTTGGAAAACATTGGTGAAAATGGGAGGAGATTCCAGGTAATTGGCGTTTAACGTCGATGCAAATTAGAACGTGTGTATTTATGTCTTACGAAATTAGGCATCATCTCAGAAATAAGATTTGACATATGTAAGGTTCAAAAATGTTTTCATAGTGCTAATTAATAGAAAAAGATGACTATTATTCCTAAGGAATTTGCAGATGGCCATTCAGAAAAAAAAGACATTGCACACCAAAATATTGCTTTTTATTCTATTTTTTCTTCAAAGTTGCTTAGTTTTAAGGAAGCAAGGGAGAAGCAGCCTCAGCGGTGTGCACGGTCTTAACCGAGTATCATATGCAGCCGGAAATGTAGATGGAAAGTTGGAAAATTTTGAATAATTTGGCCAAAAATCAGCTAAAGTTGGAATAAACAGCTAAAGGTGGAATAAGGAATATAAAAAGTTTTTACTTTTTCTTTAAAAAAGTGATTTAAAAGGATTTAAAAGGAAGAAATTGTTGACCATTGTCACATTCCACTAAGGCATGTAGGTAAATAGGGTGGGAGTTTTTTGGGCTTATTCTCGATCCCCCCCTCTCCTCAATTGTATCCCAATATTTTTTGCATTTTGTCCTACAGCCTGATTTCCTATACTCCTAATTTCTTCAGCTACTTTTTCTCAAAGTGATAAGCAATCACTGATTACGCACTGATTTTCCTATCCATAAAGCATTTTGTCTGGTACCATTTCATCTTAAAAAATGATGTACAATGATGTACAATGCCCAAAGACTAACGATATTAGGGTTTCTTAAAATGTGTTTTATTAATTTACTCAATTCGAAGCTATACCACACTATATAATATTCCAAAGGCACTACATACTTCAGGATGAGCTGACGACGACCAAATAATTCTTTGTAAGTGCCAGGTGAGGGGCCTTAGGAACTTGTCCTTGTCGTTACCTCCCAAAACCTATCTCTGATCAAGATCACGCTCATAAGGTGCATGAACAAGATCAAATTTTCTCAAACTCGTGGTCTATGTAGATCATTTTTGCAGACCAGAAAATCCCAGGATGTCAATTTCCAAAAATATTTTTGACATGTTCGGATTTTTCGCTGTCGCTTATAACCGGATTTTGTTTGTTCTTCACTGTGAATTTTGTCTTGTTATAATTGTCGTTTTCGCAAGCATTCTAATCGTATATTCTTCTTTTCTTCATTTTCGTTTATCATTACTTCAAATATTTTTTCAATAGCGTTTATCTTAGCTGCTCGGATTGGTTTTGTAGTATTTGATGGTCTACATAATCCATTTGTGCTCCAAGCATTACAAAACTGCTTAAAACGCCTTTTGTAAATAGGCTCATTACGCTCGGTATTTTTTTTTTATATTAATTAAAAAAAAAACTTTCCGAAAAATAAGTTTTTCAAAGAAAAGCAAAGGCCATTTTAATTTAAGCTCAGCAGATAAAAATACCTATTAAAATTCAAACTCAAAACGACCAGAAATCACTATTAAAGAATAAATAAAACCCAAAACGAATAGAAATTAAATAAACAATCCTAGCAAAAAAAACATACAACAAGCAATAATACAAATGAATAAATACATCTTAAAGCGAGTAATGCTTAGATTGGATATCAAAATCAAGCTTAAAACGAAAACAAAATATTCAAATTTAAGCATAAATGAAACTTAAAACGAAAAAAAATAAATAAACAATCAATGCAAACAAACATACAATAGATATTAATGTAGATTAATAAACAGATCTTAAAACGAGTGAAACTTAAATTGAATATGCAAATCAAGCTTGAAACGAACAAAATTTACTATAAACAAGAGTTTGGGTATCACCTCCTACTCTCACTTAAAAGCCTAAAACCTACTGCGTCAGGGACAACGCCTGTCCCTGGGCCCTGAAAGGTTGTATCGACCCCGGAGTTTTAGTGTCTGATGGTTGAACCATTTTTAAGAAAATGGTCACCTCAAATTTCTATCGGATGGGTCTATCCAACCGATAAACCGAAAGGCGTGGAGGGTGGGAGGGGCTAGTTGCCCTCCAATCTTTTTTCACTCTGAGAAAATGAACTACAAATTTTAGCTTCCATTCAAGTGAACCCTCTCTGAAGTTTATACGAACATCCCTTTCATAAGAATCAAATACGGCCCCAGGAAATAGCTTACAATGCCTGCCCCCGGGCCCTGGGGGGGTTCTGTCGACACCGGAGTTTTTCTTATCTGACTTTTGAACTATTTTGAAAAAATAGCTCTCTCAAAGTTCTTATCGGATGGGTTTGAGGAAAAAAGGGCGTGGAGAGGGTGGCTAGTCGCCCTCCGATCTCTTTTGACTCTTAAAAAGTGAACGAGAACTTTCAATTTCCAATCATATGAGCCCTCTCCGAAGTATATACGAGCATACTTTCCATAAGAACCATATATGCCCCCAGAGCAATACTTACAACGCCTGCCCCGGGCCCTCTGGGGGTTGTTTCGACAAAGGAGTTTTTCTTATCGGACCTTTGAACTATTTTTAACGAAATGGCCATACGTAAAGGAGTTTTTGTTATATGATCTTTGAACTATTTTTAAGAAAATGGCTATCTCAAATTTTTTATCAGATGTATTTGGGGAAGAAGGGCTTGGGGGGCAAGTTGACCTCCGATCACTTTTGACTCTTATAAAGGGCACTAGAACTCTCGATTTAAACTCGAATAAGCCCCCTTAGAATTTTTATACTACGACCCCTTCTATATGAAGTGCCTCCGAAAAAAAAAATAAATGGACTCTGGGGGGAGGCTAGCTGGCCTCCAATCACTTTTGACTCTTAAAAAGTGAATTACAACTTTCAATTTCCAATCAAATGAGCCCACTATGAAGTCTATGCGAGCATCCCTTCCATAACCACCATATATGCCCCCAGTGCATAACTTACAACACCTACCCCCGGCCCTGGGGGGCTGTGTCGACACCAGAGTTTTTTGTTATCTGAACTTCGAGCAATTTTTAACAAAATATCAATATCAAAATTTTTTCTGATGCATTTAGGGTGTGGAGGGGAGGGGCTAGTTGCCCTCCGATCTCTTTTGACTCTTAAAAAGTGAACAAGAACTTCCAATTTCCAATCAAATGAGCCCTTTCCGAAGTTTATACGAGCATCGCTTCCATAAGGACTATATATGCCCCTAGAGCATTACTCATAACGCCTGACTCCGATCCCTGAGGGGTTGCATTGACACAGGAATTTTTCTTATCTGACCTTTGAACAATTTTTAATGAAACGGCTATTATAAAATTTTATCAGATGGGCTTGGTGAAAAATGGTATGTGGGGGGAGGGGCTATTTGCCCTCAAATATCTTTTGACCCTTAAAAATTGAACTAGGATTTTCAATTTCCGATCAAAGGAGCCCTCTCTGAAGTTTATACGAGCAACTCTTTCATAAGAACCATATACGCCCCCAGGACAACACTTACAACGCCTATCCCCCGGGCCCTGGGGGGAGTTTTTCTTATTTAGTTTTTGAAACAATTTCCAAAAAAACTGACTGTCTCAAAATATGTAGCGAAAGGGTTTGGGGAAAAAAGGGTGAGGGAGGGGGGGTCTAGTTGCCCTTTACTCTCTTGACTTTTAAAAAGTGAACTAGAACGTTCAATTTCCAATTAAATGAGCCCCCTATGAAGTTTATACGAGCATCCCTTTCATAAGAACCATACATGCCTCTAGGGCATAACTTAGAATGCCTTCCCTTAGGCCCTGGGGGGTTGTATTGATACGGAGTTTTTCTTATCCGACCTTTGAACTATTTTTAACAAAATGTCTATCTCAAATTTCCATCAGATGGGTTTGCAAAAAGAAGACGTGGGGGGGGAGACTAGCTGCCCTCGGATCTCTTTAGACTATTAAATTTGACGAAAAAAATAAATGGACTCTGGGGGGAGGCTAGCTGGCCTCCAATCACTTTTGACTCTTAAAAAGAGAATTACAACTTTCAATTTCCAATCAAATTAGCCCTCTTTGAAGTTAATACGAGCATCCCTTCCATAAGATCCATATATGTCCCCAGGGCATATCTTACAACGCCTACCCCGGGCCCTGGGGGGTCGTGTCGACACCGGAATTTTTGTTATATGATCTTTGAACTATTTTTAACAAAGTAGCTATCTCGACATTTTTTATCGGATGCAAGTAGTGTGCTATCTATATATTTCACGACGGGTTGCATAATGCGACCAAACACGCTATATTTTGGAACTAGATATTCAAGGACGAGATCGTATAAAGCGAATAAACACGCTATATTTTGCAACTAAATATTCAGGGACGAGATCCTCTAGAGCGACCAGACAGGTTTCTGTGTCAACACCCATTTCTGGATCAAAGTTACAAAGACAGATTTACCTGACAGACAGGTTTCTGAGGTCAACATACTGGTCAGATGTCTGAGCGTTTAATAGATATATGGTTAGGTTTAATGATTGCATGCACTATTAGAGATATCACAAAGTTATACCATTTGCGTAAAGCTAACTCAATTTGCGAAAAGGTATTCCATTTGCGTAACTATGCTCTGAATGATCTTAATTGGTGATTGAATAAAAGGGATGAAAAAAAACTAGATAATATTCTTGTTTTTAATTGGATTGTATGAAAGTGGTAAAAAGGGTTAAAATATCGTACCAGTTAAGGTAAATCTGAGGGGGTGGTAACTCTTACGCAATTTAATATAAATTTGGAATAACATCATTGGTATCAATCTATGGAAACGGTTAGCGATGGCAAGAAGCTTTTGTGACTTGACTTAGCTTTACTTCTTGGCTGCATTCTTTATAATATACAAATATCAATCGAGCAGTGTTGCCAATATAAAATATGCTTTAGTGTTGGAGTATGCTAAAAAGTTGAAGCTAATGGAGTCGTAGGTGCCAAGAAGACCTTGTGACTTGACCTAGCTTTACTTCTCGGGTGTGTTCTGTATGATACACACGTACCATTTGAGCAGTGTTGTCAATATAAAATATCTTTACCATTGGAGTATGCTAAAAAGTTGAAAAAAATAGAGCCGTAGGCGCCAAGAAAAGATCACGTGACTTGACTTAGCTCTCACTTCATGGCTGTGGTCGCTATAATAGACAAGTGCTGATTGAGGAATTTTGGCAATATGAAATATGCGTTAGCACTGGACTATGCTAAAAAGTTGAAACTAATAAAGCTGTAGATGCCAAGAAAAGAATTATAATATAGAAATTCAGAACAATCCTTAGAAATCCTTAGAAATCAATTAGTGAGATTGATATGGATTTGAACCATCAAGGGCCGCAACCATCAATGGCCCTAACCATCAAGGACTTCAACCTCCAAGGGTCCCTCTCCCCAACCTCCAAGGGGCCACCTCCCTCCAACTTTTTGGCCCCCCCCCCCATTTTTATATTTTTTTTGAAGTTTTTTTTAACATTATAATTTTTTTTCAACTTTTTTTACATGTCTTAGAATGACATGAAAACATACTTAAAACACAAGAAATTCACAATTAAGGTTTCCAAATTCAAAATGAGAATGATATAGATATATTAATCGTGACTTTTACTGTTAGAAAAATAATGTTTTTAGTAGCAATTTTTTGGACTGAATTTTTTTTACAGAAAATTATTCAACTTTTGTTTTTTTTTATATATCTTAAAATGACATGGATCATGCTTGCAGCTGTACCAATTGTAAGCTATGCTCGCTCATAGACACGACACGGATTTCCCCGTGGTACTCTATGGTTACTTATCGAGACTACCTAGTTTATTATGTGTATTAAATAATTAATTTTCTATATTGGAAGGATAACCACCGATATCATATTTAAAAAAAAGTGAAGATGAGTTATTCGACGAAAGTTTTTGCACACGGTAAAATCATCGTTGCGTTGAATGCTGACAAAGATCAATATTAGACATACGAAACAAGCACTAGTGGTAACACTATTGGAAATGCGTGTGTTTGTTGTCATGACAGTGAGAGTTTAGGTTTCTTTGGACTGAACCATTCAACATCACTCATGGTGGATATGTGAGAGTGAGATCTCAAGAGCAGCTAGTGCTCAAAGAAAACGCAAACATAAGAATAATAGTTGATGAAAATGGGCATCTTCTCGCTAATGGTTCTGGTAACACTTTACCTGTTTATAGATCCTATTGTAATCGTTCCGGTATTAATATTCAAATGAAAGCGAAGAGGAAAAGAAAGGTCAACTGTTTCACTAATATCATAAATCATATCTTGTCTACATGCCAGAACTGCTACCTGTGTAAACACAATGTTGGAATAGACAGTGATATCGCTAACAAAATCAAAAGGGCATTGGCAGACAATATCACTAAAGAATATAAAGATAAATTGATGGAAGATAATGCTCAGGTGAATATTATTACTACTATTGATCATGTAGTCGATGAACCCATTAACACCAAAGATGAAACGCATATTGAACCTGTAGATGACACCCTAATAAAAATTGTGTATGACTCAAAATGGATTAATGATTATTCTACTGATTACGAACTAAGAGAAGACAATAGCTACAATGTCAAAAGAGAACACTGTGAACTCTTTTATGATTCAACATATTTTGAACAGATTCAAAATGTCCAAAGTTGTTCAGTGATATTAATAATGTATAATAATATATTTTGTATATAAATATTCTACATGTCATTATTTCATTATTAATATATTATGCATTACCTTGTTATGTGTTCACTATTTTTAGAGTATGCTAGCATATCAAACGTTTAGAATGTCTATTAAAAAATTGGAGACATAAGATAAGGAATTTTCATACATCATATTTCGGAAAGATAGGTTAACATAGACAAAATCTAAGTATCAGAATGAATAAATTCTTTATCAAAATCTTTTGTCGGATAGGTCAGGATAAGATTGATGAAATCTAAGTATCAGAGCGAATAGATTCTTTATCAACATCCTTCGCCAGATATCTCGGTTAACATTATCAAAACCTAAGTGTCAGAGCGATTAAATTCTGTATCAAGATCTATTGTCAAATACATGGGATAACATTGACAAAATATAAGTATCAGATTTAATAAATTTTTTCTATCAACATCTTTGTCAGATACATTGGGTAAAACTGACAAAATCTAAGTATCAGATTAAATAAATTCTTTATCAACATCTTTTGCTGGATACGTCGGATAACATTGTCAAAATCTAAGTATCAGAGTGAATAAATTCTTTATCAACTTCTTTTATCTGATATATCAGATAACATTCACAAAATCTAAGTATCAGAGTGAATAAATTCTGTATCATCGTCTTTTGTCAGATATTCTTGATAAAATTGTGAAAATATAAGTATCAGAGTGAATAAATTCTTTATCAATGTATTTTGACAGATAAGTTTATAACACTAACAAAATTCAAATATCAGCGTGAACAAATTCTTTATTAACATTCTTTATCGATATCATTTATCGGGTACGTCGGATATCATTGACAAAATTTATGTAGCCTATTAGAATGAATAAATTCTTTATCAACATCCTTTTCCGGATATGGTGGTAAAAATTATCAAAACCTAAGTCTCAGAGTGATTAAATTCTGTATCAGCGTCTATTTTCAGATACATGGGATAACACTGACAAAATCTAACTATCAGAGTGAATAAATTTTTTCTATCAAGATCTTTGTCAGATACATCAGGTATAATTGACAAAATCTAAGCATCAGATTGAATAAATTCTTTATCACCTTCTTCTCTCAGATACGTCGGATAACATTGTCAAAATCTAAGTATCAGATTGAATAAATTTTTTATCAACTTCTTTTGTCTGATACATCAGATAACATTCACAAAATATAAGTATCAGAGTGAATAAATTCTTTATCATCGTCTTTTGTCAAATATGTTTGTTAAAATTGAGAAAATCCAAGTATCAGAGTGAATAAAGTCATTATAGATGTCTTTTGAGAGATATGTTTGATAAAACTCACCAAATCTAAGTATCACAGTGAATAAATCATCGTTCTTTGTCAGATATGCTTGATAAAATTGAGAAAATCTAAGTATCAGAGTGAATAAATTCTTTATCAATTTCTTTCGACAGAAACGTTTGATAACAATGAAAAAATTTAAGTATCAGAGTGAGCAAATTATTTATTAACATTCTTTATCAATATCATTTGTCGGATACGTCTTATAGCATTGACAAAATCTATGAATTAGAGTGAATAAATTCTTTATCATCGTCCTTTGTCAGATATGCTTGATAAAATTGACAATATCTAAGTATCAGAGTGAATAAATTCTTTATCGACGTCTTTTGACAGATACTTTGATAACACTGACAAAATTTAAGTATCAGAGAGAACAAATTCTTTATTAATATTCTTTATCGATATCATTTTTTGGATACGTCGGATAGCATTGACAAAATCTACGTACTAGAATGAATAAATTCTTTATCATCATCCTTTGTCGGATACGTCGGATAAAATTCAGAAAATCTAAGTAACATATTGAAAAAATTCTTTACCAGCATCATTTACTGGATGCATCGATTAACATTATCAAAATCTTAGTATCACAGTGATTAAATTGTATAACAACATATATTCTGGGATACATAGGATAACATCGACAAATTCTAAGTATTAGGCAATATAAATGTTTTCTACCAACATCTCTAAGAATTGAATCGGATAAAATTGACAAAATCGAACTATCAGATTGAATATATTCATTATCAACATCTTTTGTCGGATACGTCGGATAACATTGTCAAAATCTAAGTATAAAAGTGAATAAATTCTCTTATCAACTTCCTTTGTCGGTTAAATCAGATAACATTTATAAAATCTAAGTATCAGAGTGAATAAATTCTTTATCATCGTCTTTTGTCAGATACGCTTAAAAAAAATGAGAAAATCTAAGCATCAGAGTGAACAAATTCTTTATCAATGTCCTTTGACGGATACATTTGATAATATTGATAAAATCTGATTATCAGATTGAATGCATTCTTTATTTACATTCTTTATCAACATCATTTGTCGGATACGTTGGATAGAATTGACAAAATCTCTGTATTAGAATGAATAAATCATAAGCAGCGCGCTGGTGCTGCCTAAGTTAAGAACGATGTTGGCACAATGTGTTTTTTTTCTCCGACAGGCACTTCGTATCGAAGAAGCTGTCGTAGAAACTTCGAAAAGGGCTCATTCGACTGAAAATTCGGGTGGCTAGTGCCCTTTTGAATAGTCGAAAGTGATTGGAGGGCAACTAGCCCCCCCCCCCCAACGCCCATCATTCCCCCAAATACATCCAATCAAAATTTTGTGATAGCCATTTTGTTCAGCGTAGTTGATTTCCAGATAGAAAATATCTTTTTGAGGAGGACACTCCCCTAGAACCCTCGTGGCAAGGCTTTTAAGTTATGCCCTGAGGGCATATAAGAACGATGTTGGCACAATGTACTATGTATTATTTTTTTTCCTTTAGAGGGCACTTCATATGGAAAGGGTCGTCGTAGCAACTTCAAAAGGGGCTCATTCGATTGGAAATTGAGAGTTCTAATGCCCTTTTTAATAGTCGAAAGTGATTGGAAGGCAACTAGCCCCCCACGCCCATCATTCTCCCGCATAAATCCAATCAAAATTTTGAGATAGCCATTTTGTTCAGCGTAGTTGATTTCCAGATAGAAAATCTGTTTTTGAGAAGGACACTCCCCCACAACCCTCAGGGCAAGGGTTTTAAGTTATGCCCTGGGGGCATATAAGGTTTTTATAGAAGGTGTTGTCGTAAAAACTTCAAAACAGGCTCATTCGATTGGAAATTCGAAGTGCTAGTACCCTTTTTAATAGTCTCAAGTGATTGGAGAGCAACTAGCCTCCCCCCCCCACGCCCAGTATTCCCCAAACACATCCAATCAAAATTTGAGATAGCCATTTTGTTCAGCGTAGTTGATTTCCAGATAGAAAATACGTTTTTGAGGAGGACACACCCCCACTACCCTCAGGGCAAGGGTTTTAAGTTATGCCCTGGGGGCATATAAGGTTTTTATAGAAGGTGTTGTCGTAAAAACTTCAAAAAAGGCTCATTCGATTGAAAATTCAATGGGCTGGTGCCCTTTTTAATAGTCAAAAGAGATTGGAGGGCAACTAGCCCCCCCCCCCCCGCGACCAACATTTTCCCAAACACATCCAATCACAATTTTGAGATAGTCAATTTGTTCAGCGTAGTTTATTTCCATATAAAAAATATATTTTTGAGGAAGATACTCCCCCAAAGCCCTCACGGTAAGGGGCTTAAGTTATGCCCTGGGGGCATGTTTTTAAAGAAAGCGTCTAAAAACTTCTAAGAACTTCTAAAAAACTTCTAAAACGTGGAAACTCCTAAAAAAGCTCATTCGATTGGAAATTCAAAGGGCTAGTGCCCTTTTTAATAGTCAAAAGTAATTGGAGGGCAACTAGCCCACCCCACGCCCAACATTCCCCCAAACACATCCAATAAAAATTTTGAGATAGCGATTTTGTTCAGCGTAGTTGATTTCCACATAGAAATAGTCATTTTGAGGAGGACACTCCCCCACAACTTTCGGGGCAAGGGTTTTAAGTTATGCCCTGGGGGCATATAAGGTTTTTATAGAAGGCGTTGTCGTAGACACTTCAAAACAGGATCCTTCGATAGGAAATTCGAAGGGCTGGTACCCTTTTTAGTAGTCGAAAGTGATTGGAGGGCAACTAGCCCCCCCACGCCCATCCTTCCCCCAAACACATTCAATCAAAATTTTGAGATAGCTGTTTTGTTCATCGTAATTGATTCCGAGAAAGAAAATATTTTTTGAAGAGGACACTCCCCCTCAACCCTTAGGGCAAGGATTTTAACTTATGCCTTGGGGGTATATAAGGTTTATATAGAAGGTGTTGTCGTAGTAAAATCGAAAAGGTTTATTTGATTGGAAATTGGAGTGGCTAGTGCCATTTTTAAGAGTCGAAAGTGATTGGAGAGCTACTAGCCCCCCTCCCCCCACGCCAATCATTCCCTTAAACACGTCCAATCAAAATTTTGAGATAGCAATTTTGTTCAGCGTAGTTGATTTCCAGATAGAAAGTTTGTTTTTTAGGAGGATACTCCCCCACAACTTCCGGGGCAAGGGTTTAAAGTTATGTCCTGAGGGCATATAAGAACGATTTTGGCACAATGTACTATGTTTTTTTTTTGTTTTTTTTCCTTTAGAGTGCACTTCATATGGAAGTGGTCGTCTTAGAAACTTCAAAAGGGGCTCATTCGATTGGAAATTGAGAAGTCTAGTGCCCTTTTTAATAGTCGTAAGTGATTGGAGGGCAACTAGCCCCCCCCCCCTCTCCCACGACCATCATTTTCCCAAACACATCCCAAAATAAAAAAAACTGTAAATTACTTTAGTTATTCTGTTACAACAGAATAATTAAAGTAATTTACAGTTTTTTTTATTTTTCCTCAGTTACTCTGGTATCCTCACTGAAGTACCTCTATAATAGTATCTTTTCCCTACGTGGATCAGTTTGCACAAATTGTACATTTTTTTTTGGTGGTGGTGGTTTTATTGGTTTTTTTAGTTTTATTTTGTTTTTTTTATCCTGTTCTTCTTGTGTTTCTTTTGTGCTGAAGAAGCCTTGTTTGGATACAGGCAAAAAATCCGCGTTGTTTTGCATTTGTCTTTTCTTTTCTCTCCACTGGCCACAGTCTCGTTTCTTTGTTTTTTTTAGATTTTTCTCTTTGTTGGTTTTTTAAAATCTATTGACGGATACATAGGTAACATTGAGAAAATCTTTGTCAGATACATCGTATAAAATTTACAAAATCTAAGTATCAGAATGAATAAATTCTTGATCAACATCTTTGGTCGGATATGTCAGATAAAATTGACAAAATCCAAGTATCAGTGTGAAAAAATTCTTTATCAGCATCCTATGCCGGATACATCGGTTATCCGAATAAAATTGACAAAATCTAAGTATCAGATTGAATAAATTCCATATCAGCATCGTTTGTCAGATATGTCGGATAACATTGTCAAAATCTAAGTATCAGGATGAATTAATTTTTTATCAACTTCTTTTGTCGGATACATTGGATAACATTCACAAAATCTAACTATCAGAGCGAATAAATTCATTATCATCGTCATTTGTCAGATACGCTTGATAAAATTGATAAAATCTAAGTATTCACGTGAATAAATTTTATATCAACATCTTTGTCAGATACATCGTATAAAATTTGCAAAATCTAAGTATCAGAATGAATAAATTCTTTATCAACATCTTTCGTCGGATATGTCGGATAAAATTGACAAAATCCAAGTATCAGAGTGAATAAATTCTTTATCAGCATCCTATGCCGGATACATCGGTTATCTGAATAAAATTGACAAAATCTAAGTATCAGATTGAATAAATTCCTTATCAGCATCGTTTGTCAGATATGTCGGATACATTGTCAAAATCTAAGTATCAAAGTGAATAAATTCCTTATCAACTTCTTTTGTCGGATACATTGCATAACATTCACAAAATCTAACTATCAGAGCGAATAAATTCATTATTATCGTCATTTGTCAGATGATACACAGATGATACTCATTTGTCACTCTGATATTTAGACTTTGTCAATGTTATCAAACGTATCCGTTAAAGCACATTGATAAAAAATTAGTTAACTCCGATGTTTAGATTTTGTCAATTTTATCTAGCGTATTTTTGGTGAATGTTATCTGATATATCAGATAAAAAAAGTTGATAAAGAATTTATTCACTCTGATACTTAGATTTTGTGAATGTTATCTGATGTAACCGACAAAGGAAGTTTGATAAAAGAATTTATTCACTCTGATACTTAGACTTTGATAATGTTATCTGACGTATCCAACAAAAGATGTTGATAATGAATTTAGTCAATCTGATAGTTCGATTTTGTCAATTTTATTCGATGTAATTCACAGAGATGTTGATAGAAAAATTTTATTCTCTCTAATACCTAGATTTCGTCGATGTTATCCTATGTATCCCAAAATAGATGTTGATATAGAATTTAATTACTCTGATACTAAGATTTTGAAAATGTTAATCGACGTATCCAGCAAATCATGCTGACAAGGAATTTATTCAATATGATACTTAGATTTTCTGAATTTTATCCGACGTATCCGACAAATGATGATGATAAAGAATTTATTCATTCTAATACATATATTTTGTCAATGTTATCCGGCGTATCCAACAAATGATATCGATAAAGAATAGTAATAATGAATTTGTTCACTCTCATACTTAAATTTTGTCAATGTTATCAAACGTATCTGTCAAAAGACATTGATAAAGAATTTATTAACTATGATACTTAGATTTTCTCAGTTTTATCAAGCCTATCTGACAAAGGACGATGATAAAGAATTTAATCACTCTGATACTTAGATTTTGTGAGTATTATCAAACTTATCTTTCAAAAGACATTGCTAAAGAATTTTTTTACTCTGATACTTATATTTTCTCAATTTTATCAAGCATATCTGACAATAGACAATGATAAAGAATTTATTCTCTATGATACTTAGATTTGGTGAATGTTATCTGATATATCAGACAATAGAAGTTGATAAAGTATTTATTCACTCTGGTACTTAGATTTTGACAATTTTATCTGACGTATCCGAGAAAAGATGTTGATAAAGAATTTATTCAATCTAATACTTATATTTTGTCTGTTTTATCCATGTATCTGACAAAGATGTTGATAAAAAAATTTATTCACTCTGATACAGATTTTGTCAATGTTATCCCTTTTATCTGACAATAGATGTTGATACAGGATTTAATCACTCTGAGACTAAGGGTTTGATGATGTTTACCGACATTTCCGGAGAAGGATGTTGATGAAGAATCTATTCGCTCTGATACTTAGATTTTATCAATTTTATCCCGACCTATTCAACAAAAGATGTTAATAAAAGACTTTATTCATACTAATACATGGATTTTTTCAATGTTATCCGACGTATCCGACAACTGACATCGATGAAAAATGTTAAAAAAAAGAATTTGTTCACTCTAATACTTAAATTTTTTCAGTGTCATCAAACGTATCTGTCAAAAGAGAAATTGATTAAGAATTTATTCAAACTGATACTTATATTTGGCCAGTGTTATCAAACGTATCTGTCAAAAGACAAAAATAAAGAATTTATTCACTCTGATACTTATATTTGCTCAATTTTATCAAGCATATCTGACAAAAGACGATGATAAGAATGTATTCACTCTGATACTTAGATTTTGTGAATGTTATCTGATGTATCAGACAAAAGAAGTTGATAAAGAATTTATTTACTCTGATACTTAGATTTTGACAATATTATCCGACGCATCCGAAAAGAGATGTTGATGAAGAATTAATTTAATCTGATACTTAGATTATGTCAATTTTTACCGATGTATGTTGTTAGAACAAATTTCTTCACTCTGATACTTAGATTTTGTCAATTTTATCCGATATATCTGACAATAAATGTTGATACAGAATTTAATCACTCTGATACTTAGGTTTTGATAATGTTAACCGAAATATTCGGTAAAGGATGTTGATAAAGAATCTATTCGCTCTGATACTTAGATCTCATCAATTTTATCCTGACCTATCCGACTAAAGATGTTGATAAAGAATTTGTTCATTCTGATGCTTAGATTTTGTCTATGTTAACCTATCTATCCGACATATGATGTATGAAAATTCCTTTCTTACGTCTCCGATTTTTTAATAGACATTCTAACCGTTTGATATGCTAGCATACTCTAAAAATAATGAACACATAACAAGGTAATCCATAATATATTTTTAATGAAATAATGACTTGTAGAAGATTAATATAAAAAAAATACAATATTATGCATTATTAATATCATTGAACAACTTTGGACATTTTGAATCTGTTCCATAAAATAGTTTACCGTGTTCTCTCTTCTTTACTGTAGCTATTGTCTTTTTTTAGTTCGTAATCAGTAGAATAATCACTAATCCATTTTGAGTCATACACAATTTTTGTTTAGGGTATCATCTACAGGTTCAATATGCGTTTCATCTTTGGTATTAATGGGTTCGTCGGCTACATGATGAATAGTAGTAATATATTCACGTGCACATTATTTTCCGTCAATTTATCTTTATATTCATTAGTGATATTGTCTGCCAATGCCCTTTTGATTTTGTTAGCGATATCACTGTCTATTCCAACATTGTGTTTGCACAGGTAACAGTTCTGGCATGTAGACAAGATATGATTTATGACATTAGTGCAACAGTTGGCCTTTCTTTTCCTCTTCGCTTTCATTTGAATATTAATACCGGAACGATGGCAATAGGATCTATCAACAAGTAACGTGTTACCAGAACCATTAGCGAGAAGATGCCCATTTTCATCAATCATTATTTTTATGTTTGCGTTTTCTTTTGGCACTAACTTCTCTGGAGATCTCATTCTCGCATATCCACCATGAGTGATGTTGAATGGTATCGGTATTCCAAAGAAATCTAAACTCTCCATGTCGTGACAACGCAGGCATACGTTTCCAATAGTTTTACCACTAGTGCTTGTTTCGTAGTTCAAATATTGATATTTGTCAGCATTCAACACAACGATTATTTTATGGTGTGCACAAAATTTTTCGTCGAAAAATTTATCTTCACTTTTTTTTAATATGATATCGGTGGTTATCCTTCCAATGTAAGAAAATTACTGATATAATACACATAATAAAGTAGGTAGTTTCGATAAGTAACCATAGAGTACAACGGGGCAAGCCGTGTCGTGTTGTTGAGCGAGCATAGAGTACGATTGGTACAGCCGCAAGTATATTTCATGTCATATTAGGATACGTAAAAAAAAAGTTGAATAATTTTTTGTCCAAAAAAATTCAGTCCAAAAAAAAAGTGCTACTACAAACATATTTTTCTAATAGTAAAAGTACTTTACTTACTTACTTGTACTTGTACTTGTTGCACGTTCAAGCCGCATCCAGAATCATCGTGGCGCCCAATAGTAAAAGTAACGAATAATATATCTATACCAATCTCATTTTGAATTTGAAAACATTAAATGTGAAATTCTTGTGTTTTAAGTATGTTTCATGTCATTCTAAAACATGTAAAAAAAAGTCGAAAAAAATTATCATTTTAAAAAAAAGTTAAAAAAAAACTTTAAAAAAATGGGGGGAACGGGGCCCCAAAAGTTGGAGGGAGGCAGGCCCTTGGAGGTTGGGGAGAGAGGCCCTTGGATGTTAAGGTCCTTGGTGGTTAAGGTCATTCATGGTTGCGGTCCTTGATGGTTCAAATCCATATCCATCTCACTGGTTGATTTCTAAGGACTTTTAAGGATTGTTCTGAATTTCTATAGTAAAATTCTTTTCTTGGCATTTACAACTTTATTAGTTTCAACTTTTTAACATACTCCAATGCTAAAGCATATTTTATATTGCCAACATTCCTCAATTGGTGCCTGTCTATTATAGCGACCACAGCCAAGAAGTCAGAGCCAAGTCAAGTCACGTGATCTTTTCGTGGCGCCTACTGCTCTATTAGTTGCAATTTTTAGCATACTCCAATGCTAAAGCATATTTTATATTGACAACACGGCTAAAATGGTACTTGTGTATTATACAGAACACACCCGATAAGTAAAGCTAGGTCAAGTCACAACGTCATCTTGGCACCTACGAATCTATTAGCTTCAACTTTTACTCCAATGCTAAAGCATATCTTATATTGGTAACACTGCTCGATTGGTATTTGCATATTATACAGAACACAGCCAAGAAGTAAAGCTAAGTCAAGTCACAAAATCTTCTTGTCATCGCTAACCGTTTTCATAGATTCATACCCATGATGTTATTCCAAATTTATTAAATTGCATAAGAGTTACTACCCCCTCAGACTTACCTTAACTGGTACGCGGTTTTAACCCTTTTTACCACTTTCATACAATCCAATTAAAAATAAGAATATTGTCGAGCTCTGTTTCATCCCTATTATTCAATCACCAATTAAGATCATTGAGAGCAGAGTTATGCAAATGGAATATCTTTTCGCAAATTGAGTTAGCTTTACGCAAATGATATAATTTTTTTGATATCTCTAATAGTGTATACAATCATTAAACCTAAACATGTATCTATTACACGCTCAGAAATCTGACCTGGCTGTTAACCTCAGACACCTGTCTGTCAGGTAAATCTGTCTTTGTAACTTTGATCCAGAAATGAGTGTTGACACAAAAACCTGTCTGGTTGCTCTATAGGATCTCGTCCATGAATATCAAGTTCCAAATATATTGTCTTTGGTTGCTTTATACGATCTCGTCCCTCAATGTCTAGTTCCAAAATATAGCGTATTTTAGTCGCATTAGGCAACCTGTCGTGAAATATATAGATAGCACACTACTCATACATTTGGGAATAAAGGGTTTCGGGGGGGGGATATCTTTTGACGCTTCAAAAGTGAGCTAGAAATTTCTATTCCCAATCAAATGAGTTTATACGAATATTCCTTCCATAAGAACCATATATGCCCCAGGGAATAACTTATAACCCTTACCCTGAAGACTGTGGGGGGATTGTCCTTCTCAAACATATAATTTTCCAGAACTTTCAACAACGTTGAACAAAAATGGCTATATCAAAATTTTGATTGGATGTGTTTGGGGAAATAGTGGGCGTGGAAGGGGTGTTAGTTGCCTTCCAATCACTTTCGACTATTAAATAGGGAGCTAGCCATTTAAATTTCCCAATCGAATGAGCCTACGACAACGCTTTCTATAAAAACCTTATCTTGCCCCAGGGCATAACTTACAACCCTTGCCCTGAGGGCTGTTGGGGGGGGGGGGTTGTTATCCTCAAAAGACCTATTCCTGAATTTTTAACTACATTGAACAAAATGGCTATCTCAAAGTTTTGATTGGATGTTTTTTGGGGAAAAGGTGGCGTGAGAGAGGGGTTAGTTGCCCTCCAATCACTTTTGGCTATTAAAAAGGGCACTAGCCCTTTGAATTTCCAACAGAATGCGTTCTTGTTGAACTTTCTACGACAAAGCTTTCTATAAAAAACCTTATATGCCCATAGGGCATAATTTACAACCCTTGCCCTGAGGGCTGTGGAGGAGTTTCCACCTCAAAAACATAATTTATATCTGGAAATCAACTACGCTAGACTAATGGCTATCTCAAAATTTTTAATTAATGTGTTTGGGAAACTGATGGGCGTGGAAGGGTGTTAGTTGCCTTCCAACCACCCTTGACCCTTAAAAAGGGCACTAGAACTCTCGATTTCCAATCGAATGAGCCTCCTTTGAAGTTTCTACGACGACCTTTTCCATATGAAGTGCCTCTGGAAAAAAATAAATAATAATAATAAAACATTGGAGCCGTATGGCCTTTACTATAGGCAACGCTATAGCGTTGCCTCTGAATAATTTAAAAAAACTATTTCCGTTAACAAGTTTCAAAAGAAAAGTAGAGTTAAACTAAGCTAAAAATGAGTATAAATAAAGTAAAAAAATCTTCCAAGAGTAAAACTACCACAAATCACCATAATTAAATAAATGAAACTCGAAATGAACAGAAATCCCAAAAGCGATGTGGGCACAATGTATAATTTTTTTTTCCCGTTCTTTTCTTTTTTAGATCAGGGAGGAGCTTCGCTTAGAAGGAGTTGTCGTAGAAACTTCGACAGGGACTCATTCGATTGAAAATTGTACGTCTTATTGTCCTTTCTAATAGTTGAAAGTGATTTGAGGGTAACAAGCCCCTCCCCCTTCCACGCCCATCCTTCCTCCATATACATCCAATCAGAATTTTTGAGATAGTCACTTTGTTCAGTTTAGTGGAAAAGTCCAGCAATTATGTCTTTGAATATTAACCCCCCCCCCCCCCGAGCCCTCAGGGCAACGGTTGTAGGTTATGCCCTGTGGGCATCTATGGTTTTAATGGAGAGGGTGGTTACGTCAGCTTCTGAAAGGGCTCATTAGGTTGGGAATTGAAAGTTCGAGTGACCTTTTTAATGTTCGAAAGTGATTGGAGGGCAACCAGCCCTCCCCCCCCCCCCCGCCCATAATTTCCCCAAAACACATCCATGATAGCCGTTTTGTCAAGCATATTTGAAAGGTACAGTAATTATGTCTATTGGGATGGCAACCCCCCCCCCCCCCAACCGCAGAGCCCTTGAGACAAGGTTACATAAGTTAAATTGTTTGACCATTGTTAGCATTTAAGGTTTTTATGGAAAGGCTGGTTGTATAAACTTCAGATGTGGCTCATTCAATTGGAACTAAGAAGTTCTAGTTTACTTTTTAAGAGTCAAAAGTGATAGGAGAGCAACTAGCCCCAACCCACATCTTTTATCCCCAATTGCATCCAATAGAAATTTTGGGATAGCCATTTGGTTCATATTATCTTAGAGGGTCAGAAATTCAGTATTGGCAAGGGCTGGTTTTAAATTCCGCTACATTGAATCATTATAATCAGGTTAAACCTAGTTTTGGAGAGAAAATTTATTTTAAATTTAATTTACCGGCTATGATTTTATGCCGATGGATTCAGCTTAGGGGCGAATTGCCTTTCAATCCAGAGCAGGCAAATGGTGTTCGACAGGGGGATAGTACATCCTGATGGTCGGTATGTGTGTCCTCTTTGTAGAGATGAGGACGAAGATTTGGACAATTTTCTCCAAAAGTGCCCGGGGCTCTCTGATTTAAGGGAAAATTACTTGCATGGGATTGTTTTGCTGCTTCCTGGTATTTTACAAAGTAGTAATCCAACCACAATATTTCGTAGTGGTGCGTACAAAGAGAAGGGGTTAGAAAGAAGGAAATGTTTTTACAATTAATTATTATTAATTATATGAAATTACATTTATTTTCTGGATAAATTACCATAAGGTAATTTTTGCTATGTATCATGTTAATGCATGTTTCGTTATTTGTTCTGGTAAGATTTCTTTATTTTTCATAAATTTTTGTGTGTATATGGCTCTTGGGCTTTGGAAATATTAAATAAAAAAAAAAACAAGTTTTTTAAACTGAAAGTAAGGAGCGACATTAAAACTTAAAACGAACAGAAATTATTCTGTATATGAAAGAGACTGTCCCCTCCTCAACGCCTCGCTCTTTACGCTAAAGTTTTTTATTGTTTTAAAAAATAAAGTTGTGAGACAGAGTCAAACTTTAGCGTAAAGAGCGAGGCGTTGAGGAGGGGACAGTCTCTTTCATATACAGAATAATTTCTGTTCGTTTTAAGTTTTAATGTCGCTCCTTACTTTCAGTTTAAAAAACTTGTTTTTTTTTATTTAATTTTTGAACGTTTTTGAATAAATGCAGGTTTTGATCTTGGCTCACCGTACATGAATAATTAAAACAAAATTTTCATATTAATTTACTTTTATTTAGTTAAATGGCTTTCTCGAAACTTGTTTAATTTTATTTACATCACAAAGGCCGTTAATTAGAATAAATAGCTCTTATGAAAGTACTAAAAAATCTTTGGCTTAAAGAGCGAGGCATTGACTACGGGGTGAACCCAATTATATATGTAATATTTTTCTGTTCGTTTAAAGTTTCGATGTTGCTGCTGTTGCAGTTGAAATACTTGTTTTTTTATATTAAATTTATGATCTTTTTTTAAATAATGCTGGGAAGTCCGGCGTCCCCTTCATAGCAATGTCCCTTCCCCCATGAAAACTTCCTTCATGGAAAGACTCCTCCCACATAACCCCTGACCCACCACCCCCCCCCCCCCCTCCCCCCCACTACCAGGAAAAAATCTCCCCTGAAAAACGTCTGTATACTTCCAAAAACCAATACTATATGTTAACATTGGGTAAAGTTCATAACTTTCAGCCCTCCCCCCGGGAAGTTCGGGGGATTAAGTCATCCTAAAAGACATACTTATAATATTTTCGAACATGCTGAACAAAATGGCTATCTCAAATTTTGATCAGGTGACTTTGGGAAAAAAATGAGCGTGGGAGGGGGCCTAGTTGCCCTCCATTTTTTTTTGGTCACTTAAAAAGGGCACTAGAACTTTCAATTTTCATTCCAATGAGCCCTTTCACGATATTCTAGGACAACTGGTTCGATACGATCACCCCTGGGAAAAAAAAAAAAAAACAAACAAACAAATAAACACGCACCCGTGATCTTTCTTTCTGGCAAAAAATGCAAAATTCCACATTTTTGTAGATGGGAGCTTGAAACCTTTACAGTAGGGTTCTCTGATACGCGGAATATGATGGTGTGATTTTCATTAAGGTTCTATGACTTTTAGGGGGTCTTTCCCCCCTTTTTCGAAAATCAGCCAAATTTTCTCAGGCGCCTAACTTTTGATGGAAAGGATTAAACTTGATGAAACTTATATATTTGAAATCAGCATTAAAATACGATTCTTTTGATGTATCTATTTGTATCAAAATACCGTTTTCTAGAGTTTCGGTTACCATTGAGCCGGGTCGCTCCTTACTTACAGTTCGTTACCACGAACTGTTTGATACTAAACTTAATAAAATTTATATATTTAGAATCAGCATTATAAACACATTCTTTTGATACATTTATTGACATCAAAATTACGTTTTTAAAAGTTTCGATTACTAGTGAGCCGTATCGCTTGTTTTTTTATTGTTTTTTATTACGTATATGTTATTACGTATATGAGGGGGTTCTGCCCTTAGTCAATACCACGCTCTTTACGTTAAAAGTTAAAAAAAAATTTGATTCACAAAACCCTGAATCACAAAGGCCGTTTAATTAGAATAGATAGCTCTTTTGAAAGCACTAAAAAAAAACTGTAGCGTAAAGAGCGAGGTATTGACTTGGGGGGAACCCCCTCACATACGTTATAATTTCTGTTCGTTTTAAGTTCTAATATTCCTTCTTACATTTCAGTTGAAAAAACTTGTTTTTTTTTTATTTAATTTCTGATCGTTTTTTAAATAATGCTTGGAAATCCGGGCGCCCCCTTCACAGATAGAAATGTCCCTTACCCCAAAGAAACATCCTCCACGGAAATATTCTCCAGAGTAACTCCCTCCTCTAGCCCCCCTCCAGAAAAAATCCTTCCTGAAAATGGTTGTATACTTCCCAATAACCAATAAATAATGCTGGCAAGTCCGGCGCCCCCTTCATGGCGATTTCCCTTCCCCCATGAAAACTTCCTTCATGAACAGATCCTCCAACATAACCCCCGACCCACCCTTCCCTCCCACTAGCAGAAAAAAAACCTCCTGAAAACTTCTGTATACTTCCGAATAACCAATACTATATGTTAACATTGGGTAAAGTTCATATCTTTTAGCCCTCCCTCTGGGTACTTCGGGGGATTAAGTCATCCCAAAAGACATATTTATCATATTTTCGACCATGCTGAACAAAATGGCTATCTCAAAATTTTGATCGGGTGACTTTGGTAAAAAAATAAGCGTGGGAGGGGGCCTAGTTGCCCTCCATTTTTTTTGGTCACTTAAAAAGGGCACTAGAACTTTTAATTTCCGTTCCAATGAGCCCTCCCACGATATTCTAGGACCACTGGGTCGATACGATCACCCCTGGGAAAAAAAAAAAAAAAAAACAAACAAACAAACAAACAAATAAACACGCATCCGTGATCTTTTCTTCTGGCAAAAAATGCAAAAATCCACATTTTTTGTAGATAGGAGCTTGAAACCTCTACAGTAGGGTTCTCTGATACGCTGAATATGATGGTGTGATTTTCATTAAGGTTCTATAACTTTTAGGGGGTCTTTCCCCCTTTTTTTGAAAATCAGCCAAATTTTCTCAGGCGCGTAACTTTTGATGGGTAGCTCTAAACTTGATGAAAGTTATATATTTGAAATCAGCATTGAAATCTGATTCTTTTGATATATCTATTGGTATCAAAAAAAACCGTTTTCTAGAGTTTCGGTTACCATTGAGCCGGGTCGCTCCTTACTTACAGTTCGTTACCACGAACTGTTTGATACACGATCTATCTATCTATCTATCTATCTGTCTAATAGTCTGAAGATCATATAAAAAGGTATCGGGGTTGAAATAGTCCCTTGAAACCTGGAGGCAAGGGTTTTAAATTATAAACCGAAGGCATATATGGTTTTATGGAATGGGTGGTCGTATAAACTTTGGATAGGGCTCATTTGATTAGAACTATGAAGTTATAGTGCTCTTTTTGAAAATAAAAAGTGAACTGAGAGTAACCATCCCCCCCCTCCTCTTACAACCATAGTTTCCGAAACAAAAATTCAATCAAAATTTTGAGACAATCTAGTTTTGTCAGCATTGTTGAAAGATCCTGTTATTATATGTTTGGGGATTTCAACCCCCTCAAAGGCCCCAGAACAAGGGCGGCAAGTTAGGCGATTCTTTCACTATTTACATATAGCATATGTTATTGAGAAAGGTATGTATGTTTGACCTTTACTTTCCAAAAGACAAAGGGCACTCAGGTTTGCCTTTCAGAGAAGGTTGAGGAGAATGTTGAACTGAGTCAAAACCCGTCATGTGTATATGGGCTGTCAGAAGGGCGTAACTCAGGAATGCCTGAGTATATTAATTTGGAACTTTCTGAAAATGATAAGGGAAATGAACAATTGAACAGAAAGGCAATATTTGTACGCTACTACTGCTACCACTACAACTACGACCACTAATACTGCTTCCTCTACTACTACAACCACAGTACTACATTTAAAATACTGAGGGAAATTTTGAACTAAATCAAAAGACACTGCGCATACACATTGTCAAAAGAGTTTACCTCAAGAATGGACTTGAGTGTTAAGTTGGAACTTTCAGAAAATGCTTAAAGGGGAAGATCAATTGACAAAAAAAGGCAATATGTGTATGTTACTAACACTAATACCACTGCTACATTTACTACTAATACTACTGCTGCTACTTCAAATACTATCTCTATTGCAACTATTTGTAAGACTAAGAGCCTTAAGATGAGAATCATAAAAGTATATAAATATACAGGTTATCAATAGGATATATCAGCAATGTCAAAGCAACAGGTAATTGTACTAAGTTGAAAATTCCAGGACTTTATGAGAACAATGAAAAGGCAATATCAAAAAATGAGAATATCAAAAGGCAATATATATACTATTAATACTACTACTACAGTTACTTTAACTAATGACTCTAAGGGTATTGAGGTGAAACTTTTAGGGGACGTTTAGTTTCAATTAAACAAAAAAACTAGATGCATGCAGGTTTTCAAAAGGGGCATATAAGCAATTGCATAGATAGTACCGCTTTTTAATAGTTAGGAATATCATTGAAACTTTTAAAGAGCTAATTCGATTCAAGGTTAAAAGTTCTAGTGCCCTTTTTAACAACAAGAAGATATTGGAGGGCAAGTAGCCCTCCTTCAAAGTCCATTCATTTTCCACACACATCCAATCAAAATTTTGAGACAGCCATTTTGTCCAGCATAGTAGAACATTCCATCAGCTATATATCTTGGGATATTGGTTACGACAACCAGCACAATTATGCAATTGGCCCATTATGCTTTACAACCAAATTTTGCTTTAAAGCCAAATCAAAATGGACTGTGTGTATGGTTGCCAATAAGAAACCTCAGCAATATATCGAGAACGACAGGGGTTATTAATTTGAAACTTTCTAGGCTACTACTATTACTATTTCTGCTCTTACTACTACTACTACTAACAACTCATTGCAGCACCAAGCCGCCTGAGGCCAACACAGCTACGCACGCTCCTCCTCCACCCCAATCTATTCAAAGCCTCCCTTTTTACACCCGCCCACGAAGTTCCCATTTCCTTTAAATCTTTCTTTATGACGTCCTCCCACCCCCAGACGGGGACGACCTGCTTTCCGTTTAGCCCTAGATGGTTGGCCGAAAAGAACAATCTTTGGCAATCTGTCATCCTTCATCCGCACAACATGCCCTAACCACCTCAACCTTTCTTTCATTATAGACCTAGAAAGCGGTATTGAACCACATTTTTCGTATACCCTATTGTTTGAAATACGGTCAGTCAGCCGGGTACCCAGAACAATCCTTGAGCAATTTCTCTGGAAAACATCTAGCAAATCTTCATCCGCTTTTCGAAGCGTCCCATGCTTCAGAGCCATATTTGACCACTGTCATCACTGTAGCTTCTAAGATTCTAATCTTGGTTTGCAGACTTATCTTCCTATTCTTCCAGACTTTTTTTAACTGTGAAAAAACACCCTGAGCCTTGGCTATTCTATTTTTAACATCTTCACTGCTCCCACCATCTTTACTAATAATACTACCAAGGTAAGTGAAGCTGCCCACCTGATCAATATTTTCATTACCCAACGTCACCTTTTCATCTTCACTTATTCCTAGCCTTAGTGACTTAGTCTTCCTAACATTAATTTTCAAACCAATACTAGCACCCTGAACTCGCAAAACCTCTAAAACTTCATTCATTTTGCTCACCCTTTCATCTAGGATGCTTAAATCATCAGCATAATCCCAGTCTAGGAGACTTTTTCCTCCCCATTTGATTCCGTGGTCTCCCATTGCCTTTCCTGTGCTCCTTAAAACAAAGTCCATCAAAATAATCCATATAAAGGGGGATAGAACACAACCCTGCTTAACTCCTGATTTAATACAAAACCAGCTGCTAACCTCATTTCCTACTTTAACCGCAGCAGTGTTATTCTCGTACATAGCACTAATTACTTTAATGTATTTGTCTGGTATACCATACAAGGATAAAACCTTTACTAAAGCTCCTCTATCAACAGAATCGAACGCTTGCTCATAATCTATAAAACTGAGGACCAAAGGTGTTTGAAAACTTAGGCACTTCTCAATTATTAACCTAAGAGTGAAAATTTGGTCAACACATCCTCTACCTTTTCTAAAACCGCACTGCTCTTCTCTTAAAACTTTGTCTACAGCATCTCTCAGTCTAAAAAGTATCATATTACTAAGCAATTTGCTACCTACAGAGACCAGACTAATGCCTCGATAATTACCACACTCACTTTTATCACCTTTCTTATAAAGTGGCTTAATTAAGGTTTTCCTAAAATCGTTAGGTACTTCCCCTTTTTCAAAAATCATATTCATAATCTTCAATAACTTATTTCTAACCTCAGAGCCACCATATTTAAGAAACTCATTTACTACCCTATCAGCACCTGGAGCTTTATTATTCTTTAATCCTTTTAGTACTGTTGCTAATTCCTCCTCACAAAACAAATCTTCCTTCACATCCAAGGTATCACAAACTTATTCATTTTCCTCTGTATTTTTTCCTGCAACTCTATCTCGGTTAAGCAAGTTCTCAAAATGTTCGGCCCATCCCATCTCGCTTTAGCTTTTTCCTTATCGCTAATTGCCACCCCATTCCTATCTTTAACTGGGACAAGTCCGGATTGACTACTACCTCTCAATTTGTTAACGTGCCAGTACAATATTTTACTATTATGCCGTCTAGCTGCATCTTCTAAATCCTCGGCAATTTTATCCATGGCCTCCACTTCACACCTCCTTAGTTCATATTTCAATGCTTTCTCCACTTTCCTTACATTTCTTTTGTTTTCATGCGATCTATCACTCAGATAATTCTTGTACAAGTCCTTTCTCCTTTCTATTAAACATAAAGCTTTTTCACTAATATTCTTAGCTGCAGTTCTAGCTTTCTTCCCTAATACACCTTCAGCAACTTCACAAATTATTTTTCTAAAATTATTCCAACCATCTTCCACATTATCAAATTTTAAAACTCTCAAGTTTAGTATTCAACTGTTCCTGGAAAGTTTCTCTCAAATTCTCATCCTGGAGTCTACTAACATCATAACTTCCCGGGAGGTAATTACCCTTCCGATATTTCAGCTTTAAATTAACCCTTGACACTACTAGATGGTGATCTTTACTTTTAACATCAATAACAGCACTCCTATATACCCTAGTATCTTGTATTGATCCTGCCAGTCTTCGGTTTACTATAACATAATCAATAAGGTTGCTGTCTTACCATCACCTGAATACCATGTTATAAAAAAAAGAGTAAGTGTGTCCTGGTTTTCAAAAGAGCAACTTGAGGAGGTATAAACTTTAATTATACAATACTATTTGTGTCAGAATAAAAATTGTGAAAATAGTTTCTCCAACTTACAAATAGCAAGCTAAACTATGGATTCTTACTAAACCGACTAAACCGGCTCCACTAAACCGAAAATGAGCAGAAATAAAGTCGAATAACATTCCAAGCATTCCAAGCGTAAAACCACAAATCCCCATCAATAAAAACTGAAACTCAAAACGAACAGAAATTACAATAAATAACCGAGTTAAAGTCAAGACGAGCAAAAATTAACATGAGTAGGACTGACAACCCCCATGCCTTCTTGAAACCAGAACCTAATTTGCCCGTTACTGAAAAAAAATACATTTAAAATGTTTTCACTTGTTTTAATTTAATAAATGAAAATTGTTAGACTTTTAAGAAACAAATATCAGTATATGCATATTGAACTGACAAATCATGGCCATTTTTTTCAGTAAATTGCAAATCATGTTCGAAATTTGAGAAGGCATGGGGGTTGTCAGTCCTACTCATGTTAGTTTTTCTCGTTTTGAGTTTGACTCGGTTATTTATTGTGATCTCGGTTCGTTTTGAGTGTCACTTATTAATTGATGGTAATTTGTTGTAGTTTTACACTTGGAAGTCTATTTGACTTTATTTCTGCTCATTTTTGACTTTGTGGAGCTCTTTACTTTTCTTTGAAAAACTTGCTTTGTGGAAAAAGTTTTTCAAATTCATTACAATTTTATAACCAAGTCAAACTCAAAAGGAACAAAAAATAACATGAGTAGGGCCGACAATCTCCATGCCTTCTCAAGACCAGAAAATATTTTTACTTTACTGAAAAAAAAAAAAAAAAACAAACAAACAACAGATGACCGTGAATTGTCAGTTTAATACACATATACCGATATTCATTCCTCGATTTTTTAATAATTTTTATTTACTAAAGTAAAATTAAAAACATTTAAACTGTATTTTATTTTTAGTAAAGTGCAAATTATGTTCTGGTCTGGAGAAGGCATGGGGGTTTTCGACCCTACTCATGTTAATTTTCGTTTTGATTTTGACTCGGGCATTTATTGTAATTTCTTTTCGAATTAAGTTTCATTGATTAAATTGATGGTTATTTGTGGTAGTTTTACTCTTGGAAGATTATTTGACTTTATTTCTGCTCATTTTTGGCTTATTGGAGCTCTTTACTTTTCTTTGGAAAACTTATTTGTGGAAAAAAATTTTAAAATAAATTTTTGTTCGTTTCTTGTTGACATAGTCGTTTTCATGGAAAAAAAATATATCCTTTTGGATTTTTTTTCTATAAGAATCTATATTTTGGCTTGCTATTTCTACGTTGGAGAAAGTGTTTCAACAATTTTTAATCCTGACACAAATAGTACTGTTTTTAATTTGATTTTGTACCTATCAGGTTGACCTAAAAATAAGACTTGATATTATTCCCTCAAAATTTTATGTATGCTCTTAGCAATCTGGATACACTAGTAGGGAGACCCCAGAAGATATAACCAGTACAAGATCACAGTCAATCAGAGGGATGTAGTTCAAATTCCCCTTTAATATTCTGTCAAATTTTCACCTTCACACGCGTAGCCTTAATTGTAATAGTATCATAGTAGTAGTGGTAGCAGTAGGAATGGTAATAGCAGTAATAATGTATTATTTTTAGTAGAAGTAACAGTAGTAGTAGCAGTATCAATAGCAGTTGTGGCAGGTACATTTTGCCTTTTGGTCAGCTGAACATCCCACCCATGATGCCCCTGAAGTTAGTGGTGGTATTAGTAATAGTAGTTGTGGTAGCAGTATAAGCAGCAGTAGTTATAATAATAGTAGCGTAAGAATATTGCCTTTTCGGTCTATTGATCACCCCTCTTATCATTTCCTGAAAGTTCTAAATTAATATACCCAGTCATTCCAGAGTTACACCCTTTTGACAACCCATATACACATAACATGTTTGGATTGAGTTCAACACTCCCCTCAATTTTCCCTTAAAGACTCATAACTTGTCTCAAAAACATATACTATTTGAAAACAATGAACAAATTGCCTAACTTACAGCCCTTGCCCCAGTGCTATGGGGGGTTGTGCCATCCCTGGAGGAATTGCTATATGTTCTTGGGATAGTTCGGAATATGTTGAACAAAACGGCCAAATTACAATTTTAATCAGATGTGTTTGGTGAAAAGAGGAGTGTTTGGGGGGGAGGGGGTGCTAGTTGACCTTCATCACATTTTAGTCTTAAAAGGGAACTAGAACTTCCAATTTTAATCAAATGAGCCACCTTTTTGGTTTATAAAGGTGTGATTCCAAAAGAACCCTAAATGCCCCAGGGGCATAACTTACAACCTGTTCCCCAGGCTCTGGTGGTTTGAATCAATGCCAAAAGCCTTGTTATATGATCTTTGGACTATATTGAATAAAAGAACCGTCTCAAAATTTCTATTGGATGCATATCAGGAAATACGACGTTAGAGGGGGGGGGGGTCTAATGACTAAAAAAAGGCTCTAGAACTTTTGATTACCAATCCGATGAGTCCTCTCCGAAGTATATACAACCACCTTTCTACACAAAAAACTTTATATGCCCCCAGGAGTAAAACTTACGGGGGTTGGGTAAATCCTTACAACCCTTGCCCTGAGAGCCGTGGGGGGGATTGCCTTCCTCAAAGACATAATTTCTGGACCTTTCAGCTACGGTGAAAAAATTGCTATCTTTAAATTTTGATTGGATGCGTTTGGGCAAATGATGGGCGTGTGTGGGGGGGGGGGGGGAGGTAACTGGTTGCTCTCAAATCACTTTTGACTCTTAAAAAGAGCACTATAACTTCCAATTTCAAATAAAATAAGCCCCATTTGAAGTTCTATTTATCTAAAAAATTATATTAGATACATTTCTGGAAAATACAATGTGCAGACAAGTAGCTGCCCTTCCGATCAGTTTGACTCTTAAAAAGGCTACTAGAGATTCTGATTACCAATCCATTGAACCCCCTCTGAAGTTTATATGACCATGCTTTCTTTAAAAACCTAATATACACCCAAGACATAATTTACAGCCCTGAGGGCCGTGGGGAGGGGGGGGGGGTGTCATCCTCAAAGGCAAAACTTTCTGAACTTTCAACAATGTTGAACAAAATGGCTATCACAAAATTTCGATCGGCAGTGTTTAGGAACATAATATTCGTGGGGGGGGGTGCTATTTGCCCTCCAAACAATTTTCACTATTAAAAAGAGCCCTAGCCCTCTCAATTTCCAATCGAATGAGCCCTTCTTTAAGTTTCTACGACAACTCCTTCTACACCAAGTAAAATATAAAAATAATACATTGTGCCAACATAGTTCTTTACTTAGGCAGCACTATTGCGCTGCCTATGATAAATTAAAACTTTTTTTTTCTTAATTATGCGTTACAAATAATTTCCATGTATGCCAGGTAGAAAATTTACTTTAAAATATTGTTCAATAATCTTTTCGCTACTCCGTTTAATCCAATTGAAAAGTATTTCATATTTTTTTAGGTTTCTTTTCGGACAGGGGCAATCATATTTTGTTAGGGCTTCAGTTAGTTTGCTAGTTTTCTATGCCGGTGCATGAACCAACTGTAAAATTCCTAATGAAATATTTGAAAATTGTAAACACAGTGGGAATAGATCTAGCTATTTGGTTGCTTATTCATTGTCTCTCACCGATTTTATAAATGCAGGGAATTCCAGAAATTGAGGAGAATCGAGTCCCACACGAAGAAGAAATCACTGACAATGGGGACGAAGCTAAAGTAAGTTTATTTACAATATTAGAAACAAAACTCAAAGGATTTATGCGTGCCATAATGTCTGTGCTCACAAAACTTTGAAGTATTTTGATAAAAATTATTTTTGTATAATCAAGATAGACCGGCTTTTGGCTTCAAGTTTTGATATTAGATTTGTGTTTCTGCCAAATAAAATCACCCAAAGAGTTCGTGGTAACAAACAGTAAGTAAGGAACGATTCCTAATTTTAACAAAGCCTAATATTAACAGAAACTCTTAAAGAATAAGCCTTGATACTGTTAGTGCACCAATAGAATTGGCTTTTGTAGCATCTTCAGGAAAAATTTACCATGAGGAGGGGGGGGGGGCTGGAGATAGTTCCAGGAAGTCATTTTTCTGACACTTAGTTGGAAACAATGTTTATAAATATATGACCACTCCAGGTCATAAGGAGACATATAAGAAATTATTTGAAAAAAACTACGTTTTCTAAAGAGTTAAAGAGGCTGAGTTACAAGGTCGAACCTTAAAACGTACAGGGATTAGGGGGCACAGTTGGGGGGCTACCTCCCTCCAAACCCCCCGCTTCGCAGCCTTTAAATATAAAAAAAAAATTCTTTAAACTGAAAGTAAGGAGCGACATTAAAACTTAAAACGAACAGAAATTATTCCGTATATGAAAGAGGCTGTGCCCTCCTCAACGCCTCGCTCTTTACGCTAAAGTTTGACTTTCTCACAACTCTTTTTTTAAACAATAAAAACTTTAGCGTAAAGAGCGAGGCGTTGAGGAGGGCACAGCCTCTTTCATATACGGAATAATTTCTGTTCGTTTTAAGTTTTAATGTCGCTCCTTACTTTCAGTTTAAAGAATTTTTTTATATTTAAAGGCTGCGAAAGCGGGGGGTTTGGAGGGCGGTAGCCCCCCCAACTGTGCCCCTAATCCCTGTACGTTTTAAGGTTCGACCTTGTAACTCAGCCTCTTTAACTCTTTAGAAAACGTAGTTTTTTTCAAATAATTTCTGCACGTTTTTGTACAGTTTATTACTTATTATTGCTTGACTAACTGTTAGCTGATCGTGTCAGGAGCTAAAGTTTGGGGGGCTGCCGCCCCCCAAACCCCCGCTCTTGAACATTCTTGTGTTAAGGCTTTTAATTCCTGAATACTCAAATCACGTCGTACAGGGTGCCTCCTAATCCTGTACGTTTTAAGGTTCGAACTTGTGACTCAGCCTCTTTAACAGCCCCCAACTGTGCCTCCTAATCCCTATACGTTTTAAGGGTCGACCTTGTAACTCAGCCTCTTTAACTCTTTAGAAAACGTAAATTTTTTCAAATAATTTAAAAAAGAAACTGAGTTTCTTTTTAAAGTATAAATTCAGTATATAAAAAAGTTGATCTGATGGTGAATTGAACCCGGCTTTTCCGCCTGACAGTCTGGAGTATCAAGCGCTGGACTATACAAACACAATAGTAATTGTTGTTTAGCAAATGGAAGCTATTTTCGACGCAAGCAAATTCCCAAAAATCTTGATATGTGGTTCAAGATAAAATCCCCAGGAAAGCTTATCCTCTAAATTTCAGCCCGATCAGACAACGTTAAAGGGGGGTTGTGGTGGGAAAAATTAACATGGGCTAATATAGGAAAACGAGGTTTTTCGTAAATGTAAATTCGGGGGATAATTTTTTCGGTCTGAAAATATCAAAAGGCCCTAACAGGTCGAATTCTGCTTCGAATGAGTCCTCATTCAACCGGATCCGTTGCCAACTGTGGCCTGTAGGCGTGGCTAAGAAAAAAAAAAGAAATGATGATGATGAATTTTAAGTGGCTATATTTGTTTTTTGAAAACAGGGAAGGAGTGATCGGATTGAGCTGAAATTTCGAGGATAAGCTCCCGGGCCCTAGGAAAGCTTAACCTCTAAATTTCAGCCCAATCGGACAACGTTAAAGGGGGGCTGTGGTGGGAGGGTCCAAATTTCCGGCCCAGTTTACCCCCATGAAGATAAAGTCGGAGGAGGATGAAATTTTGCAAGTTTTTAGTTTGAGCTTGGGCTACAAAATGCGATTACCGCCGTCTCTCTGCGACCTCTAGGACCTGAAATCGCTTAACATCGCCTCTTTATAGAGGCACAAGTGTGCCTCCTTGAAACAGTTGTTACTTCATAATATGCAAAATAATCCTAGTTAACATATTTCCCGGGGGGAATAACTTTATGCTCACTATTTTAATTTTTTACAGTCTTTCAATCACATTTTTCATTTTTATGTCTCTTCTCCAAGTCTTGAAAATCGTTTGTAAAATATACCCAAGAGCCATCTAACTAATCTAACCTAACCTAGCTTAACCTAAATTTATCAATATTTGCATATTTGTATCTTTTTTGGTAGATGGGAGCGATGGTGTATAACTTTCATATACAGACTATTTGGAAATGGATAAATGCAGTCAAATTTGTTTATTTTTTACAATTGTACCCCCTGGAAAATATGTTAACTACGATTATTTTGCATATTATGAAGTAAGAATTATTTTCCTAACATGTCTCCTTATGACCTGGAGTGGTCATACATTGATACCATTTACTGAAACCGTGGTCCTGAAGCTCATTTTTAATGCTATATTGTTTGTCGAAGCAACTACAGTAAGGAGCGAATCGTGCAAATAATACCCAAAACTTCAGAAAAAGATTTAATAAAAATATACATACTAAAATACTTTGTTTTCATGGTGATTCAAAATTAAAATTTAATTAACTGAGTTAAAGCTATCCCCAGCACATCCCCAGCCACCAAGGCATCAAATATAATGAGGAAGCAGACCAGCTAGCTAGTAGCTCCTTGTATAATCCAATAAACCCCAATTTAAAGGACCAGACCTTCAGAGACATATTCAGCCTAAAATTACCAGAAACTCTTAAAAAATAAAGCCTTGATAACTGGAACTATTTTCATCAAGGGCAGACAATATTCTATATTATACAATCAAAAACAACTCTTTTATCCTGAAATCAACGTGTTGCTGCTCTCAAGCCTACCAGCTAACACTGAAAGACATCCATTCAAAAGTATTTTCGATTTCCTAAGACATAATAATATCTTGGAGTAGATCACATAAGTGGTAGCAAGACTTATTAAAGACCCACCATCAGATGCAGATTGAAAATCGTCGTGAAGCCAAAAGAAGAACGAAGTGGACTCCAGAAGGCTTGGCATCTCAATAAGAAGAAGCTACGTGTCCCAAGTTACAAGCCGGAGAAAATGTGTCCAATTTTTAAAAAAAGGGGAAAAGCAGCCAAAAAGGGCAAGTTATTTTGATGAAAATTACGTCATCAAACTCAGCAAATGAGAGACCTCTGCAAACGGATCCTTGTCAACAAAAATATGATTGTTTTTTAGAAGGGTTGTCACAAAGGCTGGTGTAACTTTTGTGGAAATGGGGGGGGGGGAGAGTTAATTGGAATCTTAAAGTTAACTTTTCTATTCCTTGGATGGATATATTCCTCTTTAAAAAGATAAACCGAAAATAAGTATATTTGATGTTATATATTCTCAACTATGTCAAGCTATCATACCTGATGTACATTTTTGTTCCCTCCATGAGCTTATCAGAAGGGGATTTCAGAGTTCCATCGATAATTTACATGTAAAACATGTAAGTGGAAATACTATCTAAAACGTTTATCTAAATGCTGTCTAAACACGCTAAGCGTGTTTTGTTGTTGTTGAACGTTCTTTTATTGTTCTGTTTTTATTTCAGCCGTTAGATTTTGACTCAATATTGCCTCAAGTTGGGGAATACGGAAAATATCAAAAGCTGCTCATATGGTGCATTTGTCTTCCAGCTTGCATTCCATGCGGCTTTCATGCTTTCAACCAGCTATTTATGATGGGAACGCCTGACCACTGGTGCCTTGTTCCAGATTTAATAAATTTGAACATTACGAAGGAAGAGCGTCGAAGATTGGTCAGCCCTCTAATGGTATTATTTATTATGTAATACAGAGTTTATGAATGCTTTCCCAGAATATTGGAAAACCTATACTTTTTTGAATCATTTATTACGATTGCACGCTTCCTTTGGAATAGACTGCGGGAATAATATTTGTGAAATTGCAGTCTACTGTGTACAGTTTGTTTTCCCTATTAAACAATAACAAAGAGAATTTTTCTTTTAAAATGACCAAAATCCTCCCTCAAATTTTTTTTGTGCTCACAGAAATACTTACCGCTCTAGTTGCAAGCATGTCACATAACAACTTCAAAGTCCAGAGGCTAGTCGATATAGTATTCGTATTTTGAAACAATTTCCATCATTACTGACTGTTTTGTGTTATTTTTTTTTTTTTTTTACTTTACTATGACTTCTCCAGCTCTTATCTATTTTAATTAGCTAGATTTTGTAGTTAAACTTTTTTTCTAAACTTAATCTTGAAGAAGGATGTACGTCCCGTGATAAAATTTATTACTTTTTGCTGCTAGTGCTGACGAGTTTGTGTGGACGAATTTGTGTGATAAGCTGGCTGCTTAAGCTTTCATTTCCTTTAGCGTCAACACAAACTTGCTGATCACGTCACTGGACGTTCTTTCCTTCTTCAATATTAAGTTTAGAGAAACAAGTTTTAACACGTAAGGAGCAGTTTTAAAATTAAGACTAAAGAAAATCACCATAAGCAGAAAGGGGGCCATTTTCTCCTCAGCCCTCAGCTCTTCCCTAAAGTGGCGTTCAGATGTAGTTTAAGAATTCTTTTTCATACCTAAATATGTGAATTTATGACCATGCCCTTTTTAAATATTGAAGCCTAGCCTAACATATATGTTAACACCAATCTTAAGCGTAGATGATATAATATTGTGATAAATAAGTCTCCTGATTGGTAGAAAGTAAATATTTGCCATAGAGTTCTCAACTTTAGAACAAAGAACGTGGTTAGCTGTAACGTTTTGCTACGAAGCACCGAATTTCATACATAAGAGGGAATTGCACCATCTATTTGTCTCTGAAAAGACAACTTACTTGTACTTGTACTAATGGTGGGTATCAGGCGTTTCCATTTTGTCCAGTGTAAAGGATCCTCGAGACCGGTTTGGACAATATAAGTGTTGTCTGCTGCCAGGTGCTTGACAAATGGGAGCCATTGAGTTGTCCATCTTTGACAGAACTGTCTGAGCCCCCAAGTTTGATAAAGATCTGATTTAACCACGTTCCACCAGCTTTTCCGCTGTTTTCCTTTGGCGCCTTTGACATCACCTAATTGGCTCAGCTAGAAGGATTCGACGAGGCAAGTACTCAGTTGGACTCCGTAAGACATGGCCCAACGATTTCAGTCGATGCTCCTTGATCGTGATGGCAAAGCATCTCTTGGTACCAGACATTCGTCGTATATCCATGTTTGATATGTAATCATTGAGATTTAACCTGAGGATGCTACACAGACAGGTAGCTCAAACACCTTCTGTGAATTTTTATGTAGTCGATTCACTGACAAACTTTCACATCCACAAAGAAGGATTGTTCGAACCAAAGCCAGGTATACTTGAACTTTAGTTCCTACACTAAATTCACGCCGGTTCCACAACGGTTTTCTAAGAGAAGCAAAGACTGCCTTTGCTTTCTGCAATCTCTGCTGAATATCGGCGTCAGAAGATCCATCAGTACAAAGCTGGAAGCCAAGGTATACCTTTACCTTTCAAACTATTATTATGACAAACTATACCTTTCAAACTGCTGGATTTTGAGGCGGAGTGCAAAAATATTGTCAGTGCAGCCTGTGCCAGGACGGAAGCAAGCTTCATTTTCACGATTTCTTTTCTCCCTTGCCCTTTGAAGCGGTCAAGGACGATAATCCGAAAATTTTTCACTACAATGCAATCAGACTTATTCCTCGGTAATTTTTTGCACTCAGTTTTATTAGCTTTCCTGTAAAAACGGAGAATAACTGATGTCTTCCAATCCTTTGGGAAAGTGTTGGTCCTCCATACTTCCTCAAGGATACCATGGAGCTACTCCGCTACGATTTCGGGGCAATGTTTGTATATTTCCAGGGGACCATCCTAGCATGGGGCTTTGTTGTTCTTCAGGGCCCTAATCACTCTTGTTGGGGAGGCCAGCTCGATATTGTAATGTTCTTTTTTAACACAAGGGAGGAAACAATCAGAAATTCATGACGGAAATTGGTTAAGTAGTGTTTGAAAGTGATCTGTCCATCTAAACAAACGCTACTTTTGACAGCTATTGACTTTTACTGATCTGTCTCTGACAACTTCAGACACGGCAGCTTTCTTACCAATCGAATCCTTGAGAGCCTGTTTGAGTCTGCGGTTGTTATGAGCTCGTGATACTTTTTCTAGAGACTAAGCAGTCTCTCTTCCCGTAATTTTTGGTGGTCTAGAAGAGCAGAACGCTTGACCTGTCTGGCAACTCTTTCGTGATATGTTTAGGGTTGCTCATCATTTTCCTACACTCTTCGACTATTGACAGGGTTCTGGTGGTAATCCAATACTGTCCTTTCACTTTCGATCGGCCTAGAATCTCTTAAGTGGTCTCCTCATCGCTGTTTTGGAGGTCCTCCATCTCTCCTCAGGGTCGCAGTTTTCCTACTTGTTTACGTTTAGGGCATCAAAATGGTTTGTTAGCTCTATGTTTAGGGTTTAATGACTTGCGTGGGGGTATCAGAGAGACCAACTCTCGTGTCAAATTCCCCTGCAATAATAAGGTAATCTCTTGCAGCAACTGTGGAAGACAGTTGTTGCAATTCCTAATAGAATTTATCCTTAGCGGTAACTGTGGCACCACGAAAAGGGACGTATACAGAGAGAATATATACGTTTTCAGGTCTTCCTTTAAGCCTAATCCCAGCCAGTCGGGGAAAAACAGGATCCTACTCAAGAGGTGCGTTTCTGGTTCTTTGGTTCATAATGAAACCAACGCCATGGAGTCCCGAGTTATCACTTACTCCAGAGCAGAAAAAGTGGAACTGTTTCAACCATTCGGGCGCTGTGATTACTGTAGGGCCAGAAACGGAGGTTCTGGTCCCAGAAAGGCATAATATGTCAATACTGTATTTTTCCATCTCATGGACAAGGAGAGCTTGCGTAGCTTCTTCTTTAACAGATCTGAGGTTCCAACAACCAATAGTTCTTCTTGATCTTGCTTGTTTTATGACTGTAGTGGGTTTTACCAAGGATATAGCTTGCTGATTCTTCGAATTTTTCGCCATATCCGAAGTCACGTTCCCTACCGGGAACGCCGTAGTATAGTTGGCTTGCTTACTTCTCAACACCCGCACCAAGGGGGCCGCGTCGCTTGCCAGGAACGCCGTAGCCGTATTCATAATTTTGAACAGACAAGAGTATAGACATTTCATTCTCACTAGACTTGCATGTGATAACCGCTATAGTGAAAAATATATATATATATATAACTTTCTCTCCTTAAGGGTAAGACATAGGTAGCTTTTTTGGGCACTGATTTCTGCAGCTCAATGGGAAAACGATACCGGCACAGGAACAACGCCCTTTGAGCATTGTTTTTCAAAGCCAAACACAATGGACGCCAATAATCCACTACAGGTTATCGATAGTTGCCTGATTAATTTCAACTTATAATTAATTTTTTTTTTATAATTATTACAAAGTTCTTTTATTTTTGAAATTTTTATTCTTTTTTAATTATTATTTCATTAAAAAAATTAATTAAATTTAAATTCTTTCGCTATTAAATTATGAAGTTCGTTTATCATTGTTATTATTTTATGTTATTAATATTAGTATTATTTAGTTCTTTTTATTTTCCTGCTGAAGATAAGGAAACAATTGAGGGTTCCTTATTTTATGGTTACGAAGAGATTCGGTGCCGTTTTAGTAAATAGGCACCGAAAAGTAGAAAATAAAATTTAAGCTCAAATCGGCGCCGTTTTCTCTGCAAATAAGGATCGATATGGTAAATTGACACCAAAATAGGAGTTTTGGTATCAATCCCGACCAGCTTTTCAGGGGATAGGGGACTGCAGCTATTTCGGGCACTGATTTCAGCAGCTCAGTGGGAAAACCATACCGGTACAGAAACGATGCCCTTTGCGCGATATTTTGAAAACCAAACACAATGGACACCAATAGTCAACTGCAGGTTGTCAATAGTCGCATAATTGATCTCAAATTTTTATTTTATCCTTTTTATTTTCGGTAAGTTCTTTTATTAGTAAAGTTCTTATTCTATTCTAATTTTTATTTAAATTTTAATTTAATCTTAAATCCTTTCGTTATTAAATTATGAAGTTATTTTATTATTGAGTATTTAATATTATTATTATTGTTTAGTTTCTTTTATTTTCCTGCTGAAAAGAAGAAAACAATTAAGGGTTTCTATTGAATGATCTCAATAAAATTCGGTACCGTTTTTGTAAGTCAGTACCGAAAACTGGGAAGATTCGTAAGCTCAAATCGGCGCCATTTTCTTTACAAATTGGGGTCAATTTGATAGATTGGCACCGAAAAAAATATCCTTTAGTTACGATGCTTTTAGGATGACTTTGCTCAATTAAGCACAATTTCGATAATAGATGCTATTTTTCAGTAAGAATCAAGTTTTTAAAATACATATTGATACAGCAATGTAAAAAGCTTTTTTTATTTCAAGATGAATCAGAATCTGGTAAATTGGTTTTTCTTAAAGGATCCCAAATTTTAAATTTAAATTGGGCTTTAAAAAAAATCTGAATTTTTATATACAGTATTTACAGGCCAACTATTTAAAAGAGTAAGAAGTTATTATTAGATTTCTGCCTTTGTATATTTTATGATCCATTTGATAATTCATGGCCCTTTTTCATAGTGCTTGGTAATTGAGAAATTTTGGAAGTTCATTGAAAAAAAAATAATTCCTTAAAAAAACAAATTAATAGTGGATCGACAGTTTTATATATATAGGTAGCCTACTGATATTTGTTCCTTAAATTCAAAATAATTTTGATTTATTACAGCTAAAATAGTAAAAACATTAAAATTATATTTTGTTTTCAGTAAAGTGCAAATGATGTTCTGGTCTTCTGAAGACATTGAGGGCATCAGCTCTATACATGTTTATTTCTGCTCCTTTTGAGTTTGAATCGGTTATTTATTGTAATTTATGTTCGTTTTTGCTTCATTTATTTATTAATGGTGATTTGTGGAAGTTTTGAGGTTGGAAAATTTTTTAACTTTATTTCTGCTCATTTTTGGTTTAATGAAGTTCTTTACTTATTTTTTGGAAAACTTATTTTTCGGAAAAGGTTTTTTTTTTTTTATTGACATAGTTCTTTCATGGAAAAAGAAAAGAATATTTTATATCTTTTCGTTTTTTTTTCATTAGAATCCTTTGTTTGGCTTAGTATTTGCATGTAGCAAAAAAACTTTTCATCAATTTGAACTAAATACGACCCTTTTAAAAAATCTGGGCACATATAGATTTATCTGGGCACGTATAGCATTGTTTAAATCAGTTTTGTACCTCCTCAAGTTGACCTGAAAAATAAAACTTACTACCAGTCTGAAAACATTGCATCCATGCTCTTTGTCCACCTGTATATATTTAAATTATTTTGATTTAGTTGAATTGTAATAGTAGAAGTAGTAATAGTAGTAGCCTTGAAAGTTTCAACTTAATACCCTTAGTTGTTCTTGGGATATTGCTGAGAGGTCTTATTTCGAACCAGCATACACATGATACCTTCTGATTTATTTTTAATGCAACATTTAGATTTAAAGAATAATTCTCAAATTGCATAACTGTGGGGGGGGGGGGTTAACATATCCAAGTCTTATAGACATAGCTACTGGACCGTACAACTATGATGAGCAAAATGGATATCTCAAAATTTTGTTTGGATGTATTTGGAGAACTAATGGGCTATCGAGAAGGGCTGCTGGCCCTTCAATCCCTTTTTACTCTTAAAAAGGGCACTCGAACTTTTAGTTTTCAATCGAATTAGCACCTTTAAAACTTTCTACGATACTGCTATCTATCATATCGCTGCACTGCCTATGATATTGTTTATATGCCCTTTTGACAACCTGCATACTTATGTTTTTTTCGTGTAACTGAAACTCCCCCTAATCTTTCCCTAAAACTTTCACCTTAATACCCTGAGCGTCATTAGTTACAGCAATCATAGTAGTAGTATTAATAGTACATAAATTCTGCCTTCTGGTTAGTTCAAAATCCGCCGCAACTTACTGTGAAAGGCCCAAATTAATAATGTGAGCCGTTCCAGAGATTTTGCTGTGTCACCCTATTTGAAAATCAACTTCCTCATAGCTCGTTTTGATTTAGCTCAACATTCACCTGAATATTCCTTTAAAGCTTCACCTTAAGGGGGGGACGCCAGTCCAAAGCCGTTTTGGCCGAGTCGAGCCCTTTTCCTGGTCGGCAAAAAGGCTCAAAGACAAAGGTATCAAATTTCACACAGACTTGAGTAAACAAACTCGAAGAGGGCGACTTCCAGGGGTTCCTTACGCTTTCAATATTAGTTACATTTTCCCAGTACATCCAACTTATTCGCACAATTTGTCGAATGTCCAACTCTCAAGCTAACGCTTTCAAATTATACACACCAAATAAATCATTTCAAGAGCTAAAGCTTCACTAAATCAAAGTACAACTGACCGCTTTTGAACAAAAGGGAGCATTAACCCCCTCAGCATAATTTATGCGCCCACATCCGTTGATTCCAAGTATTTTAGGCTCTTTGTCGGGTGATAAGCAATTCGAAACGTTGGTATGTAAAGTATTTGAAGGGACTGCAGTCAGCAAGTGTTTTTTTATAAAAATATGCTGTAACCGCTTCAATAGAATATTTTTCGCTGCATTTTTAAGTACCAATTACGACAATATTGACTGCTGCGATCTTGCAGGCAAACCCAAAATAGGTTTTTGAGTTTTTTTTGGGACTTCAGGAAAAATGGGTGTCGGCTTTAGCATTTTGCTAAATCAAAATGTTCACCTGATTCTATTCTATTAGAAAAGTCTGAGACCGCCTAACTGCCTCAACTATTAATGTCAGTCAAACTCAAAACGCTTACTATGGGAGAGATAGGAAGGTCGCTTCAAGTATGGTCGCCCCTTAATACCATTACCTTCCGTAGTTGCATTAGTAGCAGTATGCACACAGCAACTTTCACTTTCTTCAACACCCTTTCAAACAAGCTGTAAGTTTCAATTTAATACCATAAACTGTTCCTGAAGCATTGCTGATGCGTCCTCTTGATAACCTGTATTTGCAAATTGCGTTTCGATTTAGTTCAGTACTTTTACAATATTCCCCAGAATTTTCCCCTTAATACTCTTAGCTTTAGTAGCAGGAGTAGTTGTACCAGTAGTAATAGAAGCAGTAGAAGTAGAATTAATAGCAACAGCCTTAGGTTAAGTGGCAGTAGTAGGAGTAGCAATGGTAATAGTAGCAGGAGTAGCAGTAGCATTAGCAGCAGTAGTATTAGAAGCAGCAGTATTAGGAAGCAAATATTTCCTCTTGGTTAGTTCAACATCCCCCCCCCCCCGAGATGAGCCCTGTAAGTTTTGACTTCACGCACCAAAACTTTCTTAAGAAATTGCTGATACCCTTTTGACAACCTGCATACAGACAACTGTTATGATTGAGTTCAACTTCCCCCCCTCAATATCTCCTGAAAATTTCACCTTCATACTCTTAGGCATAGTTGTAATAGTAGTCACACACGATGTTGTAGTAGTAACAGTAGTACTAGTTGTATGACTAGCAGTAGTATTAACAATTATAGCACTAGCATTAATAGCAGCAGTAGTATTAACATATTGCCTTTTGGTCAAATGAACATCTCCCATATCAAGCCCTGGATGTTTCAACTTAATAAAATAAGCTGTTGCTATAACACTGCCGATATGCCCTTTTAATAACCTACATATTTATAGTTTAAATTTAGTTCAACTCGCCCAACAACACTTCCTGAAATCTTCCTACACTTAGCATTACAAGGAGTTGCAACAGAGCTAGTAATTGGAGTAGTAGAAGTAGTAGTAAAAGTAGAATTGGTAGTAGTACCACTACTAGTATGTACATATTGCCTTTTGGTCAATTGATCTTCCCTTTGAGCAATCTCCGACGCATTCTCTTTTGACAATCTGCGTGCATGTAGTGGGTTTTAATTTAGTTCAAATTTTCCCTCAATATTCTCTCAAATTTTTACCTTCATACGCTTAGCCTTAATAGTATTTGTATCATAGTAGTAGTCAGTGGCGGATCCAGAGGGGGCGAGGGGAGCGCCCCCCTAGCGTAGTCTAAAGTAGTGTAATTTACTTAATTAACTCAAGTTTGCATTAATTAAACTTGCTCCTAACGCAAGTTTATCGGATCAACTTATTTTGCACCCCCCAAAAAATTTATTTTTGGACCATCCTATTTTGCCCCCCCCCCCTCTAAAAAAAATCCTGGATCCGCCCCTGGTATTAGTGGCAGTAGACAGAGCAGTAACAACAGTAATAGTGTTGTGTTAGCAGAAGTACTAGCAGTACTATCAGAAGCAGTTGTAGCATGTACATGCTGCCTTTTGGTCGGGGGAATAAGCCCCTCATGATGTCCTTAGGTTTCATCTTAATACGGTAATGCGTTCGAAGAAAATTCTGATACGCCCTTTTCAACAATTTGTATGCATTTAGTATGTATTGATAAATTGGTGCCCTTTGGGCCAAATTCGTTGTTTGGAACCATAAAATGGCAGAAGACAACACTTTTCCTTGGAAATATCTGTATCACATAAAATGAACTTTTAATTTACGTTCTATATGTCCATTATAAAATCCATACATGGAATCTACGCAGGTAGGGTGAGTTTTGAGTATGGCCCTTTTTGAAATGCGAAGATCTTAGCCAAATCCCACTTTATGGGCTTCTGAGATCTTGGAAATCTGTTGTCTAAGGCACGCAAATGAAAGTTCCAGAAAGGAACTCAGAGCCTAAAATATCTCCTTGGAAGATGTTTTTAAGTTCCTACCTCTACTCCTACTGTAGCCTATTCTAAGTCTTGTGAAATTGCATCAAGACAAGCCTACGTCTGTTCTAATCTTGGGAATCAATAAATATTTCCGTAAATCCAGTTCTAGTATGAAATTCTTTTACTCCAGGTTTTGAAGATAATGAATTAAAGTTAAATGCATAATACTGTGTTTCCTTACTGAATTTTATTTCATTGTGTATGTAAAGTTAGTCAATCTTTTTATTTATGAGTTTTTTCTAAATGTATTTAAAAATAAGCTTATTTCTAAGAGAATGTATATTAAAATACATTCCCGTGCCCCTCACATACCATTGCTAATCTCGTGTATACCCCCCTTGGGAAATTTTCTGTTGGCACCCTTAGAAAATCCCTATGTAGAAAACGGATTTTCTTACCCAGTTTCTAGTGTTACATCTTAATATAACCAAACTTCAAAATGCTTTTTCTTGATTAAAATCTACCCGGCCATGTCTACATGCCTCGTAGGTTTAAAGTTTATCTGAGTAAAAGCAAGCTTAGGTCTAAATTGATGCATTACAGATCGGTGTAGCCGAAATCAGTTTTTCTTTAAAAAGAGCCATTAAAACAGCTCTCTACTATGTTCCAGTTCACCGCTATCTGTGAGAGAAAGACAAAAAACCTGCTTTCAGTACAGAATATCTTTGTTCGAGCAACTTTTCTAGATTTAAAAGCCAATATATTTTCCTTGTTGTTCAAGCCAAGGGACCATAAGTTTCCTATTTCGGGTTTTAACAGGAAGGGTTTGCGAAAGCATAGGTTGGCTGGCCCCCAGCCCCCCATTACACTTCCTGGCTAAAGGGCCACGAAACGGAGATCAGCACCGCCGGTTTGGACCTTAAGGGTCTAGTGCCGCATCCTTTACCTTTTTACCTTTACCTTTATTTTCGGGTTTTTGGACAAGGCAGTTCTAATAGTGTTTTTTTTTTTTTTTTTTATCTGATTCTTGTTTTAGGAGTTACGACCTATTTCATTTTTTTTACTATGGGCGTGATCCTCTCTTACTAGGTTGCCATCTACCGCTGCAACCCGGAATGTGTAATTTGCAATTTACTATTAATACAAGTTAGTATAGGCAAGAGTTCGTTATTTATTGTAATCTTTATATTAAACATTTCAGTTAGTATAGGCTAGAGCTCGTTCTTTTTATAATGCTAGCTACCGCTGCAACCCGGATCATCATGTGTATAATTATTTATTTATATACTTTAATTACTATTAGTTATAGTTCGTTATTTATTATAATCCTATATAGGGGTTTCGGACAAGGCGGTTCTAATAGTGTACATTTTTTTTTTTATCTGATTCTAGTTTTAGGAGCTGTGGACTATTTCATTTTTTACTATGGGCTTGATATTCTTTTACTAGGTTGCTCTATACCACTGCAACCCGGATTACAAACAGGAAAAAGCCTACGGCTTTTTTTCTTTGAAGTAGTAAGAGACTAACCTCACAGAATCAGGCAGCTAACTGAGTCCAATGTGTTCAATGGTTTGTTCTTCAAATGCTCGTCTTTTAATATAATACTAAAATACAGTTTTTTGTAAAAGTTTTAATTTTATATTGAAAATTATTTTTTGCTAATTAAAAAAGGATTCTATATACAGCAATTTCCTTTAAAAGGAGCCATTAAACAGCTCTCTATTATGTTGATTAAGGACCTACGATTATGACGTCATTCATCAATCTTGAACATAAGAATACAGTTTTTTCGTACAAAAAAGATTTTATATTAGAAATAGTTATTTTTTAATTACAAAAGGTATTTAACCCCGTCAATTTCATTTAAAATGAGCCATTAAACAGCTCTCTACGATGTTCCAGTGCCCCGCTATCTGAGATAAAGAAGAAAAAAAAGATGCGGTATATGAAGAACATTGTGGTTGTAGCCACTTTTCTTGAAATTCAAGCCTGTATATTTCTCTCGTTGTTCAAGCCTATGGACTGTAACTTTCCTATATGAGGATTTCGGACAAACCGGTTCCAATAGTTTGCTTTATTTTTTTGATCTGATTGTAGTTTTAGAGAGTTATGGCTTATTTCATTTTTAACTATGGGGCTTTATCGTCTCTTACTAAGTTTCTAGCTACTGCTCCAACCCGGATTTAGCGATTCTGAACTGAGACCTAAAATAAAATAAAATTAATTTGAAATTTTCTTTTTTCCTATAGAGAAATAGCACAGTGTTATAGAGATGTGCACTTTAGGAGTTAAGCCAAAAATGTTTGGTTCCAGGAGATAGGACGATAATAACAGCATTTTCTACTACAGAGCTATAAAAAAATGTGGTTTTTCGTAAAAAATTTAATTTTTTTTTTTAATTGTTTTTTTTTTTTTATTATGGAATATTTATAAATACATCAATTTCCTTTCAAATGAGTTATTAAACAGCTCTCTATGATTTCCTAGTGCCCCGCCAGCTGCCCTGAAAAAAAAAAAAACAGAAAAAAACAAACCTACTGTCGATGCGGAATCTCGTGGTTTCAGCCACTTTTCTTGATTTTCAAAACAATATATTTTCCTTATTTTTAAAGCCAAGGGATAGCTAGTTTCCTGTATAGGGGTATTGGACAATGAGGTTCTAATAGTGTATTTTGTTTTTTGATCTGATTCTATTTTTAGGAGTTATGGGCTATTTTATTTTTTACTATGGGGCGTGGTCGTCTCTTACTTGGTTGCTAGCTACCGCTGCAACCCGGATTGTTTGCTTTCTCTAAATAATACTATGTCCCAAATACTCACAGCTTAGTTATTTTAGGTAATTAAGACTTACGACTGAGAGTCAGAAATAAATTTAGTTTTGATTCCTTTATAGCTTAAAATTACTGTAACTAGTATTATTTTTGTACCGGTCGAGAACTTAGCGGCTTTCATCTAAGCAAAATTATCCTAATACATATTCAAAGAAAATGTAAATACAGCCATACATGTGACATAGTATTCTGTGGGATAGACTTTAGAAGAGACACGTAAAAGTATCGCATGTTTTTTCTGGTGTTGACTAGAAAAAATATAATTTTTCTTTCTCGCCTTCTTTAAGGCTTTATTGGCTCTGCCTACACGTAACTTGGAAGCCCACACGGTAATACTTGAAAGCAGCTTTCTAGTTCTCTGCTTGGAAAGGTTTCAACCTGTGCAAATACGACAAGCTTTCAGTCCATTTCAAAGGCTCCTAAACAATAGCTCCCCCCCAAAAAAATTGTTTCTAACTGTAATCCTTTAAAGTTTCAAGCCAAATAGAATAAAAGTGTCTTTTGGCCCTTTGTTGCGTTACTGTTCTGGAGAAGCCTCTGTCCTGCGGACTATATATTACTTGTAAATCAGGTTTCACTAGACCCAGATACTCAGAGTTTAATTCCAATTCGTTCAGAGAAAAAAAAAAAGTTCGTTGGCTCTTGTTTTAGCCCAATTTTAAAGCGACCATAATCCAGTTTGATTTATTTGTGGATCAGGGCCCCCTTCCTCAGCTACAAGTTTCAAGCCAGTAGGAAAGTTTTGATGTAGCTTGTACCATCAATTTAAATTTGCTTGAATATAAGGTGCCATTCACCCATGAGCTTAAAGATGCAAGTTTTGATCCCTTTAACGATTTTTGTCTCTTTTCAGGCCCTTTCCCTAAGCGCTGGTATTCTTTTAAATATATTCTTGTATATGAGGGTGCTCTTGGCCCAAGAACTTAAGATATGAGGTTTAAGTTGACAAGAAAATTGTCTGTCCCTTTTCCAGTCTTTGTTTCTGGAGGCTAAGTTTTCGCTCTAAAGAGTTTTATATTGGGACCCTATAGGCCTGGGGGACCTGAGACTGAAGAGAGGTAACAAGGTGTTCAACTCGATTCCTAAGCCTTTATCCCCCTCCCCCCCCTAAGAACAAAGTTTTTACGTTTACTCAAGCAACGATCCTTGAAACTTTCGAACAAATCATAAAAGATTATTCTTTTGACCGTTTTCGACCATTTTCACCCTAGAAGTAGGGATTTATGTCCCCATAGAAAACAAAATAGTCTTAGAACTCCACTTTTAGTGGAAACATTTTTTTATTTGTAATATTATCTTGTGTATCAAGATGTCCGTGGTCTAAGGAATTAAAGATTTAAGTTTCAAGCCCATTGGGAAATATTTGTTTCTTTTTGGAGCTCTAGTTGTGGAGGGACAAACTTCCAGACTAAAACATTTATATATAACTAGGGATTCAAGATTTTATGTTTCAAGCCGTTCAGAAGAAATTTAGTTTTCTGGCCCTTTTTCTAACCCTAATTCCGGGGGAGCCTGTATTTTGTTCTTCTTTTTTGTATAGATTTTGATCCGATCGTCAGACCCATTTTGACTTATCCTCGGGCCAGTCAACACCCTCCCTCCTTTTAGTCAGTTGGACTCTCAGTTGGATCAAGTATGTCCCCTGAACTTTTCACTGAAAAAAACAATCATAGACAATTTGCAGTTTGCATAATTTACAGCCCTTGTCTGAGGAGCTGTAAGGATTGTTTCATCTAATAGGGTACATTTGTTACACAATTGGCCAATTTGAACAAATGGATGTATATACATTTTTATCCGACACTAGGAGGCTACTGGGGGGTCGGTTATCTAAAAAAAGGGAAATGAGTGGAAAAGCTGCCCTTTATTCACATTCGACTCTCAAAAAGGGCACGAGCCCTTCCGATTTTCAATCGAATGAGCCCGTTCCTTTTTACCTAAGTGGAAGTATGGGTTTTCGATTTAGTTTCAAGGGAAAATAATGAAATAAATTGCCGAAAAAAGTAATTCCAGAAATGCAGTCCTTCAGATAAGTCGCAGTCCTATTTTTATGGCCTTTCTAGTTATACCACTAATTTAAGTGAACTAATTCCCTGACATGCGATGGATTTTTTTTAACATTAGTTTTTAAGCTTAATATTCTGAAACAGTAGATCAATAGTAAATTGTTACATAAAAAACACTTAATATTGATAATTTCGGAGACCACATTGCCTTTCCATGACGATAAATAAAAGTTCAAATAGGGATAAAATCATTTTAATAGACAGTGATGATGATAACAGTGATAGAAATTCGCAAAAATATCAGATATTTTGGTCACATATGCAATGACCGTAGTCTATCTGGTATTTTTGTGAATTTTTATAACTGTTATCATCATTACTGTCTATTAAAAGGATTTCATCCTTATTTAAAAATACTTAATATTGCTTAATACGTTCTTAGTACTAAACTTGGCTCTGTAATGTGGCTAATTAAAGTCTTCTAACTGATCGTTACTGAAAGATAAAATGTAAACAAAAGAAAAACAAACAAACAAGCTAAAATAGTAAGTATTCTTGGAGCTCAAATCGCCAATTGCATTGAAATTGAGACGTAGAGGTAGAATCGGGATAAGAATTGTTTCAAAGAAGACTTTGGCATCAGCCAATGACAATTAAATAAATGCTTGCAATGGTCAACGGACTTGACTGTTTGCAGTCTAAAAGGTTTTCAGAAAAGAGCACATTAAAACCTGCTTAAGTTTTTCGAATTATTATAAAAGTTAAATTTTAGCAGTTCTGGTTTTGTTCTCAAACAACTGTGTTTGAATTTTGAAAAAGTAATGATGCCCAAAGTTTTCCAATAGCTAGATTTGAAATTTGGTAGCATAGGGAAAGTTCAACAGAGTTTCAGAAAGAGCTGGATAATAAAGATTCCAGTGGTTACAGTATATGAGTAAAAGTTTCATTTTCAAAAAGCCACATTCTGTGACCAACTCGTTAGAGCGTATAGTTTCAAAATCACACGACACAGTTTAACGTCTCGTCCAAAGAATGGGAAGCTTACAAGAGTCCAATCTCTGCGATTTATGCGAGAATATAGGAATTAAGAATTAATAATACCACTTGCTTTACGGCATCCTCATTAAAAAGGTTGGAATTTCAATCGAAATTGGATATTCAGTTTGTTCATTTGACATTACTAATATATTAAGGCTGAAGCAACTATGTAGGCATTAATCAATCGACATTTTTTTTTTTTTCAAGAATTATCTAAAGTCATAATCAAGTCCAAAAAGTAGGCCTAAGTTAGGATGGAAAACTCTTTGCAGGTTAAGCGGAGTTGTTGACTTTAAGATAGTAGGCCTACTATTGGTAGGATTATGCTTTCCATACCATCCCTGAAAAGGCAAGTAAACAGTAGTTTTGGTCAAAGCGAATTCACCAAAACGATAGATGGCGTTAATGATTTTCCGATGCGAGAAACAGTTTCCACTGTGACAAGTTTTAAATAGTCTTCGGTTTATTATCCAATATAATTAACTATTACCATAATCGTATCCAATTTAATTAATTATGCGAATATTACCATAATCGCAAAGAAAAGTTTTTATTTCTCCTTTTGGTGTGTATCTTCTTTTTTTCTTCTGTTTATTTTTCAGATAGTGCAATCCACAGGCCAAGAAGTTTATGACAAGTGCATGATGTATGATATAGATTATTCAAACTATACCAATGTTTTTCGTAATAGGAGTCATGAAGGTAATATAAAGTGTCAATATGGCTATGAATTTGACGACAGTGAAGTTTACTCCTCAGTAGTAATTGACGTAAGTAGAGACTACATAATATACATCTCCATTTGAAATGAATTCCTTACCTTAAGTTCGTTTAGTTTCTGATTGAAATCTTTTGCTGCAGCTAGAAGGCTGGCAATAATATGTACCTTGTAGCAGCGTTGCAGTGTAGCAGTGTTGTCTCGTGCATATTCAAAGGTTTTAGGCTCTATCTTTAAAATACAAAAACGTACCTGACTGAATATAGCTTACTATAATGAAGAAGATCGGTATTGAGAAGAATTTCATTTTGAATACATCTGTTTTTTTTTAATTTTCATTGAACCTTTCAGATTTCTCATTAAAAATAGCTTATGAATTGATTCGTTAATTCATTACCATGAACTGGCATCCCTGTTTGGATAGAAAAGAAATATGACAAGAACATTTATAAAACCATCCTCCATAATTGTAAGGTTCTCTTAAATAGAATTTCAAAATCTTAATCTTACTTTGCAGCTTTTTTACTTTTTAAAATGCAGCTTTTTACTTTTCTGTGTTTTTTTTCCATTATTAACTGGGTAAACACAATGCCACGAATTCTTTTTATCGCAATTAGGATTTCTAAGGAATGTTTTCACCATCTACGGCACATTTTACCTTTAAAGTAGCCCTGATCACTTTTACATACATGTAATTAATATACTCAACTGATAATTTTCTTTAAAAAATCATTTTGGTCCTTGCCCCAGCGTTTTTGTTACACCCTCAGAAGCTGTGGAAACTCCATTTTCAACGAAGCTACTACCAAAGAACAAAGCCATATTTAGTTTATTGTTCAAGCATGAGCGTAGATTAAGTTATTCTCTCAGCTCGTAAACATGTCCTATATTCTTTATTTTCTGCAAATGTGGTACTACAAAGGTTTAACTACAGGCAATAAGGATTTTAATCATCCTGTCTGTTATACCCACCAAAAATATGTATTTTTTTTTATCCGCTGTTACTGCTGGAATATATTTCACACAGGATTCCCTTCACTTTCACAAACTCTAAAAAAACTGTGTTTTGCCTAACGGCATTTATTTTTAATTAAATAAAAAAAAACAAGTTTTTTTAACTGAAAGTAAGGAACGACGTTAAAACTTAAAACGAACAGAAATTATTCCGTATATGAAGGGGGCTGTCCCCTCCTCAACGCCTCGCTCTTTACGCTAAAGTTTTTTTATTGTTTAAAAAAAATAGAGTTGTGAGAAAGTCAAACTTTAGCGTAAAGAGCGAGGCGTTGAGGAGGGGACAGCCCCCTTCATATACGGAATAATTTCTGTTCGTTTTAAGTTTTAACGTCGTTCCTTACTTTCAGTTAAAAAAAACTTGTTTTTTTTATTTAATTTTTGAACGTTTTTGAATTAATGCAGGTTTTGATTTTGGCTCACCGTACATGAATAATTAAAACAAAATTTGCATATTATATTTGGTTAAATGGCTTTCTCGAAACTTGTTTAATTTTATTTACGAACGTTTTTATTAGTAATAAATATACGTAACTTAGAATTAACTTACGTAACGAACTTCTATATTCATAAATTTTTAACACGTATATTAGGGGGTTCACCCCCTAGTCAATACCCTGCTCTTTAAACTATAGTTCGAATTTTTTTTTCCAGTTCTTTAAAAATGACCTCTTAATCACAATCAGTTGATCAGTTGAAAAACTTGTTTTTTTTTATTTAATTCCTGATCTTTTTCTTTAATAATGCTGGGAAATCCGGCGCCCCCTTCATAGCAATGTCCCTCCCCCATGAAAACTTCCTTCATGGAAAGATCCTTCCATATAGCCCCCGACCCTCTCCTTCCCCCAACTACCAGAAAAAATCTCCTCTGAAAAAGTCTGTATACTTCCCAATAACCATACTATATGTTAACATTGAGTAAAGTTCATAACTTTCAGCCCTCCCCTGGGGACTTTGGGGGATCAAGTCATCCTAAAAGACATTTTTATCATATTTTCGACCATGCTGAACAAAATGGCTATCTCAAAATTTTGATCAGGTGACTTTGGAAAAAAAAAATAGCGTGGGAGGGGGCCTAGTTGCCCTCCATTTTTTTCGGTCACTTAAAAAGGGCACTAGAACTTTTAATTTCCGTTCCAATGAGCCCTCCCACGATATTCTAGGACCACTGGGTCGATACGATCACCCCTGGGAAAAAAAAAACAAAAAAACAAACAAACAAACAAATAAACACGCATCCGTGATCTTTCTTCTGGCAAAAAATGGAAAATTCCACATTTTTGTAGATAGGAGCTTGAAACCTCTACAGTAGGGTTCTCTGATACGCTGAATATGATGGTGTGATTTTCATTAAGGTTCTATAACTTTTAGGGGGTCTTTCCCCCCTTTTTTCAAAAATCAGCCAACTTTTCTCAGGCACGTAACTTTTGATGGGTAAGATTAAACTTAATGAAACTTATATATTTGAAATCAGAATTAAAATCTGATTCTTTTGATGTATCTATTGGTATGAAAATCCCGTTTTTTAGAGTTTTCGGTTACCATTGAGCCGGGTCGCTCCTTACTTACAGTTCGTTACCACGAACTGTTTGAAACACCAATTGTCCCAAAGCAACATTCGTAGGGGTTGCTCTGAATTTTGAAAAAAGCTTTTTCTTCCCCTTTGACATACTTGACCATAGCTTCGAGACCTCACTGCTCAGCTGGAAGTAAGGAGCTTGTAATTGATGGAATAGCCTGCTCAATGGTCACCATATTCATGGGGCTTTCTAAATTCAAAGTAAAAGGGCCTGTGAGACAGCAAAATTTGGACAGAGCAAATTCGGACAAGAAACTAACGTAACAACTGGTGTGTTCTCGAATTTTATACAGCGCGAACTTTAGTGAGTGGCACATAGTACACAAGTACCCAAATTCTTTCCTCCTACGGATATAAAAAAGAAACTCAAATAAAATTTTCAAATTTGGAAAGCCTTATTTTCCACGGGGGGGGGGGGGTATTTTTAGGAAGTATTTACCGAGGGGGGAGGGTGTATTTTCGGCTGTTTTTTTTTCCGGGGGATATTTTCCACAAGGGGAGGCCTATTTTACACGGGGGGGGGGGGGGGGGGGGGGGGTGTTTTCCAAAAAAAGAATTTTTCGCAGGGGGTATTTTCCACGGGTGGTGTTTTCCGGGGTATTTTTTCGGTGGGGGGGTATTTTCTGTGGGGCATTTTCCGGGGGGAGGTAATAGCCGGGGGGGCGGTAAACGCCGGTCACGAGACTGTATAATATACAGTTAGAAATAACTTTTTTTTCGGAGGAGAGCCAATCTGGACACTTACACAATTGGAAACTTAGGAAGTTAGAGAGCTATTCGCTAAATTATTACTGGTTTGAGAAACTAACGTCTGTAGGTTTTACACATCAACAGTGTGACAAAACTGAATATCAGCTATATCAACTATACTTTACAGTTAGTCACTCCTTTGTTGTCTTTAAAAAACAGTTTTCAAAAAAGTGATAACAAAAAAGTGAGGCTCGTGCAATGATAAATGCTTTGCTAGGTAACGCTCCTGCAAAGTTTCTGCTAGGTACAGACGTGTAGCGCAAAAGAGCGTCTGAGCCTGAAAAGATCTGGATCAAGCCGGAGAAGTTACTGTTGAGAAGTTACTTACAAAAATATGTAATATTGCACGTGATTTAACTATTTCAAGCTAATTTTGATTAGTGGAAGAACACATAAATCCTTAATCCTTGCAAATGCAAAAAAAGGCGAGGTAAATTTGAAAAGTGGGGCGTATACATAATGCTCCCACCCCTCTACTTTTTAAATCCCTGATTAATGAAATATGATCTGAAATGCATTCACGGGGAAATATTCTACCACATAAAATGCCTTAAAAAGTACCTCAGAAAAAAAACATACCCAATCCTTGTTTTTTTTTTGTTTTTTTTTTTTGTTCTTTTTTGCAAAACACATTATTTTGCCTTTCGCGCAAGGAATTTTGAATGTACTACTGCAGATTTGTTTCCAGTGCTTGTTTCTGCCCTGGATTCCACTAGAGCCTTGTTCAGTTCCTTGAAGCGCTAAATTATTTTTTTTTTATTTCAGTTTGAATTGGTGTGTGACTATTCTCTTTATCCAACTCTGGCTTTTATCTGCTCTTAATATCGGTGGCATTATTGGAGTCTTTATTTTTGGACTAATCAGTGACAGGTATGAAACTTCTTATTTCTGATATTCAGAATTGACTGGCTGATTTTACAAATTATATTTTAGCCACTGAGTCTTAAAAATGTTTAAGGAAGGGATGAGTTTACAAGTTCATTTTGCTTATGTCTTTTTTGGGGAGGGGTCATAAAAACATCATTTTTTCTGCTTAATATATTTTCCAGCTATAGTGTTACCATCTTCATAACTAAATAATTTGATTGTTTAGGTTTAAGCTCAGCGAGGTGCAAGATTGAAAGATTCGCGAAATGCGAGATGCAACAAGATTAAAAGATTCAAATAATCGTTTGAAAGGTATTTATGGATCGAGTAAAGGCAACTCAATTAATATTCATTAAATACATTTTGATCAACGCTGGCTATGCCTGAACTATGAAAAAAACTGATAAATAAAAAAAGGGAAATAAGGAAAAGACAAACTAGACAAAGGTAATTTTCTGCCAATAAATAAAACAAAGACGAGAAAGCAAATATCTGCAAATCAATCACTTTTTAATTTTTTGTTCTTCCCTTTTTTTCAGACGCTAACGGAATCTATCAGCTGAAAAAGGCTCGTCACTCATTATATTTATTTTTCTGTTCAGTCAATTATAAAAGCTTTAAACAAAATGTTTTTATTACAAATTTTTAGCTTACAAAACTGCAGGAATAACTATATCTTCCTAGTTGCCATATTTCGTTGAAAAATTATTCTTACCCCAATCACGAGCTCTTAGATGAGGATACATTGATATGAGCTCTCGCTTTTTCTTTTTATGAGTTTTTTTTTTTTTTTTTTTTTTTTTTTTTTACTGGTTTAAATTTTTTAATTCGGTACAACTTTTCGATAAAAAAGAACATGATACTGCATCACATGCTTCTGAACTTCATTTTTAAATTTTTGGTGAAGGAATAGTGATAGCTAGGGGTGTTGGTATTTCAAAAGACGTTAGCAAAGGATGTAATTAGATAGGCATGTCTGAAGAAGAAGTTGGAAAAAAACCACATCCGGCACCAAAAGACATAGAGATTGGGCCAACAGTAACCAAAACACTAAGAAAACGAAGTCGTAATTTTAAAAAGGGGGTACCTTTTATTTAGGGTCATTTTCTTAAACAAAGAACAAACAACATGACATGACTTAACCCACAATGGTTGAAAATGATACGTCGTTTGAAGAACAAGAAGAATTTTTGTCCCACAGTCTGGACCATTACAAGACAAGATATATCCAAACAGCTACAGCAAAGGGCATGAAAAAGATGTTTAAAGTAATTTTTAACAAAAATGAAGCTCGAATAAATATGTGATTAGAAATACTTTTCTGAGAGGGCCCTAAAAGAAGCAAGATAGTTTTTTATCTCTAATCGTTTTGAAACTTAAATTGTAAGTCTCTGGGCCAAGTGAACACTAATGCATAAAACCAAGAGTTTTGTTAGGTACAATTAGACAATTTGGACGGGATATAACACTTTTTACTTTATCTATTCTTCCTTGTAAGCTATGATGGAATTACTAAAAAAAGCTGTGAAATTATTACATATTTAATATTATTTTTTCTTAAGAGTATGGAAGAATAAAGTCCTTTTTCTTATGCTTAACTGTGCTTATCACCGGAGGAATATTAACAGCTACTGCACCTAATTCCTGGTTTGGACTGACTATTTCTTTTTTCTGAAAGGTATGGAAGAATGAAGTCCTTTTTCATATGCTTAACTGTGCTTATCATTGGAGGAGTGTTAACAGCTACTGCACCTAACTTCTGGTTTTGGACTGGCTATAGATTCATAGTTGGCTTGACGATCCCAGCCATCTATCAAATACCCTTCATTATTGGTAATGATATGCTTATACTATTTTTTCGCTCTGATTTCTTATTCCTATCACAATTAAGGGGGAAGAGTTAGCTAATACACTATGGAACAGAACGACCTCAAAAATTCTTTAAAAACCTCAAAGATTCTATAAAACCTCAAGTGACTGTTCAAAAAGTACTTAGGGTATTACTTTCTGAATCCTCGGAGTCATGTGCATTGCTAATGAAATCATGATTCATTTTTCTGTCTGAAGAAGCTGTTTGTTACTAGATAAATGTTAACAAGCAAATAAATTATTTAGGCAGATAAAATTATAAAATAATTATTTATTCGTAAACATTAAATAAAAAATAATGAACAATAAAGTTGTATTATGTCAGACAATGTAAATATAATTATTCGAAATTAAACCATTGTGCAACCCAAACACCTTGCACAGTAAAGTGAGACCAAATTCTTGAAAATTCTCAACGCAAAGATAAGTCAGTAACGAAAGACAAATTTAATTTCCAAAATTTTAGCAAAGTATTATTTTAATTGACAATCAGGTCGTTAAAGAAAATACATAGATTGTGTAGCATCTTAATCACCTGGATTTGGATTGTCAATCATCCAGAGCTTGATTAATCACGTAGAATGCGTTAGACTTCAAAGAAAAACAGCTTAAATACATTAATTTGATATAGTAACACGAAATTAAGGCTAAATCGGGAATCGGGCTGAATCGAAAATTAAGGCTGAATAGGGGCGGACCCACAAAGCTGTGTCAAGAGTAAGGCTGAAAAGGCCCATTGTTTCTAAAGGCTTAATCGTTACGAAGTAAAATTATCAACTTCTGTTTTTGTCACAGTTCCAAAGATGAGTTTTGAGTTATTTATTTGTTTTCTCGGTATTTATTAATCCTTTAATGGTGCACAACAGACATACTTATAGGTGATTTAGACTATGGCAAGGACAAGAAACACCGCAACCGAAGTTTTTAATTATCCTTAGCATATAACTTGACATATATCTCTCAAATTTTGGTTGTCCTGTTCGTGGCCTGTGGTTGTCCGTTCATATTATTAGCTGAATTCTATTTTTTATACAGCTTTTCAAAAAAAGGAATTGCTTCCATAAAGTAGCTGACATGTAAGAACAAAGGAAATTTTTAGAGCTTAAAACTGAAAAACCGTATAATTATGCTTATTGATATGAAGCCGTGGTTCTTGTTACAAGCACAAATTAAAGTTACTGCCGGCATTTTTGCCAATTTTTAATTGATGCCATTACGAAGTTTTGTAACGTTATAGTTACAAAATACACTTTCAAGCAAAGAATTTGATGCTGTTTACAGCTAAACGACATATGGGCATTTGATACATTAAACAATTGCCCTTTTCCCTTACAAACTTTTTTTGGTTTGTGTGGCCAAATGATTTAGAATTTGTTGGGTGGTCTTGCTGTAGCTTAGAGAGCTTGAATAAGAGATCCAAATAAAACGACCTATGGGAATTTGATACATTAAAGAATTGCCCTTTTCCCTTACAAACTTTTTTGGTTGTGTGGCCAAATTATTTAGAATTTATTGGGTGGTCTTGTTGTAGCTTAGAGAGCTTGGATAAGAGATCCAAATAAACAACCTATGGGCATTTGATACATTAAAGAATTGCCCTTTTACGTTATTAAATAAAAAAAACAAGTTTTTTTTTAACTGAAAGTAAGGAACGACGTTAAAACTTAAAACGAACAGAAATTATTCCGTATATGAAAGGGGCTGTCCCCTCCTCAACGCCTCGCTGTTTACACTAAAGTTTTCATTGTTAAAAAATAGAGTTGTGAGAAAGTCAAACTTTAGCGTAAAGAGCGAGGCGTTTAGGAGGGGACAGCCCCTTTTATATACGGAATAATTTCTGTTCGTTTTAAGTTTTAACGTCGTTCCTTACTTTCAGTTAAATAAACTTGGTTTTTCTTATTTAATTTTTGAATGTTTTTGAATTAATGCAGGTTTTGATTTTGGCTCACCGTACATGAATAATTAAACAAAATTTGAATATTAATTTTACTTTTATTTGGTTAAATGGCTTTCTCGATACCTGTTTAATTTTATTTACGAACGTTTTATTAGTAATAAATATACGTAACTTACTAATTAACTTACGTAACGAACTTCTACAGTCATATATTTTTAATACGCATATTAGAGGGTTCGCCCCCTAGTCAATACCTTGCTCTTTAAGCTAAAGTTCGGATTTGGTTCCAATTCTTTAAAAATGACCCCTTAATCACAAATGCCGTTAATTAGAATAAATAGCTCTTATGAAAGTACTAAATAATCTTTGGATTAAAGACCGAGGTATTGACCAGGGGATGAACCCAATCATATACGTAATGTTTTCTGTCGTTTTTAAGTTTTGATGTTGCTCCTTACTTTCAGTTGAAAAACTTGTTTTTTTATATATATAATTTTTGATCTTTTTTTAAATAATGCTGGGAAATCCGACGCCCCCTTCATAGCAATGTCCCTTCCCCCATTAAAACTTCCTTCTTGGAAAGATCCTCCCACATAACCCCGACCCACTCCCCCCCCCACTACCAGAAAAAATCCCCCCTGAAAACGTCTGTATACTTCCCAATAAGCAATACTATAAGTTAACATTGGGTAAAGTTCATGGTAAAGTTCATAACTGTCAGCCCTCCCCCGCGGACTTCGGGGGATTAAGTCATCCTAAAAGTTATAGTTATCATATTTTCGACCATGTTGAACAAAATGGCTGTCTCAAAATTTTGATCGGGTGACTTTGGGAAAAAAATGAGCGTGGGAGGGGGCATAGTTGCCCTCCATTTTTTTGGTCACTTAAAAAGGGCACTAGAACTTTTAATTTCCGTTCGAATGAGCCCTCCCACGATATTCTAGGACCACTGGGTCGATACGATCACCCCTGGGAAAAAAAACAAACAAACAAATGAACACGCATCCGTGATCTTTCTTCTGGCAAACAATGCAAAATTCCACATTTTTGTGGATAGGAGCTTGAAACTTCTGCAGTAGGTTTATCTAATGCGCTGAATGTGATGGTGTGATTTTCATCAAGGTTCTGTAATTTTTAGGGGGTCTTTCCCCCTTTTTCGAAAATCAGCCAAATTTTCTCAGGCGCGTAACTTTTGATAGGTATGATTAAACTTGATGAAACTTATATATTTGAAATCAGTATTAAAATCTGATTCTTTTGATGTATCTATTGGTATCAAAACGAACTTACAGTTCGTTACCACGAACTGTTTGACAAACTGTTTTAGTTTGTGTGGCCAAATTATTTAGAATTTATTGGGTGGTCTTGTCGTAGCTTAGAGAGCTTGGATAAGAGATCCAAATAACCGACAGAAAACAAAGAGTCGACTCTAAGATTAAGAGTTCCTTCTAGTGTTACCTGCTTTGATTGAAAGCCTTACCGAAACAGAGGGCGCAAAGTTTCGACATTTTTTCAGTTAATTTTCACAGTCAAACTACAGATCCTAAATAGCTCTCAGAGGTGGCTAGTCCTCTGGGCCAATTCACTAATGAGCCTTTGTCTCTGAGACGACCAGTCGACAATGAAGCTCGTAAAATGATTTTAAGGCATTGAATCCTCTTTACCTTAATTCGAAGCAGACTAAAAGAAGATGGCGCAATAAACTATTTAAATGATGATTAAACTGGAATTCCACTGAAGCAACTACCACAAAGCAATATATCCTTGATGGAATTTAGCTCAGGGACTAAATGGATGTTTAAACATACTTTTAAAACTTGATCAACTAAAGAGATAACCACGGCTCTTTTCACAGAAAGGGGAGGTATTAGGGTAAATGCAAATTACGATCATTGTGGGTGAATTCCCTATAAGAAGAAAAGTCAAGGTTGGGAAAAGTTTTTTAAAATTAGGTCATCCAAGAAAGGGAGCGTCCCTGAAGCTTAAACTTTTAGTGTAAACTTAAGATTGGAATCGAAAGTTTTCAAATAAACCGAAAACTTATTCAGAGAATCAGCCCCAGGATTCCAAATGGACAGAACATCATCAACAAAACGAGGTCATAACGCATGTTTCAGTAAAAAGTATCAATTGTAGAGTTTTTGAGGAAATCCATCTAGAAACTTGCTAAACATGGAGATCAAACTTCTCTTATTGGTAAACTCATTATTTGTTGGAAGAAATTAGTCACAGAACCTAAAATATAAAAATCTGTTAGAAATCCTTGTAATTGTTACCTCATCAAGCTTATTAATCAAACTATCGAAAATAATAGTTTAGATCCGAAAAAAAACGTTAAACAATTAGACTGAATTATCAACTTCTTCAAAACTTTTTAAACTTTCTGAAAATTCGTGAAAATTTTAAAGCGGCATAATATTTCTTTTTATTTCAAAATGAGCCCTATGTTGAATATTTTTTTATTTCTGGTTAAGAGAAGACTGATCTTATTTTTGGTAGTGGGGTACACGTAAAGTCCTGTGCTCTTGCGGGAAATTTTAAACTGGTAGAACCGTCAACATTTGGGAGAAACTCTACACGAACACAAACTTTGAACATACAATCTCTAAAGCCCAAAAGTAAAAAAAAAAAAAAAGAAGTCTTGATTTGGCTATAGCCCTCACGACTTTCGAATACCAAAATCGTTCAGTTCTTTTGACAAGGCAACTTAAGTGCCCACAGTAAATGGTTTGCCATAATCTTTTTAGGGATACAATTTAAATTAAGGAATACATGAGCAAATACTACAAGTAAAGTAGGGATAATGGGGATTTTTTGTAAGTCCTATTTATGACGATTTGATTAAAAGAGATTCGGCTAACTTTATTTCTAATTCAAAGATAAAGATGAACTAGCCCCAGTGCAAACAAAATCAGCAGACAGGCTGCAACATTCACTAGCACAAAAATACTTGCCCAGTCAAATCTTTGAATGGTCTTTAATTTGATTTTATTTTTAGTCGTTTTTTTGTTCGATACTTCTAAAAATCAGTTCTTTTCTTTTGTATGTATATTTTCTCCTTCCTTCTTCTTTAGCACTGAAAACGATTTAGTGGACATCTTTGTCATCTTTACTTCGTCTTTTTATTTTATTCACTGGCTGAAAATCACCCTCGTTTGGTTTTGTTCTTTCTCGATTATTTCTTTTTTCTTAGTTTGATGTCATTCGTCATGCATTTCCAGTATGATCTCACAACCGATTTGTGTTTAGCTTTAGGCGGCTAGGTGTTGCAGTGGGTTATTATTGGCGATGATGCTAGAAGTAATTGTTTTTCCAAATATATTCCATTTTGGAATAGTCTCCAAGTCATCAATATTTAATTAATATCAATATCACATGTTGTATTTTCAGGTCTTGAACTGGTTGGCCCAAGATATCGATCATTCATAACCGTCTTAACTTGTCTATTTTACACGCTTGGTCTGGTCTTACTTTGTGGTGTAGCATATTTTATCCGAGATTGGGGTTGTACTGGCCTATGTGACATCTGTGCCTTTTATTGGCTACTACATTTATATTATGTAAGTTCTATTTAATTCATATGAAGTAAGTTATGATTGGCAGAAGAGGCCTCGGATGTGGGAGGGGGGATTTCCTTTCCTTTGAATACTCTTGAATCGGTAAACGAACTGAGTTTATATAATTGTGAAGACAAGTGGCAAGGTTTTACTGGATTATTATTGAAGTTGAATAAACGAGTAAAATTAAACTAATCAAACAGTTCGTGGTAACAAACTGTGAGTAATGAGCGACAAAGCCCAATAATAACCAGAACTGTAAAAAAAGGAAATTATAACAAAGAATTGTTTTATGCTGATTTTAAACATATAAAATTCATTAAGTTCAATGTTACCCATCAAATTTCCCCCCCCCCATGGTGATTGTACATAACCAATGGTCCTAGAAGATTGAGAGAGGGCTCATTTGAACAAAAATCAAAAGTTCTAGTACACTTTTTAAGTGACCAAAAAGATTGGAGAGCAACTAGTCCCCCTCGCATTGACATTTTTCCCCATTGACATCAGATAACAACTTGGAGATAGCCGTTTCCCGTGGGAGAAATTCTCCACTGGGGAGTGGGGTTTCCAGAAAAAATTTTCCACGGAAGGAGATTTCTGGTATGATTTGAAAATGAATCAGAATTTAAAGTCTTTTTCAAAGGAAAGTATGCTAAGGATAATTTTTCAGGCGGAACAGTCTGTAAGGTGGGAGGGGGGGATTTTCAGCGAGAATGGAATTGTCCGGAGGGAATTTTCCAAGGAGGTATTTTACGCGGGAGGAATCTTCCACGGAGGAATTTTTCGCGGAGGGAGGGAATTTTCCTTGGAAGGAGCCGAATTTCTCTGGCTTGTTTGTAAAACTATCAGAAATTAACCTAAAAAAAAAATTCAACTGAAAGTAAGGAGCAACATTAAAACTTGGAACAAATAGTAATTATCCCTGTATGAGGGGGATTTCTCTTCCTCAATACCTCGCTTTTTACGCTTAAGCTTTACTTTCTGTCTTAATTCTTTAAAATTGGCCATTGAAACAGAAAAGGCCGTTTAATTAGAATAAGAAGCTTTTTTAAAAGTATAAGAAAAAACTTTAGCATGAAGAACCAGTTATTGAGGAAGCGGCAACACCCCTAATATGCGGGATAATGTCAGCTCGTTTTAAGTAAGTTCAAGCTCCTTACTTTCAGTTGAAAAAATTCTTTTTTATCATATCAGTTACTAAAATACCTAAAATTCTCGTTTAGCAAAAAAAAAATTGTCATTGAAACTGCTTTCTTTCCATTGCGAGTTCAACATAAGCATGAAGAGTGGGGAATATTGGGGGATGGAATTCCACTTTATGTCTAGAGAATTTCAGCCCTGTTTTAGTTTTAATATCACTTTGCTTTCGTTTGAGAAACAATTTGTTTTATTTGATCAAACAGTTTTTGGCAGCGAACTGTAAGTAAAGAGCGACTAGGACTGATAGTCACCAAAACTCTAAAAAAAGAGTCTTGGTAACAATAAATAGTAGTGAGGAATATGGACCAATTTACACCCAAAACCCTTGAACTCATTTGTTGAGTACCTGAAGTAGCACCCATCCAACCAGAGTCATATGAACTAGACTTGTTAAATCAACCAATGACCATCAAATTGAGTTAACGACTTCTGGTAAAAAAAAATTCAAATTTTCTTATTACCCCAGATCAAGAAGTGTTATAAATGTTATTACAAGTCAATATGTTGTAATGCCTCAGCAAGCTGAAGAGTAGCAGACTAGTACAGTCTTATAACCTTTTGAATTTCTACAACATTTAATTATTATGGTCGACCCATTCTTAGGTAGAATTTTGTAATTTTAGATATATTAACTGCCATTTTTCACCATTGAATGATAAAAAAAAACTTTCCGACAAAAGAAGTTTTGCGAAGAAAAGTAAAAGCCATTTTAAACAGGAGAAATAAATTTCTTTATAATTCTAACTCAAAACAACCAGAGGTTCCTACTAAAGAATAAATAAAACCCAAAACGAACAGAAATTAAATAAATTATCATAGCAAACAAACATAAAAAAAGGTACTAATATAGATGAATAACTAAATCTTAAAACGAGTGAAACTTAAATTGGATATCCAAATCAAACTTAAAACGAGCAAGAATTACTACAAACAAGAGTTTGGCTACTGTCCCCTTCCCTAACTGTAAAAGTCTAAAGCCTACAACATCATTTGTGATTTACTGAAAACGTATTATATTGACAAATATTTTTTTTGTGCTTTCAACACTGAAAAACAAAAATAAAAAGTACAAAGAAATAGAATCTTGAACTTCTGAGCTTTCAGCGGCTAATTTCATTATATATCAAACATTCAGTTTCATTTTATTAGTTCTTTCCAAGAACTGTTCCTGAAACGTACAGATTTCAAAACGAATTATATTACTCATATTTTGTTTTGTATTACAACATTGAAAATAAAAGTAAAATTATGGTAAAATAAAATGTTGAACTAATGAGCTTTCAGCAATTAATACCATTATATATATAATATTCAGTTTTTTTTCATAAGTTCTTTCCAAGACTGTTCAAGAAACACACAGTTTCGGTAAAGCGCGAATGACGCAGTAAGGCTTAGACTTTTACAGTTAATCTTCATAGAATAGAAAAAAACAAACAACTTTTTTCAAACTGAAAGGAAGGAGCAGCATTAAAACTTAGAAAAAAAATTATTAAGTATTTGACGGGGATTGTCCCCTCCTCAATACCTTGCTCTTCACGCTAAAATTGTTAAGTACTTTTAAAATTTTCGTATTTTAAAAGTCGTGTCGGCGTGTCGGATGGATAAACCCATCCGATAAAAATTTCAGGTGATCATTTTGTTAAAAATAGTTCAACCATCAGATAATAAAACTCCAGGGTCAACACAGCCCCCCAGGGCCCAGGGATAGGCGTTGTAAGTTATACTCTGGTGATATATATGGTTCTTATAGGAGGGATGCTCGTATAAACTTCAGAGAGAGCTCATTTGATTGAAAATAGAAAGTTCTATTTCACTTTTAAAGAGTCAAAAGAGACCGAAGCTTAATCTAGTCCCCCCACGCCCTTTTTCCCAAACCCTTCCGATAAAAATTTTGAGATAGCAATTTTGTTAAAAATAGTTCAAACACCAGATAATAAAAACTCCGAGGTTGACACAAGCCCATTTTTCGCTTTGATATTGTTACTTTGATATCAGTTTTGATACCTTGATGAATATTTGATTATTGTTATTTTAAGTTTGATTTTGAAATAAGGAATTTTTAAAAACTTGAAATTTTTTCAATCAAAAACGAACAAAAATTAATTTTAAAAAAACTTTCCGAAAAATAATTTTTTCAAAGAAAAGTAAAGGCTATTTTATACTTAAGCTCAGTAGATACAAATACCTTTTAAAATTCAAACTCAAAACGACCAGAAATTACTATTAAAGAATAAATGAAACCCAAAACGAACAGAAATTAAATAAACAATCATAGCAAAAACATACACCAAGTAATAGTATAAATGAATAAATAGATCTTAAAGCGAGTAATACTTAGATTGAATATGAAAATCAGGCTTAAAACGAAAAAAAATATTTTCCTATTGAACTATAAATGAAACTTAAAACGAACAGAAATGAAATAAACAATCAATGCAAATAAACATACAATAGATATTAATGTAAATTAATAACTAAATTTTAAAGCGAGTGAAACTTAACTTGAACATGCAAATCAAGCTTGAAACGAACAAAAATTACCACAAACAAGAGTTTGGGTATGACCTTCTATCACTGAAAGTCTAAAACCTACTGCGTCATTGGCGCTCTACTGAAAACCATATGCGTCTTGAACAGTCTTGGAAAGTATAAACAACATCAAATTGAATATTTGATGTACAATGACATTAATTGTTGAAAGATCCATCAGTTCAAGAATTTATTTCACTGTAATTGTATTTTAATTTTCAGTACTGTAAGAACTGGAAAAGAAAATATTGTAATATATTCGTTTTCAGTTAAGCGCCAATGACGCAGTAGGCTTTTGGTTTTTATTTACAGTTAGGAAAGGAGGCAGTATCCAAACACTTGTTTGTAGGGAAACTATATTCGTCTTTAACAACTTTAAAAAGAGCTAATAAAATAAACTGAATATTTTTTGTATAATGATATTAATTGCTGAAAGCTCATCAGTTCAAAATTTTACTATAATTTTAACGTTTATTTTCAATATCAAGTACAAGAGAAAATATTTGTCATAAAATTGGTTTTCAGTAAAGCTCCAATGACGCAGTAGGCTTTAGACTTTTACAGTAAGAGAAGAAGGTCTTACCCAAGCTCTTGTTTGTGGTGATTTTTGTTCGTTTCAAACTTGATTTGCATATTCAAGTTAGGTTTCACTTGTTTTAAGATTTATTTATTAATTTACATTAATATCTATTGTACATTTGTTTGTATTGATTGTTTATTTACTTTCTGTTCGTTTTATGTTTCATTTGTAGTTCAATAGGAAAATTTTTTTTTTCGTTGTAAGGTTGATTTTCATATTCAATCTAAGCATTACTCGCTTTAAGATCTATTTATTCATTTATATTATTACTTGTTGTATGTTTTTGCTATGATTGTTTATTTAATTCTGTTCGTTTCGGATTTCATTTATTCTTTAATAGTAATTTCTGGTCGTTTTGAGTTTGAATTTTAAAAGGTATTTGTATCTGCTGAGCTTAAGTTTAAAATGGCCTTTACTTTTCTTTGAAAAACTTATTTTTCCGAAAGTTTTTTTTTAATTAATAGCATAAAAAGAGAGATACGACAGAATAAACACAAGTAAGTTCACAGTTTTCAACGCAACCAATTATGTAATGCCTGCAGGAAGACCCAAAAACGAAAATATGCAATTGTTACAAATGATGATTCTATGGAACCATCTGAACTATCAAACGTGATTAGACCAACAGAACGGCTTGAATAAATTAAATTCACAACGGGTGAAAATCAACAACCTGGACCATCAAATGAGGCGAGACCAATACGGGCAGCTAAAGCAAAGAGTATTGCCAAATTGTCCGAAGTGATCAAAATCCAAAATGAACAAGAAAGGAAAATTGGGTTAGAAGATAATCGACAGCAAGAATCAAAACGAGTCGAAATTGAAAATGAAGAGCAAAGATAAGACACGTGCGTTTAGAAGACACGCGAATCATATGTGTTTATATAAAAGTTTTAATGGCACTTTTGCAAAGTAAAATAAAATATGCTAAAAAAAACTTATTTTATGAAGTCCATTAAAAAAAAACAATAAATAAATAATTAAAAATAAACAGCCAATAGAAATTGTGCTGCTTAATCTACGCAATAAACAGAAACCAATATTCGACTATTGTCTTAACAAAACCTTAAAAACATTTAGCATGGAAGAGATATCCAGGTGTTGGTTATTCAGTAACCCATTAAAAAATAGGCATTCAAACGAATTAAATGTTGGACGCAATTGCTAGTTTTTAAATACCTAATTTTTCTTGCGTAATTATTTTGAAATATTTGTGTTTGAAAATATATAAACAAGTGGCTGGAATCTTTCAAAACTTTTTTGTAATCAAATTTTTTTTTCATTGATTAGGTTAAATATCCCTCCACCGAAACAGGTTCATGCTCATATGGGACTTACATGATTCCATTTGACAGCAACAATATCAAACATGAAATAATGCAGTAAATTGATAGACATATGATTTAGGTATGGATATGGCATGCACCTTGGAATTGTCTTCCTCCCTCTAGAGCCTTTCCCTTGCTATGATACCCAAAAATTGGCTATGCTGTTTTGCATGTATGTTGCTTCCTTCAGGACCAAAATAGAAAAAAAAATGAAGATGCATGGGAAAACAGTTGACTATCCCACTGGAATAAGATGATGAGGCGACTGGTTACGAACGACGGCAAGTTGAATGAACATTTTCAAAAGTGATTCTTTTTTATGAAGCCGACACAACATGGCCGGAAATCAATTTATGTTAACGAACTCTGCGACAAGGACAAATTCAAAGACAAGGGAATTCGTTGTAGCCCTCTGGCAAGGACTCTACTCAGTTCTGTAAAATATAATATGATATTCACTGTGATTGCCATAGGTCCATACTTTGCATAAGAACCGTGAAGGTTAAACCTTTCCCCTGTCTCACAACAACCTGAAATCGGCGGCACATGAAAAAACAATAAACAAAGAAAGGGTTGCTTTAGCAATAAAGATATGAAGTAAAGTTTTGAGGTAATCTACCTCCCATTTAAACCTTAGATGGCGTCATATGTAGCTTGGTAGGAACACAACGGCTGATCATACCATTGCTCCAACTTGTCTTTATGACACACTGGTCCGCAGTCTTATGACATACCGCTGCAACCAACTTGCCAGTGTTTTTTGCGGCAGTTTCATGCGCTGGTTGATCACATAAAAGCGAGAACAACTAATCGTTATTTTGATGTGCGTTTTTTAAGTTTTCTTACCACATAACTTACTATTATGAGTTTGAAAATATCAATTTACAAAAGATTAAATTCTAGATATCTACCAGAGTCACCAAGATGGCTTGTCTCACAGGGAAGAATAGAAGAAGCGGCTAAAATATTGAAAAATATGGCCTCTATTAACGGAAAGCAGCTTTCAGATGACTTCAATGCTCAAATCAAGGTAGTACATTTTCATGAAGCCTTCATATTAACACTTTTTGACAATTTTGAAAAATATTAAAAGGCTGGAGAAAGTTTAATACCCATTATCATAAACATAGCCAATGCTAGTCGAGGTTTAAGTGGCATATGAATGTAAATAATCTTAGTTGACAGAAAGCTGACTGGCGGGTGTATTCAATCATCTATTTGGCACAGTTTTCGGGCATACTTCTTTTTATAGGCTAGTTGGTGGCTTTAGTGCATAAATCTTAACAAAGGCTACTAAAAAGGCTTGCAGTGGGAACTATTCCATTACAACCGCTTATTGGCCCCCCTTTAACGAGGGTTTTACAGATTATGACAGATCTAGATCTTGACCAAGGTAGACTAAAGGAATATTGTGAATTAATTACGTTCTGGCACCATTTATTATCTGAATGAGTTCTTTATTTATTTACCAAATTTTCCTTGAATCAAACCTATTGAATGTAAATTTCAATAAATTTTAACAGTAAAGTGTAGATCTTAAACAAATTTATTTCGACTTGGCTTAATAGTCACTCTCCGCGCAATGTTTCAAGAGACCATTTTCATGTCTACGTGTGCGTGACGTATCGAACGATATTATTTACTATTTTTCAGTGAAATCTGATTTATCACATCATTTCTAAATATATTTGTTTCTTTGAATACATTTTTCAAGCTACTTTTTGTACCCTGCACCGGACCAGGGTGCAGGTGCAAAAACTTATACGTAGGTAAATTCCAAAAGCTTATATGTAGGTAAATTAGATGAACTGACTAACATTCCAGCTGAGTTTTAATTCATTAAATTAAAGTGGATTCCAAGTAGGTCTCTAATGAAAGCCCACACTCAAAAAGTAGCATGTCAACTCGTTCATGAACACCTCACAAGTAAACAAAAATTAAAGTGATCAGCAAATAATATTGTAAACAAGACATATTTCTTACGGTTTTACTTTTCTAGAGAAAAATGATGCTTCATCGAGCAGCCAGTGAACTGTCTTCGCAGAAAAAGCAATTTGGTGTTGGTGACCTCTGCAAAACTCCAAATAATAGACTTAAAACATTACTACTGACCTTCAATTGGTAAGAATTAAGTATAAGTCTCAATGGCCTATAGCCGTTCTGTTTTCTTGTATATTTGTCGTCATACCTTTGTTATTGATGTCATTCTCTAAAATTATCTGAAACCTTAGAAAAAAGCATTTCTGAAAAGAGATGGGAAATTTGAGTCCTAATAAGGAAATATTGATATATTGTAAGTGTTTCCAAACAAAGATAGTCATTTTACAAAACACCAGCAGCAAAATTTCTTGACTTCTCTAACATATTTTTTTCCTCTAGAAATCGATGACTATATATTATAACAATTTTAATCGTTCCTGCACAAAGACTGCATAAGAAAGACAAGATGAAGTTTTATTTATTTAGCATATACAAAATAAATAAAAGGACATACCAAAAAACAGTCTGTTTAGAATACTAAGCCACGCGTTTTATTAATGCTGAAAAATTCAATTGGTACTTGCCAGAAAATTAAATCCCTGACAAAACTATCGCTAGTAAGTATTAAAATTGCTTGCATTATTAGTGCCTAATTCCCCTACCCTATTTTAAGCTTTCAATGTAAAATTTTGCTTTAAGAATATTTGAAACAAGGCATTTGAGCAAGTCTTATAGAATTATTAACTGCTTTTTGTTTACTCCGTTTCTTGATAAAGAAGTCGCCCCTTTTGGAGTGTTTTAAGATGCCAGAAAACCCTTTTCCTTAGCCCAAATTGCAGTGGCGTAATTTCATCAAAATCCTGGGGGGGGGGGGGGCAAAGAAGGAGCCAATTTTACCACATCAAGTTAAAATGACAGAGAAAACTGTAAAATGATCTATATAATACCATAAAGGCAAAGATATGCTAAAGAAAACTGACCTGTTTCTCTGGATACTTGAATTATGCAGGCTTATCTTAGTTTTGACAAGATTTTTTGCAAAAACTAAATTTCAGCTGGGGGAGGGGGGGCAAAATGATGTCTGGGGGGCAAACATAGGTCTTGAGGGGACAGTTGCCACCCTGCCCCATAGCAAATTGCGTCCCTGCCAAGTGGCAGGTGTTTTGAAAAGCTTTTATTACCCTTTTTTACTATCATTTGTTAAAATCTGTTGTTTTTTTTGTACAATTCTACTTTATTTTCTTTTTAGGCTACCCTTTGCAGGCTAGGTTTTGTACCTTGCAAATGTTGATTTTAGTTGTATCTGTGCAATGATTGGGAAATAAAAATAACGTACCATAAATTGTATATAAAAATGCAAGACAAACAGAAGGGAATGCAATAATTCCAAGCCATCACTTTTGAAAGTGTTGACAATTTTAATAAGTATTTGCCAAAAATGAAGTTAGAAACCGAAATGTTACTATTAAGCAATTAAATGCATTATTATTTTCTAATCCCTCTCCCCTATTTGAAGCTTTCAATATAAAAGTGCGTCTTTGGTATAATAATAATAATAATAATAATAATAATAATAATAATAATAATAATAATAATAATAATAATAATAATAATAATAATAATAATAATAATAATAATAATAATAATAATAATAATAATAATAATAATAATAATAATAATAATAATAATAATAATAATAATAATAATAATAATAATAATAATAATAATAATAATAATAATAATAATAATAATAATAATAATAATAATAATAATAATAATAATAATAATAACAATAATAATAAGGATAATAATAAAAAAAATGATTTATTTACCCACCATCTATAAAAGATTATAGTGGAGCAAGGAAAAATAAAAGGAAAAAACTAAATACATCAATAAAAAGAAACACTTAAGTTATTATTGGAGAAAAACGTCGTCTTTTCGGTATCGCTTTTATCACAGACTTCTCTCGGATTCTCGACCATTCTTTGACTGGATCCATAATGGGACGGGAATTTCGGCGCCGCTTAGGAATAAACAGCACAAACATTGCGTATATAAAATTAGCACTTTTTAATTTTATTTATGTCACTTTCGGCAAGTAGATGGGCCGCACCGGCGAGGTATATTTAAAACAAAATATATTAAGCAGGTTTTATACAATGGTTAATTTCTTTTTTACTTATCTCTTCTATCAGGGAATTCTGTGTAAAATATGAAATTTAAGGAAAATCAAGGAACAACTACTTTTAGTGTTGGCTTTGACGCTGTCTTCTTTTTTTTTAAAGGCTTGCCAATGAAACGGTTTATGTTGGACTTAGCTACTACAGTCCTGCAATGGGGAAGTAACGAGTACCTTTCTTTCTTTCTATCCTGTGTGGTTGAGGTACCAGGATATTTCTTGTGTTGGGCTGTAATGGATAGGTTGGTTGTTTTCTTATTTATTTTCTTTTACTTTTTTAACCTTGACTTTTACTAATGCTGGTATTTTATCATTCAATATTGTTGTAGTATTATTTTCAGTAGCAAAGACTTATTGTACTGAATGTGCATTTTCCTCAATGATTCTTTCACACTTGTGCAACTTAAGACTTTATGTTAGGTTAGGTTTATGCTAGTGGTTAAATAAAAAAAACAAGTTTTTTTTTAACTGAAGGTAAGGAACGATGTTAAAACTTAAAACGAACAGAAATTATTCCGTATATAAAAGGGGCTGTCCCCTCCTCAACGCCTCGCTCTTTACGCTAAAGTTTTTTATTGTTAAAAAAATAGAGTTGTGAGAAAGTCAAACTTTAGCGTAAAGAACGTGGTGTTGAGGAGGGGAAATCCCCTTTTATATACGGAATAATTTCTGTTCGTTTTTAAGTTTTAACGTCGTTCCTTACTTTCAGTTAAAAAAAAAAACTTTTTTTTTTAATTTAATTTTTGAACGTTTTTGAATTAATGCAGGTTTCAATTTTGGCTCAACGTACATGAATAATTAAAACAAAATTTGAATATTAATTTTACTTTTATTTGGTTAAATGGCCTCCTCGAAAGTTGTTTAATTTTGTTTACGAACGTTTTTATTAGTAATAAATATACGTAACTTACGAATTAACTTACGTAACGAACTTCTATATTCATATATTTTGAATAAGTATATTAGGGGACTTGCCTCCTAGTCAATACCTTGCTCTTTAAGCTAAAGTTTGAATTTTGTTCCAATTCTTTAGAAATGACCGCTTAATCACAAAGCCGTTAATTAGAATAAATAGCTCTTATGAAAGTACTAATAAATCCTTGGCTTAAAGAGCTAGGTATTGACTAGGGGGTGAACACAATCATATACGTAATATTTTCTGTTCGTTTTAAGTTTTGAAGTTGCTCCTTACTTTCAGTTCAAAAAACTTGTTTTTTTTTTTAATTTCTGATCTTTTTTTTAAATAAGGCTGGGAAATCCGGCGTCAGTAGTAAGTATATATGGAATTCTAGCCGGTTATGTTCCTTGGTAGCTTTCCAAGGCAGCTTACCAGACTGGTTATTGCTATTGTTGTCAATTGCATATGGAATTATACAAAACCTACCAGACAGCTTTCTTGGCCAACCAGACAGGTTTCTGAGCCAACCAGACAGGTTTCTGGGCCAACTCTATGTTTCTGGGCCTTTACGTTCCATGGCACCTTTCCATGGCAGATTACCAGACTGATTATTGCTATTGTTGTCAATTGCATATGGAATTATACAAAACCTACCAGACAGCTTTCTTGGCCAACCAGACAGGTTTATGGGCCAACCAGACAGGTTTCTGGGCCAACTCTAAGTTTCTGGGCCTTTACGTTCCATGGCACCTTTCCCTGGCAGATTATTGCTATTGTTGTCAATTGCATATGGAATTATACAAAACCTACCAGACAGCTTTCTTGGCCAACCAGACAGGCCTGAGTTCACGTGCACATTCTTAAAAAACTAGTATGATATAAAGTAGTCAAACATGTTTTGGGAGCATGCGAAAAAAAAAACGATAGAAATAGTTATTTCCTTTAAAAATCTTTTCCGATGTAACTAAAAGGCATCTATCTTTGTAATTAGAGAAATGCTCCCTTTTGGAAAAACGGGCATCGCAAGCTTGTGTTATCTTAGAGATTAATGCGTAACTCGAGACATCTTGGCAAAGTTTTTAATAGAGGCTGTTTCCAAAAAGATTTAGGATTCATGAACTTTAGTGTTGCCAGTCAAAAGCTATGAGTTTGAGAAAATTGCCTGATTATCGAAAAATGAAGAAACACCTTCCAAAAGTCGACAGGAATGGGATTGTCTTGAGGGGGGAATTTTCCATGGAAGAGGTGGAGGGTATTTTTACGTGAAAACAACTTCAACCGTGCCCAGCCCCCCGCGATCAGAATTTAAATTATAAAAAAAAGTTTCTTCAACTGAAAGTATTGGGTAAACATACGACTATAAATAAGGCTAGTGTGTCTTTCTGAACTTTCTGTGAGAGGCGGGGGTAAGTATTTAGTTTAAATAATTCTAGGAGGAATTGAGTTTTGTGGCTGGTGTGGAAAAATGGTACTTGTTAAATATTCGGGTAAACATACGACTAAGAAACGCTTCACTATAAATAAGGCTATCGTGTTTTTCCGAACTTTCTAGGACGGGGGTAAGTATTTAGTTTAAATAATTCTAGGAGGAATTGAGTTTTGTGGCTGGTGTGGAAAAATGGTACTTGTTAAATATTCGGGTAAACATACGACTAAGAAACGCTTCACTATAAATAAGGCTATTGTGTTTTTCCGAACTTTCTAGGGCGGGGGTAACTATTTAGTTTAAATAATTCTAGGAGGAATTGAGTTTTATAGATGGTATGGAAAAATGGTAGTTGTTAAATATTCGGGTAAACATACAACTAAGAAACGCTTCACTATAAATAAGGCTATCGTGTTTTTCCGAACTTTCTAGGGCGGGGGTAATTATTTAGTTTAAATAATTCTAGGAGGAATTGAGTTTTATGGATGGTATGGAAAAATGGTACTTGTTAAATATTCGGGTAAACATACGACTAAGAAACGCTTCACTATAAATAAGGCTATCGTGTTTTTCTGAACTTTCTAGGGCGAGGGTAAGTATTTAGTTTAAATAATTCTAGGAGGAATTGAGTTTTATGGATGGTATGGAAAAATGGTACTTGTTAAATATTCGGATAAACATACGACTAAGAAACGCTTCACTATAAATAAGGCTATCGTGTTTTTCCGAACTTTCTAGGGTGGGGGTAAGTATTTAGTTTAAATAATTCTAGGAGGAATTGAGTTTTGTGGCTGGTGTGGAAAAATGGTACTTGTTAAATATTCGGGTAAACATAAGACTAAGAAACGTTTCACTATAAATAAGGCTATTGTTTTTTTTCTGAACTTTCTAGGACGGGGGTAACTATTTAGTTTAAATAATTCTAGGAGGAATTGAGTTTTATGGATGGTAAAATGGAAAAATGGTACTTGTTTAAATATTCGGGTAAACATACGACTAAGAAACGCTTCACTATAAATAAGGCTATTGTGTTTTTCCGAACTTTCTAGGGCGGGGGTAACTATTAGTTTTAATAATTCTAGGAGGAATTGAGTTTTATGGATGGTATGGAAAAATGGTACTTGTTAAATATTCGGGTAAACATACGACTAAGAAACGCTTCACTATAAATAAGGCTATCGTGTTTTTCCGAACTTTTCTAGGGCAGGGGTAAATATTTAGTTTAAATAATTCTAGGAGGAATTGATTTTTGTGGGTGGTACGGAAAAATGGTACGTGTTAAATATTCGGGTAAACATTCGACTATAAATAAGGCTATTGTGTCTTTCCGAACTTTCTGTGAGAGGCGGGGGTAAGTATTTAGTTTAAATAATTCTAGGAGGAATTGAGTTTTGTGGCTGGTGTGGAAAAACGGTACTTGTTAAATATTCGGGTAAACATACGACTAAGAAACGCTTCACTATAAAAAAGGCTATTGTGTTTTTCTGAACTTTCTAGGGCGGAGGTAACTATTTAGTTTAAATAATTCTAGGAGGAATTGGTTTTATGGATGGTATGGAAAAATGGTACTTGTTAAATATTCGGGTAAACATACGACTAAGAAACGTTTCACTATAAATAAGGCTATCGTGTTTTTCCGAACTTTCTAGGGCAGGGGTAACTATTTAGTTTAAATAATTCTAGGAGGAATTGAGTTTTATGGATGGTATGGAAAAAAAATGGTACTTGTTAAATATTCGGGTAAACATACGACTAAGAAACACTTCACTATAAATAAGGCTATCGTGTTTTTCCGAACTTTCTAGGGCGGGGGTAACTATTTAGTTTAAATAATTCTAGGAGGAATCGAGTTTTGTGGCTGGTGTTGAAAAATGGTACGTGTTGAATATTTGGGTAAACATACGACTAAGAAACGCTTCACTATAAATAAGGCTATTGTGTTTTTCTGAACTTTCTAGGGCGGGGGTAACTATTTAGTTTAAATAATTCTAGGAGGAATTGAGTTTTATGGACGGTATGGAAAAATGGTACTTGTTGTAAACATACGACTAAGAAACGCTTCACTATAAATAAAGCTATCGTATTTTTCCGAACTTTCTAGGACGGGGGTAACTATTTAGTTTAAATAATTCTAGGAGGAATTGAGTTTTATGGATGGTATGGAAAAATAGTACTTGTTAAATATTCGGGTAAACATACGACTAAAGAAACGCTTCACTATAAATAAGGCTATCGTGTTTTTCCGAACTTTCTAGGGCGGGGGTAACTATTTAGTTTAAATAATTCTAGGAGGAATTGAGTTTTGTGGCTGGTGTGGAAAAATGGTATTTGTTAAATATTCGGGTAAACATACGACTAAGAAACGCTTCACTATAATAAGGCTGTTGTGTTTTTTCTGGACTTTCTAGGGCGAGGGTAAGTATTTAGTTTAAATAATTCTAGGAGGAATTGATTTTTGTGGGTGGTACGGAAAAATGGTACGTGTTAAATATTCGGGTAAACATTCGACTGTAAATAAGGCTATTGTGTCTTTCTGAACTTTCTGTGAGAGGCGGTATTTAGTATTATTAAGTATTTAGTTTAAATAATTCTAGGAGGAACTGAGTTTTGTGGCTGATGCGGAAAAAATGGTACGTGGGGTAAATTAAGTTTTGAGAGGGGGGTAAAAATGGTAGTTATTTAGTACCCGGTAAACAGGTGACTTGAAATGCTTCATTAGAAATAGTTTATTGCTAATGATACCTCCTCGACAGATATTTTTTTATTGTATTTTATAGCTATTAGCCAAACGTTGCTCTGTGTTTGTCACACCAACTAGTAAATATTTATCGGGGTTTTATTTTTTCTGTTCAATTATTTTCAGTGTAAGCCAATACAATTACCTTATTCTTTTATTCTAACTTAACTTGTAGGAATAGGACTTCTAGAATAAGGATTCATTCCCTCGACTAAATCAGTTTATTCATGTAAAATGGTGAACGAAAGACTATTAATTCACCGTATTCTTCTTCTTCTTCTTATCTAGCTAAACGTTGCACTGTGTTCGTCACACCAACTAGTAAATATTTATCGGGCTTTTATTTTTTCCGTTCAATTATTTTCAGTGTAAGCCAATATAATGCTAGGGGGAGTAAAAATGGTAGTTATTTAGTACCCGGTAAACAGGTGACTTGATATGCTTCATTAGAAGTAGGTTATTCTAATGATACCTCCTCGACAGATATTTTTATGGCTCTAACAATTGTACTCTATACTTGCCCAGAGACACGATGTGGCTTTCCCGATATTGCTCTATGGCCGGTTATCGACACTACCTAGTTTATTGCATGTATTAAATCAGTATTTTTTACACAGTGGAACAATAAACACATAACTAATATCTCTAAAAAAGTGAAGATGAAGCATTTTAAGAAAGTGTGTTCACATGATAGTGTTATTGTAGCATTGAATGCTGACAAGGAGAAGTATTTAAACAATGAAATAAGTACAAGTGGTAGTACTATCGGAAGCGTATGCGTGCATTGTCATGACAGTAAGGAATTGAATTTCTTTGGAGTACCAAAGAAATTCAACTCTTATGATGGTGGATATGCGAGATTGAGATCTCCGGAGATGATTGCACTCAAAGAGAATGCCAACATAAAAATAATAGTTGATAAAGAGGGGTATCTTCTTGCTAGTGCTTGTGGTAACATGTTACCCAGTGTTAAACCATATCGTCAGCTTTCGGGTATTAGCATTCAAATGAAAGCAAAGACGAAAAGAAAGGCTACTCTTCTAGTAACATCATAAACCATATCCTGGCTACGTGCCGGAACTGTTACCTGTGTAAAAAATAGTGTGATAATAAACAGTGAAATTGCTAGAAAAATAAAAAGGGCATTCGCAGAAAAATATCACTAAGGAATATAAAGATGAATCAATGAAAAAACAAGTACCAGCAAACGTTACTGCCATTGATCAAACAGTCAATGAATCAAATAATACCAAAGACGAAAAGCATATTGACCCTGTCGATGACACACCTATAAAAAATTGTGTATGAGTCAAAATGGAAATAATGATTATTCTACTGGTTACGAACTAAGAGAAGACAATAGCTATAGTATCAAGAGAGAACATGGTGAACCATTTTATTGAACAGATTCAAAATGTCCAAAGTTGTTCATTGATATTAATAATGTATAATAATATTTATTTTTTGTATTAATATTCTATATGACATTATTTCATTAAAAATATATTATGCATTACATTGTTATGTGTTCATTATTTTTAGAGTAAGCTAGCATATCGAACGTTTAGAATGTCTATTAAAACATCGGAGATGTAAGAAAAGGAATTTACATACATCATATATCGGATAGATAGGTTAACATAGAGAAAATCTAAGTAAAAGAATGAATTAATTCTCTATCAACATCCATTGACAGATACTTGGGATAGCATTGACAAAATCAAAGTATCAGAGTGAATAAGTTCTTTATCGATGTCTTTTGACAGATACGTTTGATAACACTGACATAATTTAAGCATCAAACTGAACAAATTCTTTATTAACATTCTTTATCGATATCATATGTCGGATACGTCGGATAACATTGACAAAATCAATCTATTAGAATGAATAAATTCTCTACCATCATCCATTGTCGGATTTCTCATTATGAAAAATTGTAAGTAAGTAAGTAGCAAACTCTTTCTTGAATTCAACTCATGGATACACAACACAGATATTATAAAAATAAAATTTGTAATTTCCATACTTCATTTGCATGCAATAGATACCGAGAGTTCTATGACTCCTCCCTGCAATGACTTCTAAGGGTTTTATGACTCCTCCCCACAATGAATTCAGATGGTTTTAGGACTCATCCCCCTAGCCATAACTCCATTCAACCTTGAGCGAAGGTATAAAAGTTTAATGAAGTATATCTCTACTTAACAAACTACATTAATAGCTTCAAAGATGATTGGACTGTATGACACCGAATTTATCGGTTTGAAAAAATCATCTTGTGGTGTTATATTTGAATGTGCATTTTTACTATTGTCTATGAAACACGAAGAAATTGACTGTTATCATTGGATAGTGAACTATAATATGTTTGAGTATGATAAAAGCTTGTGGAGTACTACATTACGTCATATAAACAGACTGGGATTCTACGATAGAGTAATTACACCACTTAATAATACTGGTCAGGAACTGAGAAATGTTCAGGAGAAAGTCAATGAAATTTGCAGCTTTTTCGGGGTTGAAGCACTCTACGTAAAGGGTAATGTACCTACAGATAAAGTTTTAATTCAAAAGTGTGACCCTAGGATTCCACTTTTCAATCTAGAAGAGTTTAAGTGTCCTAAATTTGAAGGGGCTTATCACCGTCCTGAAGACGAGGTTAGGTTCTTCGCGCAGTGGATACCTAGGGACATACCTGATGGTGATAAATCCATAAGACATGGTAAAAACTATTCTATATAATGGGACCATCGGTTCTGGACGTTTAAGAGTGAACTCTAAGTACTATTTTTATGTAAATATGTGTTGTTGTTTTTTCTCAAAAAAAATCTGTTAATACATTTAAGCAATAAATATCTTTAAGCTTAACACGTCTTTATTCTTAAGAATATCTATTGATTTCATTAAATTATGAAGAAATTGTAAGTAAGTAACAATCACTTTCTTAAATTCGATTCCTGGACACAATACAGTTATTTAATTCAAGAAATCATGATAAAATCGTAAGTAAGTAATAAACTCTTTATTGTTTTTCACCTATTGGATACACAATACGGAAATTTCATTCAAGAAAGTATGAAGAAATTGTAAATAGGTAACAAACTCTTTCTTGAAGTCAGCTCTTGTATACATAAAGCAGAAATTTCATTCAAGAAATTATGAAAAATTTGTAAGTAAGTAACAATGTGTCTGTGTGTGTGCAAGGCAGAGCAATTTCCTCACAAATTCCACTATTTAATGTCCCCCTCTACCCCACCGCAGCGGCGCGCTGGTCTCTAAACGGTTCATGATAAAAAATAGTTTAGGACAAAAAAAAAAAAAAAAAAAAAAAAATGTCATGAAATCAACATGCAAAGTCGACATAGCTTTTTATTTCATTTTTTAAGGGTTAATTTAGACGAGGTTACGTGCGCGCACGTAACCTTTTTTTCTTGTCCCAAACTATTTTTTATCATGAACCGTTTAGAGACCAGCGCGCCGCTGCGGTGGGGTAGAGGGGGACATTAAATAGTGGAATTTGTGAGGAAATTGCTCTGCCTTGCACACACACACAGACACATTGTTACTTACTTACAATTTTTTCATAATTTCTTGAATGAAATTTCTGCTTTATATATACAAAGAGCTGACTTCAAGAAAGAGTTTGTTACCTGTTTACAATTTCTTCATAATTTCTTGAATGAAATTTCCGTATTGTGTATTCAATAGGTGAAAACAATAAAGAGTTTTTATTACTTACTTACGATTTTATCATGATTTCTTGAAATTAAATAACTGTATTGTGTCCGGGAATCGAATTCAAGAAAGCGATTGTTACTTACTTACAATTTCTTCATAATTTAATGAAATGAATAGAACTATTCTAAAGAATAAAGACGGGTTAAGCTTAAAGATATTTATTGCTTAAATGTAATAACAGATTTTTTTGAGAAGAAAAAACAACAACACATATTTACATAAAAATAGTACTTAGAGTTCACTCTTAAACGTCCAGAAACGATGGTCCCATGATATAGAATAGTTTTTACCATGTCTTATGGATTTATCACGATCAGGTATGTCCTTAGGTATCCACTGCGCGAAGAACCTTACCTTGTCTTCAGGACGGTGATAAGCCCTTCAAATTTAGGACACTTAAACTCTTCTAGATTGAAAAGTGGAATCCTAGGGTCACACTTTTGAATTAAAACTTTATCTGTAGGTACATTACCTTTTACGTAGAGTGCTTCAACCCCGAAAAAGCTGCAAATTTCATTGACTTCCTCCTGAACATTTCTCAGTTCCTGACCAGTATTATTAAGTGGTGTAATCACTCTATCGTAGAATCCCAGTCTGTTTATATGTCGTAATGTAGTACTCCACAAACTTTTATCATACTCAAACATATTATAGTTCACTATCCAATGATAACAGTCAATTTCTTCGTGTTCCATAGACAATAATAAATGCACATTCAAATATATAACACCACAAGATGATTTTTTCGAACCGATAAATTCGGTGTCATACAGTCCTATCATCTTGGAAGCTATTAATGTAGTTGTTAAGTAGAGAAATACTTCATCAAACTTTTATACCTTCGCGCAAGGTTGAATGGAGTTATGGCTAGGGGGATGAGTCCTAAAACCATCTGAATTCATTGTGGGGAGGAGTCATAAAACCCTTAGAAGTCATTGCAGGGAGGAGTCATAGAACTCTCGGTATCTATTGCATGCAAATGAAGTCTGGAAATCACAATTTTTTTTATAATATCTGTGTTGTGTATCCATGAGTTGAATTCAAGAAAGAGTTTGCTACTTACTTACTTACAATTTTTCATAATGAGAAATCCGACAATGGATGATGGAAGAGAATTTATTCATTCTAATAGATTGATTTTGTCAATGTTATCCGACGTATCCGACATATGATATCGATAAAGAATGTTAATAAAGAATTTGTTCAATTTGATACTTAAATTATGTCAGTGTTATCAAACGTATCTGTCAAAAGACATCGATAAAGAACTTATTCACTCTGATACTTTGATTTTGTCAATGCTATCCCAAGTATCTGTCAATGGATGTTGATAGAGAATTTATTCATTCTTATACTTAGATTTTCTCTATGTTAACCTATCTATCCGATATATGATGTATGTAAATTCCTTTTGTTACATCTCCGATGTTTTAATAGACATTCTAAACGTTCGATATGCTAGCTTACTCTAAAAATAATGAACACATAAACATGTAATGCATAATATATTTTTAATGAAATAATGTCATGTAGAATATTAATACAAAAAATATATATTATTATACATTATTAATATCAATGAACAACTTTGGACATTTTGAATCTGTTCCATAAAATGGTTCACCATGTTCTCTCTTGATACTATAGCTATTGTCTTCTCTTAGTTCGTAATCAGTAGAATAATCATTATTTCCATTTTGACTCATACACAATTTTTATAGGTGTGTCATCGACAGGGTCAATATGCTTTTCGTCTTTGGTATTATTTGATTCATTGACTGTTTGATCAATGGCAGTAACGTTTGCTGGTACTTTGTTTTTCATTGATTCATCTTTATATTCCTTAGTGATATTTTCTGCCAATGCCCTTTTTATTTTTCTAGCAATTTCACTGTCTATTATCACACTATTTTTACACAGGTAACAGTTCGGCACGTAGACAGGATATGGTTTATGATATTAGTAGAAGAGTAGGCCTTTCTTTTCGTCTTTGCTTTCATTTGAATGCTAATACCCGAAAGCTGACGATATGGTTTAACACTGGGTAACATGTTACCACAAGCACTAGCAAGAAGATGCCCCTCTTTATCAACTATTATTTTCATGTTGGCATTCTCTTTGAGTGCAATCATCTCCGGAGATCTCAATCTCGCATATCCACCATCATAAGAGTTGAATTTTTTGGTACTCCAAAGAAATTCAATTCCTTACTGTCATGACAATGCACGCATACGTTTCCGATAGGGCTACCACTTGTACTTATTTCATAGTTTAAATACTTCTCCTTGTCAGCGTTCAATGCTACAATAAACACTATCATGTGAACACACTTTCTTAAAATGCTTCATCTTCACTTTTTTAGAGATACTAGTTATGTGTTTATCGTTCCACTGTGTAAAAAATACTGATTTAATACATGCAATAAACTAGGTAGTGTCGATGACCGGCCATAGAGCAATAGTGGGAAAGCCACGTCGTGTCTCTGGGCAAGCATAGAGTAAAATTGTTAGAGCCATAAAAATATCTGTCGAGGAGGTATCATTAGCAATAACCTACTTCAAATGAAGCATATCAAGTCACCTGTTTACCGGGTACTAAATAACTACCATTTTTACTCCCCCTAGCATTATATTGGCTTACACTGAAAATAATTGAACGGAAAAAATAAAAGCCCGATAAATATTTACTAGTTGGTGTGACAAACACAGCGCAACGTTTAGCTAGATAGAAGAAGAAGAAGAAGAAGAATACGGAGAATTAATAGTCTTTTGTTCACCATTTTACATGAATAAACTGATTTAGTCGAGGGAATGAATCCTTATTCTAGAAGTCCTATTCCTACAAGTTAAGTTAGAATAAAAGAATGAGGGTAATTATATTGGCTTACACTGAAAATAATTGAACAGAAAAAATAAAACCCCGATAAATATTTACTAGTTTGTTTGACAAACACAGAGCAACGTTTGGCTAATAGCTATAAAACACAATAAAAAAAAATATCTGTCGAGGAGGTATCATTAGCAATTAACTATTTCTAATGAAGCATTTCAAGTCACCTGTTTACCAGGTACTAAATAACTACCATTTTTTACCCCCCTCTCAAAAACTTAATTTACCCCACGTACCATTTTTCCGCATCAGCCACAAAACTCAATTCCTCCTAGAATTATTTAAACTAAATACTTAATAATACTAAATACCGCCTCTCACAGAAAGTTCAGAAAGACACAATAGCCTTATTTATAGTCGAATGTTTAACCGAATATTTAACACGTACCATTTTTCCGTACCACCAACAAAAATCAATTCCTCCTAGAATTATTTAAACTAAATACTTACCTGGCCCTTGAAAGTCCAGAAAAAAACACAATAGCCTTATTTATAGTGAAGCGTTTCTTAGTCGTATGTTTACCCGAATATTTAACAAGTACCATTTTCCACACCAGCCACAAAAAACTCAATTCCTCCTAGAATTATTTAAACTAAATAGTTTACCCCCGCCCTAGAAAGTTCGGAAAAAACACGATAGCCTTATTTATAGTCAAGCGTTTCTTAGTCGTATGTTTACCCGAATATTTAACAAGTACCATTTTTCCATACCATCCATAAAACTCAATTCCTCCTAGAATTATTTAAACTAAAATAGTTACCCCCGTCCTAGAAAGTTCGGAAAAACACGATAGCTTTATTTATAGTGAAGCGTTTCTTAGTCGTATGTTTACCCGAATATTTAACAAGTACCATTTTTCCATACCATCCATAAAACTCAATTCCTCCTAGAATTATTTAAACTAAATAGTTACCCCCGCCCTAGAAAGTTCAGAAAAACACAATAGCCTTATTTATAGTGAAGCGTTTCTTAGTCGTATGTTTACCCAAATATTCAACACGTACCATTTTTCCACACCAGCCACAAAACTCAATTCCTCCTAGAATTATTTAAACTAAATAGTTACCCCCCGCCCTAAAAGTTCGGAAAAAACACGATAGCCTTATTTATAGTGAAGCGTTTCTTAGTCGTATGTTTACCCGAATATTTAACAAGTACCATTTTTCCATACCATCCATAAAACTCAATTCCTCCTAGAATTATTTAAACTAAATAGTTACCCCGCCCTAGAAAGTTCGGAAAAACACGATAGCCTTATTTATAGTGAAGCGTTTCTTAGTCGTATGTTTACCCGAATATTTAACAAGTACCATTTTTCCATACCATCCATAAAACTCAATTCCTCCTAGAATTATTTAAACTAAATAGTTACTCCCGCCCTAGAAAGTTCAGAAAAAACACAATAGCCTTATTTATAGTGAAGCGTTTCTTAGTCGTATGTTTACCCGAATATTTAACAAGTATCATTTTTCCACACCAGCCACAAAACTCAATTCCTCCTAGAATTAAGTAAAACTAAATACTTACCCCGCCTCTCACAGAAAGTTCGGAAAGACACAATAGCCTTATTTATAGTCGAATGTTCACCCGAATATTTAACACGTACCATTTTTTCCACACCAGCCACAAAACTCAATTCCTCCTAGAATTATTTAAACTAAATAGTTACCCCCGCCCTACAAAGTTCGGAAAAACACGATAGCCTTATTTATAGTGAAGCGTTTCCTAGTCGTATGTTTACCCGAATATTTAACAAAGTACCATTTTTTCCATACCATCCATAAAGCTGAATTCCTCCTAGAATTATTTAAACTAAATAGTTACCCCCGCCCTAGAAAGTTCGGAAAAACACGATAGCCTTATTTATAGTGAAGCGTTTCTTAGTCGTATGTTTACCCCAATATTTAACAAGAAACCATTTTTCCACACCAGCCACAAAACTCAATTCCTCCTAGAATTATTTAAACTAAATACTTACCCCCGCCCTCTCACAGAAAGTTCGGAAAGACACAATAGCCTTATTTATAGTCGAATGTTTACCCGAATATTTAACACGTACTATTTTTTCCGTACCACCCACAAAAATTAATTCCTCTTAGAATTATTTAAACTAAATAGTTACCCCCGTCCTAGAAAGTTCAGAAAAAAACACAATAGCCTTATTTATAGTGAAGCGTTTCTTAGTCGTTATGTTTACCCAAATATTCAACACGTACCATTTTTTCCCACACCAGCCACAAAACTCAATTCCTCCTAGAATTATTTAAACTAAATAGTTACCCCCGCCCTACAAAGTTCGGAAAAAACACGATAAGCCTTATTTATAGTGAAGCGTTTCTTAGTCGTATGTTTACCCGAATATTTAACAAGTACCATTTTTTCCATACCATCCATAAAACTCAATTCCTCCTAGAATTATTTAAACTAAATAGTTACCCCCGCCCTAGAAAGTTCGGAAAAAACACGATAGCCTTATTTATAGTGAGTAAGTTTCTTAGTCGTATGTTTACCCGAATATTTACAAACAAGTACCATTTTTTCCATACCATCCATAAAACTCAATTCCTCCTAGAATTATTTAAACTAAATAGTTACTCCCGCCCTAGAAAGTTCAGAAAAACACAATAGCCTTATTTATAGTGAAGCGTTTCTTAGTCGTATGTTTACCCGAAAAAAAACTAAGTTTTCTAAATTTTGAGTGTACAAGGCCGAACTTAAAACGTACAATTAGGAGGCACCAGTTGGGGGGCTGCCGCCCCATAAAAAAACCCCCCGCCTTTCGCAGCCTTTAAATCGGAAAAAAAAGCCTTTTTTAAACTGAAGTAAGGAGCGACATTAAATATTTAAAACGAACAGAATTATTCCGTATATGAAAGAGGCTGTGCCCTCCTCAAAAATCACGCCTCGCCTCCTAGAATTACGCTAAAGTTTAAATAGTTTGTTTAAAAAAAGAGTTCGAGAAAAACTTTACACGATAGGCTTATTGAGGAGTGCACAGCCTCTTTCATATCGAATAATTATGTTTTTAATATTTAACAAGTGTCATTTTTTCCCATTTCAGTTTAAAAAATTTTTTTTTTATTTAAAAACACTAAAGCGGGGGGTTTGGGGGGCGGCAGCCCCCACAAACTGTGCCTCCTAATCCCTGTACGTTTTAAGGTTCGACCTTGTAACTCAGCCTCTTTAAATATTTAGAAAAGTAGTTTTTTTCAAACTAATTCCTCTGCACGTTTTTAAACTACAGTTTATTACTTGTTATTGCCCTTGTCACTCAGCCTCGGAAACGACACACGATCTTTAGAAAACGTATTTGTTTACCCAAATATTTAAAAAGAAACTGGGTTTCTTTTTAAAGTTTACCATTCAGTATTAAAAAAATTCCTCCTGATTATTTAATCTAAATAGGGTTCCCCCCTAGAAAGTCTGGAGTGTAACACGATAGACTATATAGACACAACAGTAGCGTTCCTTTATGGAAGTATTTTCGACGCAAGCAAATTCCCAAAAAACTTGATATTTGGTTTTCCATAAACAGGGAAGGAGTGATCAGATTGAGCTGAAATTTCGAGGAATAAGCTTCCAGGCCCTAGGAAGAGATATCCTCCTAAATTTCAGCCCGAAAGACAAATAGCCTTATTTATAGTGGGCTTTTGTGGTCGAAAAATTAACATGGGCTAATATAACAAAGTAATACTTTTCGTAAAGTAAATTCGGGGGATAATTTTTTCGGTCTGAAAATATCAAAAGGCCAAAAACTCGAATTCTTCTTCGAATTAGTAAACTCAAATCCTTACCAACTGTGCCCTAGAAAGTTCTAAGAAAAAAAACGATATGCCTTTTAAGTGAAGGTTCTATATTTGTATTTTATTGAATAAACAAGTACCAGTTTTTCGGATCCATGAGCTGAAATTTCGATTTAAATAAAGCTTAGCACCCTCGCCCTAGAAAGCTTAACTCTAAATTTCAGCCCAATCGGACAAGTTAAAGGGGGCTGTGGTGGTAGGGTCCAAACTTCCGGCCCAGTTTACCCATGAAGATAAAGTCGGAGGAGGATGAAATTTTGCAAGTTCCTCCTAGTTGAGCTATTTTAAACAAAATGCGAGTTACCGCCGTCTACCCTAGAAACCTCTAGGACCTGAAAAAAACATTGTGGTGGGTCCTCTATTATAGTGAAACGTTCTTGTCGTTTACCCGAATATTTAACAAGTACCATTTTTCCACACCAGCCACAAAACTCTCAATTCCTCCTAGAATTAAGTAAACTAAATACTTACCCCCGCCTCTCACAGAAAGTTCGAAAAAGACACGATAGCCTTATTTATAGTGAATTTCTTAGTCGTATGTTTAACCCGAATATTTAACACCGTACCATTTTTCCACACTAGCCACAAAACTCAATTCCTCCTAGAATTATTTAAACTAAATAGTTACCCCCGCCTCTACAGAAAGTTCGGAAAAAAGACACGATAGCCTTATTTATAGTGAAGCGTTTACCTAATACTTTCAGTTGACACCCGAATATTTAACAATACCATTTTTTCCATACGCATCCATAAAACGGTTCAAGTTCCTCCTAGAATTCTTTAACTAAATACCCTACCCACCTCCCTAGAAAGTTCCCCCTCAAGACACGATCCCATTTCCTGTCGACTTTATAGTGAAAGCGTGCTTCTTAGTCGTATGTTTATTTTTCAATAATTAACTTCAGTACGCATTTTTTCTGGCACCAGCCACAAAAGTCAATGAATCCTAAATACTTTTTGGAAACAGCCTCTATTAAAAACTTTGCCAAGAATGTCTCGGAAAGACGCATTAATCTCTATTTATAACACAAGTTGCGATACCCGAAATATTTAACAAGGGAGCATTTTTCCTAATTACAAAGATAATGCCTTTTAATTCCTATCCTAGATTTATTTAAAATAAATAGTTACCCCCGTTTTTTTTTGCAAGTTTGGAAAAACATGATTGACTTACGTTATATCATAGCAGTTCCTTAAGTCGAATGTGCACGGTGAACTAACAAGCCTGTCATGGTTGGCCAACCATCCATAAACTAAATTCCTCCTAGAATTTTGTATAATTCCATAATAGTTACTCCCGCCATGGAAAGATGCCAGAAAAACACAATAGGCCATTTAAACTTAAGTTTTCAGTTCTGTCTGGTTGGCCCAGAAATTTAACAAGTCTGGTCCACACCAGCCACAAAACTCAATTCCTCCTAGAAGCTGTATTTAAACTAAAACTTACCCCCGCCCTAGAAAGTTCGTGAAACAATAGCATATAACCTTAGTCTGGTAGTGAAGCGTTTCTTGGAAAGCTGCCAAGGAAAACACCAGCCACAAAACTCCCGAATTTAACAAGTACCATTTTTCCATACCATCCATAAAACTCAATTCCTCCTAGAATTATTTAAACTAAATACTTACCCTCGCCCTAGAAAGTTCAGGGAAAAACACGATAGCCTTATTTATAGTGAAGCATTTCTTAGTCGTATGTTTACCGAATATTTAACAAGTACCATTTTTCCATACCATCCATAAAAAACTCAATTCCTCCTAGAATTATTTAAACTAAATAGTTACCCCCACCCTAGAAAGTTCGAAAAAACACAATAGCCTTATTTATAGTGAAGCGTTTCTTAGTCGTATGTTTACCCGAATATTCAAGAAGTACCATTTTTCCACACCAGCCACAAAACTCAATTCCTCCTAGAATTATTTAACTAAATACTTACCCCCGTCCTAGAAAGTTCGGAAAAAACACACGATAGCCTTATTTATAGTGAAGCGTTTCTTAGTCGTATGTTTACCCGAATATTTAACAAGTACCATTTTTCCACACTAGCCACAAAACTCAATTCCTCCTAGAATTATTTAAACTAAATACTTACCCCCGCCTCTCACAGAAAGTTCAGAAAGACACAATAGCCTTATTTATAGTCGTATGTTTACCCAATACTTTCAGTTGAAGCACCTTTTTTTTATAATTTAATTTCTGATCGCGGGGGGCTGGGCACGGTTGAAGTTGTTTTCACGTAAAAATACCCTCCACCTCTTCCATGGAAAATTCCCCCCTCAAGACAATCCCATTCCTGTCGACTTTTGGAAGGGTCATTTTTTCGATAATCATTTTTCGATCATATGAGGCAATTTTCTAAATCTCAAACACTCTATGCCAAGATGTCTCGGAGCGTTTGACTGGCATTAATCACTAACACAAAGTTCCAAAAGGAATTTCCTAAATGCCTTTTAGTTTTCGAAAAGATTTTTGAAGGAAATAACTATTTCTATCGTTTTTTTGCATGCTCCCAAAAACATGTTTGACTACGTTATATCATACCAGTTTTTTAAGAATGTGCACGTGAACTCAGCCTGTCTGGTTGGCCAAGAAAGCTGTCTGGTAGGTTTTGTATAATTCCATATGCAATTGACAACAATAGCAATAATCTGCCATGGAAAGGTGCCATGGAACGTAAAGGCCCAGAAACTTAGAGTTGGCCCAGAAACCTGTCTGGTTGGCCCAGAAACCTGTCTGGTTGGCCAAGAAAGCTGTCTGGTAGGTTTTGTATAATTCCATATGCAATTGACAACAATAGCAATAATCAGTCTGGTAATCTGCCTGCCATGGAACGTAAAGGCCCAGAAACTTAGAGTTGGCCCAGAAACCTGTCTGGTTGGCCCAGAAACCTGTCTGGTTGGTCAAGAAAGCTGTCTGGTAGGTTTTGTATAATTCCATATGCAGTTGACAACAATAGCAATAACCAGTCTGGTAAGCTGCCTCGGAAAGCTGCCAAGGAACATAATCGGCTAGAATTCCATATATACTTACTACTGGCGTCCCCTTCACAGCAATGTCCCTTCTCCGATGAAAACTTCCTTCATAAAAAGATCCTCCCACATAACTCCTGACCCCCCCCTCCACCCCCACTATCAGAAAAAAAAATCCCCCCTGAAAACGTCTGTACACTTCCCAATTACCAATACTATATGTAACATCGGGTAAATTTCATAGCTCTCAGCCCTTCCCCGGGGGCTTCGGGGGATTAAGTCATCCTGAAAGACATAGTTATGACATTTTCAACCATGCTGAACAAAATAGCTACCTCAAAATTTTGATCGGGTGACTTTGGGAAAAAATGAGCGTGGGAGGGGGCCTAGTTGCCCTCCATTTTTTGTCACTTAAAAAGGGCACTAGAACTTTTAATTCCCGTTCCAATGAGCACACCTACGATATTCTAGGACCATTGGGTCGATACGATGACCCCTGGTAAAAAACAACAACAAAACAAATAAACACGCATCCATCGTCTTTCTTCTGGCAAAAAAAAAAAAAAAAAAATGCAAAGTTCCACATTTTCTAGATAGTAGGAGATTGAAACCTCTACAGTAGGGTTCTCTAATACGCTGAATATGATGGTGTGTTTTTCATTAAGTTTCTATTAATTTTAGGGGTCTTTCCCCCTTTTTTCAAAATCAGCCAAATTTTATCAGGCGTGTAACTTTTGACGGGTAGGACTAAACTTGATAAAACTTATATATTTGAAATCAGAATTGAAATTTTATTCTTTTGATGTATCTATTGGTATCAAATATCGTTTTCTAGAATTTCGGTTACCATTGAACCTGGGTCGCTCCTTACTTACAGTTCGTTACCACGAACTGTTTTGATTTTGTTCGTAACGTAGGTAGTGTCAATTAGACTCGATAGGTTTTACCTTCCGTAAGCTTATATTACGTTATGGAAAAGTCTATAGAGAAGCAGCGCAAAACAGAATTTTTGAATTAGCAATCCACCTTGTGAAAGCAAGTAAGCCCTATCTGTAGTTTTTAAAATTCCGAAAAAAAAAACACAATTGAAAAAATCAGTTTTCGTGGAGCTGAAAGTATGGTAGATAGAAAAACAAATATGACGCCAATTTGACGCCGTTAATAAGGGAGACCTGTTGGTAGAATTTTTGTCCTGCTGGATGAAATTTGATCCTTCCTATAAATCAGTGGCATCAACTAGAGGGCGGGGCATCCCCACTTAGATCTTGAAAATACCCTTTTCTTGTATGTTCATTGAAAATGCATTTTTTTTTGGTATTTTCCGAAAACACATCATAAGTTGAAAAAAAAACTATATATGAACCATAACAGTCAAACGGTCAAATGAAAAATTACGCGACATTTTTGCCAGCCTTTTCTGCTACTAAGGTAGTAATGACAAAAGAACAGGACAGAACTTGGGCTTTTTTCCACTTTGTTACGATAATTTTTCATCAAACTTTTGTCAGGAATGGCAAAACTATTATTAATATGATTTTATAGAGTCTTACGTTAACCTAGTGTGAAAGGATTTATTTAAGTGGTAATTTCATAGTTAAAGCAGTGTAAAAAAACACATAGCACATAAAATTTCGCAAGCAGTGTGAAAGGCGCTTAACTGTGACTAAGCTTTTACTGATAATTTTTGCTTTAACTATAATTTTTCTGTAGCCTTGAGATTTATAGAAGCTTTAAGAGATTACTAATAGTGAGTTAAAGCTCAAATTACCTCTACGGTACCTAAGGATATCTTTTCAATAACCTAACTGAATGAAAAGAGGAAATAATTTGTTTTTCCCATGAAAAGTTCTTGTGCTTTCATGAGGAAAATTCTTTTTCCATCTGGTGGCAAGTATCAGTTTTTCTTCTTTTCTTTTCTGTGCTCATTTCTGCTTAGATTTTATCGTATACGGCTCAGTTAAACACCTAACGGTTTTGTACATAAATCATAATTTATGTACATTTGGTAATCTCTTATATAAGAATAAGATTCAACTTTAACTCCGAATTAAACAATCTTCATCAGTCTGTTAAGAAGAAAATTAAACCGAGCAGTATGTTGGTGGTAAAAGTATAGATGTTGTCACGTAACAACACATTTTTAAGTGGATTGGGGATGCCCCCACTTGTTGCACTCATTAATTAAGACATAAAACAGTGAGTTTTATTCAATTTTGTTACTTTGTGAGTGTGAGAGTCACAGAGGCTTAACAGAGAGGCTTAAAAGTGAGAGCCACAGAGGCTTAAGATCTGGGTGATATAAGGAAGGGGATTTGACCCCCTCCCCCCAAAATGTTTGTTTGACTCATAAAATCGTAACAAAAGATAAAAAAAAATTAATACGTTTTTTTAGTTTTTTGTACACCCCCCCCCCTCTTCGAAAAAAAAAATTGTGTAAAACATCCCCCCCCACCTAAAAGTGAGAGCCACAGAGGCTTAAGAGGTCCCCCTCCATGCATGCAACTGGTGTACAATCTAACAACATCTACCAAATTTGCGCATTTAGTCCATTTCAAAGCATTAATTTGTACAGATCTAACTTATAAGGGAGGAATCTCAAAGAATTTTCATGGATGTCAAAATGATAAAAAGAAACTAGCAGTTCTTGGTTAGCTATTTTCAAATTTTCCTAGGGGAAGGCTTAATTTTTGGTTGAACAATTGATACCCAGATGGAAATCCCCAGCCCCACCTCCTTCTATCTGTTTTCAGACATCATGTTTTCCCACAAAATGTTTTCTATGTCATGTTTTTACCACACCTTGAACGCAACCTAATTTATTGTACTTTTACAATCACTGTAAACAATTATATTTCATCAAATTCTAAAAATACTTAACAACCAAGAATTATATTAATACTAAAAAAAAAACATAGTTCTAAGTATTCAAGGCTATTTACCATTTTTAAACCACACGAATCTAATTTTAACTATATATTCACCCCACAAACAAATAAAAAATCGTTCAAGTAATGAATATACTATAATGGAGTTAACGTAATTATACTTTTTTTTCTGATTATCCAAAAGGTCAAAATAATTATTGAAAAAAAATGGCTTAAAATTCCAAATACCAAGATTTTTTTTACGGTTTACATTAGACTTGATGTGTAACTAAACATATTGTTTATGGGCAGCATACACTATTCTTGGTGGCAAGCCCGGCTAAAGTATGAAATGAAATAGTATGCTAAGTTCGAGGGTATATAAACACTGGATTCAAGCAGAAAAACATACACAAAATATATGAATTGACTGGAAAAATATCATAATTTCAAAGAATTGTCAAAAACCATTATATGTGAAGGTGACATTGGCTTCAAATCCACAGTATTAAAATAATAGCTTATGAATCAATAATAGCAGTACTAAAATAAATTATGAATCAGAAATAAGACACAGGAAATTCGGTTTTATATATAGACTATACGTACTTTTTCAATTAAGAACACAACGCATGTTTCTTTGTCTAATCTAGGCCTACACTTTAGGATTATGTTATTTTTGTTAATAATTAGGTTAGGAACTTTTTACATATGTACCTATTATTCCTAATGAGTATAGGCGTACTTACCTTAGATGTCACAGTAGAGTCTGGTACTGTTAATATGAAACAACCCAATTTATCAAATTTTATTTTAGATGGGGGAGACGCTGGCCTTTATGTTTACTTCTAGGACTTGGAGGAACGGCCTGTATAGCTACTGTCTTGATGCCCGAGGGTTGGTTTACTACTGCTATTAAGTGTTATGAAGTAGAAAAGTCCTTTTGCTTAAAGTTCTTATTTTGTGCTATACCGCATTATTTAAAACCTACAACCTTAAAAAAGACTAGTTTTACAGCAGAGATACGAAGCTATGTTTTGAACCTTATCGACGTCCCTGTGTCATGCACCTTAGAGCTTTATATTATTTTGCTTTAGAATATCTTAGCTTTTACTCCTATTTAATTTCATGGTATATTTTCAATGCTCCTATTTAACTTTAAACTATAGGTTCTACCATTCAATAGGAAAATTGAGGCAGCTTTAAATCTATAACAGTTCTAAAACTAAGATTAGTTTAAAAGCTGAGAACATTCAAAGCCATTTTCTTTTAAATCAAGCTAAATCTGTATAAAGTTCTTTAAAAAAAAACTTATTGCAATATGCATGTGTCTACCTCATTTCTTTTTATCGAAGATAACGTTACTTAATATACTGATGATCTACCTTTTCCTCGTGAAGGGCAGCGTATTTACTTGCAAAGTTCGGGCATAAACACCCCACCAAAAGCTCTTCTAATGATTTAAACGGGATTGTACCAAATTTACCAGATGTAAATCAGACCAATTTGTAAATCATGCCCAGGCATGCCATAATTATGCTGTCTATAGAAAATCTAAAATTTATTAATGTTTTGTTTTTCCTTGACAATTTCAAAAAATAATTCCTGAATTTATCGCTCTTATGATAAATCACAGATTTTGATCTTAAACCCCCTACCGCTCAAGTGTTCATTCACTGACGCATTGCAGAGCCATTTTTTTTTGTTAGTTTCTTTCAGCTTAACGTGAAACAAGACAAAGAGAAGTGACAGAATAGAAGGAAAATATATAATTTGGGCTATATATTTGAACATTAGGGGGGGGGGGAGGGTAAAGTATTGAACAGTGTGAAGTTAAAAAAAAACAATTCTTACAACATAATATGCAGAATAATTGTAGCTAACACATTAGGCATGCAGACCCTTTATACTTTACCCCTCCCACCCCTAATTTGGAAATATATAGCCCAGATTTTTTTATAAAGTATTATACTTTTATCATACTTAGGTATATTCATTAGGATTGAGCATCAGAAAAACATATTAGAAGAATATTAGGTAGGATTATTAGGTCGGTAAGTTCGAATTATGTTCCAATTCTTTAAGAATGACTCCTGAATCACAAACGCCTTAATTAAAATAAATAGCTCTTTGAAAGTACTAAAAAAAACTTTAGCTTAAAATGCAAGGTATTGAAGAGGGGGCGAACCCCCCTTATATACATAATAATGCTGTTCGTTTGAAGTTTTATTTTGCTCTTTACTTTCTAGTTTGAGAAAAAACTTGCTTTTTTATTTAATTAAATAAAAAAAAAAAACAAGTTTTTTTAACTGAAAGTAAGGAACGACGTTAAAAACTTAAAAACGCAAACAGAAATTATCCGTATATGAAGGGGGCTGTCCCATCCTCAACGCCTCGCTCTTTACGGTAAAGTTTTTTTATTGTTTTAAAAAATAGAGTTGTGAGAAAGTCAAACTTTAGCGTAAAGAGCGAGGCGTTGAGGAGGGGACAGCCCCCTTCATATACGGAATAATTCTGGTTCGTTTTAAGTTTTAACGTCCGTTCCTTACTTTCAGTTAAAAAAAACTTGTTTTTGAAATCTGAGCATTGAAATCTGATTCTTTTGATATAATCTATTGGTATCAAAAACCCGTTTTCTAGAGTTTCGGTTTACCATTGAGCCGGGTCGCTCCTTACTTACAGTTCGTTACCACGAAAACTGTTTTGATTTCTGATCGTTTTTCAATATTGCTGGAAATTTGGCTCCCTCTTCATTGAAAATTCCCTTCCCATGAAAAATTCCTCCATGGAAAGATAAATTCCCACGTAACCCCCTCCCTTGACCCCCCCCACCAGAAACAATTTACTTCCCAATAACCAATACTATATGTAAAAAACGGGCAAAGTAAAATATCATAACTTGCAGCACTTCCCCCAGGGGGAATGTGGGGGATTAAGTCTTCCTCAAAGACATAATTATTAGGTTTTTCGACTATGCTGAATTTTAAAAATGACTATCTAAAAATTTTGATCAGGTGACTGGAAAAATGAGCGTCGGAGGGGGCCTAGCTGCTCTCCAATTTTTTTGGTCACTTAAAAAGGGCACTACTACTACTAACAACTCACCGCAGCACCAATCCGCCTGAGCCCAACATAGCTACGCGCACTCCTCCTCCATCCCAATCTATTCAAAGCCTCCCTTTTAAAAACCCTCCCAGGAAGTTCCCATCTCCTTAAATCTTTTTTATGACATCCTCCCACCCCAGACGAGGACGACTTGCTTTCCGTTTAGCCCCAGACGGTTGGCCGAAAAGCACAATCTTCAGCAATCTGTCATCCTTCATCCGCACAACGTGCCCCAGCCACCTCAACCATTCTTTCATTATAGCCCTAGAAAGTGGTATTGAACACATTTTTCGTACAGCCTACTGTTTGAAATACGGTCTGTCAGCCGGATACCAAAACAATCCGTAAGCAACTTCTCTGGAAAACATCTAGCACATCTTCATCCGCTTTTCGGAGCGCCCATGCTTCAGAGCCATATTTGACCACTGTCACCTCTGTAGCTTCTAGTATTCTAATCTTGGTTTGCCAGACTTATCTCTTCTTATTCTTCCAAACTTTTTTTTAACCGTGAAAAACACCCTGAGCCTTGGCTATTCTACTTTTAAACATATTCAATGCTTCCACCATCTTTACTAATAATACTACCAAGGTAAGTGAAGCTGTCCACCTGATCAATTTTTTCGTACCCAAAGTCACATTTTCATATTAACTTATTCCTAGCCTTAGTGGACTTAGTCTTCTTAACATTAATTTTTAAACATATTCTAGCACCCTAAACTCGCAAAACCTCTAAAAAATTTCATTCATTTTGCTCACATTTTCATATAGCAGTGTTATTCTCGGAACACATAGCACTAATTACTTTAATGTATTAATCTGGTATACCATACAAGGATAAAACCTTTGCTAAAGCACTTCTATCAACAGAATCAAACGCTTGCTCATAATCTATAAATCTGAGGACAAAGGTGTTTGACAACTCAGGCACTTCTCAATTATTAACCTAAGAGTAAGAATTTGGTCGAAACATCCTCTATATTTTCTAAAACCGCACTGTTCTTCTCTTAAAAACTTTGTCTACAGTATCTCTTCAATCTAAAAAGTATCATGTTACTAAGTAATTTGCTACCTATCAAAATCATATTCATAACCTTCAGTAGCTGATTTCTAAACCTCAGATCCACCATATTTAAGAAAAACATTTACTACACTATCAGCACCTGGAAGCCTTATTATTTTTAATCCTCTTAGTAATGTCGCTAATCCTTCTTCCCCAAAAAAGAGCTTCCTTCACATTGAAGGTATTACAAACTTTTTCGTTTTCCTCTATATCTTTTCCTGCAACTCTATCTTGGTTTATCAAATTTCATTATATGATAAAAATGTTCTGCCATCTCTCTTTAAATCTAACCTTATCACTAATTGTGCCCGTTCCTATCTTTAACTGGGACAGCTTCGTATTGACTACTCCCTCTCAATTTATTAACATGCCAGTGCAATATTTTACTATTATGCCGTCTAGCTGAATCTTCCAGATCCTCGGCTATTTTATCCATGGCCTCCACTTCAAAACCTCCTTATTTCGTATTTTAATGCTTTCTCAACTGCCTTTACATTCCTTTTTGTTTTCACATTATTTTATCATTCAGTTAATTCTTGTACAAGTCCCTTCATTCCTTTCTATTAAACATAAAGCTTTTTCAATAAATATTCTTAGCTGCAGTCCTAGCTTTCTTCCCTAAGACACCTTCAGCAACTTCGCAAATTATTTTTCTAATATAATTCCAACCATCTTCCACATTGTCAAATTTTAGAACTCTCAAGTTTAGTATTCAAACTGCTCCTGGAAATTTTCTCTCAAATTCTCCTACTGAAGTTTACCAACATCATAACTTCTCGGGAGGTAGTAATCCTTCCGATATTTCAGCTTTAAATTAACCCTAGGCACTACTAGATGGTGGTCTTTACTTTAACATCAATAACAGCACTCCGATACACCCTAGTATCTTGTATTAATCCTTCCAGTCTTCAGTTTACAATAACATAATCAACAAGATTTGCTGTCATTCCATCACGTGAATACCATACCAACTTATGAGCCATCCTATGACCAAACACCGTATTGGTTGTAACTATACTGTTAATTGCAAAAGTCTATATTCATTACTGTTTTCTTTTTCTACACCGAATTTACCTAGGCTAGGATTACCACCTATCCCTATTTCTACCGACCTGGGCTTTAAAATCTCCTAGTAAAAACATGATATTTCTACCTGGGGGACCCTGTATATTTGCTCCTGTAACTGTAATTAAAATTCATCTGAGTCACTAGTATCTCCAATCAGTCGGTTCTACAGGGGCGTATACTACTATAACTGATACCCTGAACTTTCTAGTCATTAAAAATGAGCAATTAGTATTCTATTATCAATACCTTTCAAGCCTAAACAAGACTTAGCACTTTCCTTATTCCCTGTCTATGTACCCCATCCTTCCTGCCTGAGTAAACAAATTCTATATTACCTAATTTCTTTCTTCCAACCCCTGGGATATGAGTTTCTGAAACTCCTAATAAGTTCAGTTCGAATCGTCTGAATTCGTCAGTCAAAATGTCGATACGATAGTCATTTTTTCTAACGTCGTGACATTCCAAGTTCCAATTTTCATGTTCTTCAAATCATTGAAATTATTTTGGCCTCAGTAGAAGCAATTATCCCGGATACCAGTGCAGGACGGGGATCACATATCTTCTCAAGTCTACACCGAAGTGCTTAAGCCGGCTTAGAACCGGACAGCAAGAAGCACCTTGGACCTTCAGTATGAATGGAGGCTTCGTGTTATCCTAGGCCCATCTTGGTCACAGCATGGTTTTCAGCGCTTGTCGATACCTTTTATCAAACAAGAGACGAAATCCTGCACAGGCAATCTCAAGCCTATTACCTCCTACTCATTTATATATTCATGCCTACAAATATTATGCTACTATAGAGAGGCAGCCCATAGTAGATAAATTAGCTAGGAAGAGGTTTTTCAGCCCCAAAAAAGGCCCGTCAAAACAGACCAAGCCCAGACAGACTAAGGGCCGAGGCAGCCCTTTGCAGAGGCCGTTGTCCATAGATCTGGATCTTACGCCCTGCCGCAGTTGTCTTCCTATAGAGGATCCTCCCGCGATGTCGTTCTGCATCACCATGCAATTTAACCCATTACTGGTTAAATTGCATGGTTTTGGTAACTCATGGGACGTGTGTACACACTGGTGGGGCCTTTTGAGTGTTACATTAATTAAAAAAACTTTTTCCACAAAATAAGTTTTTCAACGAAAAGTAAAGAGCTCCATTAAACAAAAAATTAGCAAAAATAAAATCAAATAATCTACCAAGCGTGAAACTACCACAAATCAGCATCGATAAGTAAATAAAACCGGAAAACGAGCAGAAATTACATTAAATAACCGAGTCAAACTCAAAACCAGCAGAAATTAACATAAGTTGGGCTCAAAACCCCTATGCCTTCCCAAGGCCAGAACATAATTTGCACTTTACAGAAAAAAATATAATGTTTTTACTTTCATAACTTTAATAAATCAAATAATATTAAGATTTTGATTACTAGATATCAGTAAATGTATATTAAGCTGACAATGCACATTCATTTGTTTTTTTCAGTAAAGTGCAAATTATGTTCTAGCCTTGGGAAGGCATAGGGGTTTTTGAGCCCAACTTATGTTAATTTCTGCTCGTTTTGAGTTTGAGTCGGTTATTTATTGTAATTTCTGCTCGTTTTAGGTTTCATTTATTTATCGATGCTGATTTGTGGTAGTTTCACGCTTGGTAGATTATTTATTTTATTTTTGCACATTCTTTGTTTAATGGAGTTCTTTACTTTTCTTTGAAAAACTTATTTTGTGGAAAAAAAGTTTTTTTTAAATTAATTTCTGTTCGTTTTTATATTGACATAGTCTTTCAGAGAAAAAGAAAATAATACTTTAAATATTTTCGTTTTTTTAAGAATTTATAGTTTGGCCTGCTATTTGTATGCTGGAGAAAAATTTTCAGCAATTTTAACAAAACAACATACACCTGTTTTGTGGTGATAGCTACCTATCTTATACCAGTAGGCCACAACACCACTGGCGTGGTAATATACGGGTGTCACCACTTATTGGAGGGGAAAGCCCCGGCCCCAAATTATAATGTGATGCCGCGTCTACCACACCGGTTCTGCAAATGTCGGGTTTGGTACTACCCTATTTACAGTATACCCTGTCCCAGGGTATGATAACGCGATCAAGTGGTCAAATGGCCACTTTTCTAAAGCCAAATGTACCCGCCTTGGGCTACGGCTAGAAAATCTCTAACTCTCTTCAAAGAGGTAACAAACCCCCTTTTCAATATAATAAATGACGGTATATCGTAACTCTATTCCTACCCTGCCTGGGTTACGGAAACTAGTACACAGTTTGTAGAAAACCTTACTTGTATTCTTCCAAACGGTCACAATAATAACATAAAAATATGTTTCCCCGAACGGGGTCTAAACGCAGACTAAATCAAAAATAATATTCTGTACACAACTGTTCATAGGGGTGGACCTTCACTTGGCCCAGCCAATAATCTCAATTCCCATTCATAACCAATTATACCTTCCCAGCCCTATTATTCAATGACTCAAACCAGGAAGTAAAAAAGTAGAATTTACTTCAAAGCTTACTTATTGCAAAACAACTATAGCTTAGCAACGAGACTTTTAAATTGTCACTAAAATTATACTATAGGCAAATCTAAGCAAATGTAATTAGAACGAAAACAGGTCTTTTATCTGAAAGAAAAGAAACAGGGGTGGAACCCCAACAACACCCTCTTAAAAATCTGGACACAAATAGTAGTGTTTAATTTAGTTTCATACCTCCTCTAGTTGACCTGAAATGGAAAACTTGATACCATTCGCCAAAAAATCTGTTTTACTTTCTTTGATAGCTTGGATTACACTTAAGCTATTTTGATTTGGTTTAAATTTTAAGAGCAGAAGCAGCCCCAAAAGTTGAGCATAATACCCTCAGTCGTTATTGGGATACTGCTGAGATGCTCTATTGGGAATTAGCATTAACACAGTGCATTTCGATTTAATCTTATGGCAACATTTAGTTTTTTAAACATAAATTCAAATGAGAGGGTGGGCGTTGGAGGGGGATTAGTTTCCCTTCAATCACTTTCGACTATTAAAAAGGGCATCAGCCCTTTCTATTTTCAATCGAATGAGCCCTTTTCGAAGTTCCTACGACAACTCCTTTGATACAAAGTGCCCTGGTCTAAACAAAAACAACAACAACAAAAAAAAAATACATCATATCCACATCGATCTTTACTATAAAAATGTCAAGCCTTCCAATTACTTTTGACTATTAAAAAGGGCACTAGGCCTTTCGAATTCCAATCGAATGAGCCTTTTTCAAGTTTCTACGACAACACTTCCTATAAACACCTTATATGGCCCAAGGGCATAAATTACAACTCTTACCCTAAGGGCTGTGAGGGTGGTTGTCATCCTCTAATACTTAATTTCCAGAACTTTCAACTACGTTACACAAAATTGCTATCTCAAAATTTTGATTGGATGTGTCTGGGAAAGTGGTGGGCGTGAGAGGGGCATTAGTCTTTCTCCAATCACTTTCAACTATTAAAAAAGGCACTAGCCCTTTCAATTTTCAATCAAATGAGCCCTTTTGAAGTTTCTACGACAACGCTTTCCATAAAAACCTTAAATGCCCCAGGGGATAACTTAAAACCCTCGCCCTGAGGGCTGGGTGGGGGGGTTGTCATCCTCACAGACCTAATTTTCAGAACATTCTACTACGTTGAACAAAATGGCTATCTGAAAAATTTGATTGGATGTGTTTGGGGGAATGGTGGGCGTGAGAGAGGGGTTAGTTACCGTCCAATCACTTTCAACTATTAAGTAGGGCACTATCCCTCTCAGTTTCCGATTGAATGGCCTTTTGAAGTTTTTACGAAAACTATATTTTAAAAACCTTATATGCCCCCTGGGCATAACTTACAACCTTTGCCCTGGGAACCCTTGCCCTGAAGCCTATGGGGAGAGTGTCCTGCCTCAAAGGTATATTTTCCTGAACTTTAAACTTTGTGGAACAAAATGGCTATCAAGAAATTTTGATCGGATATGTTTGGGGAAATGGTGGGCGTGGAAGGGGTGTTTGTTTCCTTCCAATCGCTTTCGACTATTAAAAAGGGCACTAGCCATTTCAATTTTCAATCGAATGAGTCATTTTTGAAGTTTCTACGACGATGCGTTTCAGTAAAAGCCTTATATGCCCCCAGGGCATAACTTACAACCCTTGCCCTGAGGGTTCTGGGGGAGTGTCCTCCACAAAACATAATTTATATCTTGAAATTCAAAACACTGAATAAAATGACTATCTAAAAATTTTGATTTGATGTGTTTGGACAAAAGGTGGGCGAGAGAGGGGGGATAGTATCCCTCAAATCACTTTCGACTATTAAAACGGCACTAGACCTTTGAATTTCCAATCGAATGAGCCCTTTTTCAAGTTTCTACGACAAAGATTTCAATAAAAACTTATATGCCGCCAAGGCATAACTTATAACCCTTGCTCTGAAGACTGTGGGGGAGTGTCCTGCTCAAAGGTATAATTTCCTGAACTTTAACTGCGTGGAACAAAATGGCTATCTCAAAATTTTGATTGAATGTGTTTGGGGAAATGGTGGGCGTGGAAGGGGTGTTAGTTGCCTTCCAATTACTTTCGACTATTAAAAAGGGCACAAGCCATTTCAATTTCTAATCAAATGAGCCCTTTTTGAAGTTTCCACGACAAGACGTTCTATAAAAACTTTATATGCCCCAGGGCATAACTTACAACCCTTGTCCTGAGGGCTGTGAGGAGGTTGTCATCCTCAAAGACCTAATTTCCAGAACTTAAAACTACGTTGAACAAAATGGATACCTCAAAATTTTATTGGATGTGTTCGGAGGAATGATGGGCGTGGGGGGGGGGTTAGTTGCCCTCCAAGTCACTTTCGACTATTAAAAAGGGTACTAGCCCTTTTAATTTCCAATCGAATGAGCCTGTTTTGAAGTTTCTACGACAACGCCTTCTATAAAAACCTTATATGCCCCCAGATCATAACTTAAAACCCTTGCCCTGAGGTTTGTGAGGGAGTATCCTCCTCAAAACATTTTTTTCTATCTGGAAAACATTTACGCTGAACAAAATGGCTATCTCAAAATTTTGATTGGATGTGTCCCTGGGGGAATGATGGGCGTGGGGGGGGGCTAGTTGCCCTCCAATCACTTTCGACTATTAAAAAGGGCACTAGCCCTTTGAATTTCCAATCGAATGAGCCTGTTTTGAAGTTTCTATGACAATGCCTTCTATAAAAACCTTATATACCCCCAATGCATGGCTTAAAACCCTCGCCCTGAGGGTTGTGGGGGAGTGTCCTCCTCAAAAACATATTTTCTATCTGGAAATCAACTACGTTTAACAAAATGGCTATCTCAAAATTTTGATTAGATGTATTTTGGGGAATTATGGGCGTGGGGGGGCTAGTTGCCCTCCAATCACTTTCGACTATTGAAAATGGTACTAGCCCTTTGAATTTCCAATCGAATGAGCCTGTTTTGAAGTTTCTACGACAACGCCTTCTATAACAACCTACTATGCCCCCAGGGCATAGCTTAAAACCCTTGCCCTGAGGGTTGTGGGGGAGTGTCCTCCTCAAAAACATATTTTCTATCTGGAAATCAACTATGCTGAACAAAATAGCTATCTCAAAATTTTGATTGGATGTGTTTGGGGGAATGATGGGCGGGGGGGCTAGTTGCCCTCCAATCACTTTCGACTATTAAAAAGGGCACTAGCCCTTTGAATTTCCAATCGAATGAGCCTGTTTTGAAGTTTCTGTGACAACGCCTTCTATAAAACCTTATATGCCCCCAGGGCATAACTTAAAACCCTTGCCCTGAGGGCTGTGGGGGAGTGTTCTCCTCAAAAATATATTTTCTATCTGGAAATCAACTACGCTGAACAAAATGGCTATCTCAAATTTTGATTGGATGTATTTGGGGGAATGATGGGCGTAGGGAGGGGGGGGCTAGTTGCCCTCCTATCACTTTCGACTATTAAAAAGAGCATTAGCCACTCCCATATCCAATCGAATGAGCCCTTTTCAAAGTTTTCTACGACAACTCCTTCGATACAAAGTGCCCGGGTGAAGAAAAAAACACATTGTGCCCACATCGTTCTTTATTTAGGCAGCGCTAGCGCGCTGCCTATGATTTTAGGACTCTTCTTCCTCCTCCGCCTGTATTTATGGCCCCGAGCAAGGGTGCCCCAGTTTCTACTATAGAACCCCAGGGAAAAGGTTCCCCTTGGTCCGTGCCTCCTATGGAGGTGCCCTACATATCTGTGGGGCGTTCCCCTATTGCCACCAGGGGACGTGCTGAGTGGCCTGAGGGAGGCCCCTTAAGGCTGCCAAATGGTAAATACACTCCGTATCCAAGATAAATGGTATGTATAACCTATAACTTATAATCTATAATCTATAAACAACTTATAACCTAAATCATGTTCTAGCCTATACTATTTATCATGTATAACCTTCAACTTATTATCTATAACCTATAACCAACAAATAACCTAAATCATGTTCTAACCTATACTTTGTATCATGTATAACCTATAAACTATGTCTTATGATCTATAACCTATAACCAACTTATAACCCATATCCTGTTCTAACCTATACTCTTTATCATGTGTAGTATAACCTATAAATTATAATCTATAGCCTATAGCCAATTTATAACCTAAATCATGCTCTAACCTCTAATCTTTAGTATGTATAACTTATAACTAATAACCTATAACCAACTTGTAAGTAGTATCCCCTTAAGGCTTTCAAACGCAGCCCACCCCTTTCGAATCCCGATCCGGAAACTTATTTTTTAACTTGTAACACAGGGAAATAAGACTGGATATTTGTTGATGTTTGTTATGTTTGTTGTTTGTTGGTTATGTTGTTTGATTTTTGTTGGTTATGTTCTTTGATAGTTTTGTTGGTTATGTTGGTTATGTTTTGATGTTTGTTGGTTATGTTGTTTGATGTTTGTTGGTTATGTTGTTTGATGGTGTTTGTTGTTGGTTATGATTGATGGTTATGTTGTTTGTTAGATGCTTGTTGGTTATGTTGTTTGATGGTTTTGTTGGCTATGTTTGATGCTTGTTGGTTATATTTGTTTGGTGTTTTTGTTAGTTAAGTTGTTTGATGGTTTTGCTGGTTATGTATGATTGTTATGTTGGTTATGTTTGATGTTTATTGGTTATATTGTTCGATGTTTGTTGGTTATGATGTTTGATGGTGTTTGTTGTTGGTTATGTTATGTTGATGTTGTTTGATGGTTTTGTTGGTTATTTTTGATGTTTGTTGGTTATGTTTGTTTGATTTTTGTTGGTTATGTTTGTTTGTTTTGTTTTGTTGGTAATTTTTGATGTTTGTTTGTTGGGTTATGAGTGTTGGTTGATGTTTGTCGATGGTTATGTTGTTTTTTGGTTATGTTGGTTTTGTTTGTTGGTTATGTTGTTTG